>OX031014.1:2350000-2785000 GCA_943736025.1 Tenthredo mesomela | reverse complement strand
ACAGGCGTACGTATATACTGTCCCTTGTAAACACTCAAACCAAGTACACTTGACTGTAACCCTAACTACACTTGACGTCTCGTCATTGTACCCCGCGAGTGCGCTTTAAACGTACGTCACTATTCGGGGTGCAACACCAAAATAAGGTAAACTTCATTTGTCTGAAAATTAACGGAAATAAAATTGAACTTCTTGAATTGAACATGATAGACACGGAATAAAAAAAAAAAAAAAAAAGAAGTATGTTTTAATACTTTTTAATTTTGATTTGACATTGATTGACGATTGATACTATGACATTACTATGACATTATTTAAATACACGACGACATGACGGTAAGACAGACGCAGGGTGCAAAAGGGTGCAGGGTGGTATTACGTACGCGTGAAAAAAAAAAAAAAAATATATGAAAAAAAAGCAAACCATGGCATCGGCAGTAGCAGTACAAGTGCAAGTGCAAGTGCAGCAGCTCCCAGTGATGAAATATTGGATCGCGAACGTGCGACGTGATTTCACCGTAAGTTGAAGTTCCTTTTGTTTCTTCTTCTTTTTTTTTTCTTTTTTTTTTTTTTATACATTCTTCATTTGAGGTGAAATCATAGTTACACGACCGCGTTCCGTCACGTAAGGATCAAGTGATAAGTGACGAGTATTAAGATATGGGGTATCACAGAACGGGGGATTCATATTGGGAGAGGGATTTTTGCGCCCGTTGGCACAGACCCTAGTTACGAGTACCGAACCTAGGGCCGAGAAGAACGAACTCTTTTTATAAATACATATATATATATATGTTTATACACGAGGAGCGTTTTCTCGGTTCGTCTCAGATGAAAACAACGAGATTATAGAAAATAGAGGTGGCAAAAAAAAAAAAAAAAAAAAAAAATGGTTAAGAAAGAGATTCATCTCTATTCATCTATAATTGAAGGGAGAGGAAGATGGTGGAAGTACACGGATTATGAAATGAGGAAATTTTTTTTTTTTTTTTTTTTGTTTTCTTTTTCTTTCCATTTTTATTAAAGATGATTTAGAGTTCTGCATAAGTAACGATTATTATGTTAAGTTTCAGACTATTTTTGTTCATATATAATTGGATATAAGGATGACGAGTATAAGGTCAGGAGTTTATATAGTGATAAAATGAATAAAACTTAAATAAAAACCGGAGGATCGATTGTTGCATGAAATGCGTTTACGATAAACTGTGTAGTAAGCAAGAGAGTGTCGTCGTTGTCGTCGGTTTTCCGAATAGTAAGAATGAGAGAGAGAGAGAGAGAGAGAGAGAGACAGATAAAGAAAGAGAGAAAGAGAATAAGAATGAGAGTTTTGAGTTTAAGCTTGAAAGAGAGAGAGAAAGTTGATGGGAGAAACGTGAATAATTAGTGCCATAGAATGCAGTACGCGAGTACCGGGAGTATGTACTTAAAAAAAAAAAAAAAAAAAAAAAAAATGAGAAAAAAAAAAAAAAAAAATGAAAAAATAATAAAATTAAACTGGAAACATGTTTCTCAGAGCCAGTCACGGTACGGGTACTTCTATATACCATACATTACATGTATTCAAACTTGTACTTATATACATTAACTTTATATCGGTATCATAACCGCAACACGCATATGCATTGGTATGGACAGTTTACGCGTAGGTACGCGTCACCGCTCGGCAAAATTATGTGTATTTTGTCAAGCTGGGCGGGTATATGTTTGTATATGTACAAATGTGCATGTAACATACGTACAGGACTGAGACTGGTAATAATGATGACTGGCTCATGGCTCACCTTTACCTGTTTTTTTTTTTTTTTTTTTTTTTTTTTTCTCTCTTTTTCTTTTTCTTTTTCTTATTATTCTTTACGAAGTACCGGTACTCGATGGACGCTTTGATATCCTACTGTTACCAGAAAGATTGTTTCATTTTTTTTTTTTTGTTTCTAAATCATTTATCAGCACGCTGCTTCGCGCTAGACTCATAGACCCGTATAGACGAATCGAGACGAATTTTAATTAATTTTATATCATTTTTGATTATTTATTTATTTCTTTTTTTTTTTTTTTTTTACATATATATATATATATTTTTCATCGCTTCATCGACGATATTAATTAATTGATCGTTTTTTTTTAATCTTCATTTTTTTATTTATTCTTTTTTTTTTTTTATCAACAATATTTGAAAATCGTTTCAAATGAATTTTATCTTGATCGCGGGTCGTGGGTATATCGGAGCGCGTGGCAGCCTGCTGCAAGTCTATAATATACGAATTGTTTTCTGTATCCTAAATTGTTTTTTTTTTTTTTTTTTTTTTTCTTCTTTTCTTTTTCGAAGGGAACGTATCCTTGAGGTTGTGTGTATCTGATTAGTTCCGATTGATCGTTATGTACAACTACTCTCGAGGGAGTGAAAGAGAGAAAGAAAGAGAGAGAAAGAGAGAGAGAGAGTGAAAAAAAAAAAGAAATTAAATAAAATAAAGTAAAGTAAAATAAAATAAAGTAAAGTAAAAGTTAAAGTTAAAAGTAAAAGTAAAAAAGAGAGAAAAAAAAAAATAAATAAAAAATAAAAAATTGGTTAAGAGTTATTTTTATTCCTCATTGAGTCGCGAATTATTGTTGATGTCGTATAGTTACGTTTTTTGTTCTGTATTGTTTCTGTATTTGTTATGTTTACGAGACACACATGTGCGCAGACACGAAATTGCCGCATGATAAATGAAAGAATGAAAATTGAAAATTGAGAAAAAAAAAAAAAAAAAAAAAGAAAAAAAAAAAAAAACGAAAAAAATAAAAAAATGATATGAAAATGATCAGAACAGTGGGAAAAAGAAAAATGAGATAAATTAAACGACAGACATTGTGAATGTATGTGTGTTATACGATACAACTTACTAGAATTAAGGAAAAATAAATATGAAAAAAAAAAAATGAAAAAAAAAAAAAAAAAAAAAACTCACCCACACATTGTATACGACTAGCATTATAGTGATAATATATTACCAATAACGATACTGTTTAAACTATTGTCTCAATCAACGTATTTTCAATATAAATAAATGTTAGCCTTGTTGAGTTAAATATCTGCGTAATTTTTCATTAAAAAAAAAAAAAAAAAAATCACATTAACACTAGAAGTTATCATCTCCTCTTCCATATGCATGTGTATATATATATATATATAAATATATTGAATATAATATAGAATATTTAGTTTAATTATTCAAACATATATAAGTTTTAAATAATAATATATAATTTATTTTATTCTAATTTTTCTATTTTTAATCGCATTGTTAAAGGGTTGGGTGAAAATTTTTGCAAGTATATATATCTTATGAAATAATTCACCCAGTCTCGGGAGTAGTTTCGGTTTTATCGTTAGATATAATATAAGAAGATGCGTTCTAGGGCGGCTAGGCAGCAGGGCTATAGCACGATCTGAGTATAAATCTCAGTTAACCCTTGCTAATAAATATTTAACCCTTTAAATTTGCAACAACCCTTAGCGTGTACTCGTTTGCATAAGATTGCTATTTCATTTACACATCGCATAATTGAATATTTAAATTCAATTGCCCCCCATGCCATCGCGCTATCCCAGTTTCCAGCCGCAAAACTGCAGTAAAACTTGTAACAGGGCTTCTTCTTCTTCTTCTTCTTCTTCTTCTTCTTCTTCCCTCTACTATACCAAATCTCTCTCTCTCTCTCTCCCTTCTCAGTCTATACACCCGTTCCCTT
Source organism: Tenthredo mesomela (assembly GCA_943736025.1). NCBI lineage: Eukaryota > Metazoa > Arthropoda > Insecta > Hymenoptera > Tenthredinidae > Tenthredo > Tenthredo mesomela. The sequence continues at coordinate 2,781,268 of OX031014.1, read as the reverse complement.
TTTTCTCCCATGAGAATTGGAATTACCAACGCCGCCCGACGCCCGCCGCTTCCGAACCCCTATATATAAGAATATACGAATCTTATATGCTGTAGGGATGCTGCGCCAGCCAAAAAGGTCGACAAGGTCCTCCACCGAAACCCGGTAGATAAAGACGCGAGGAGATCTCTTGTATAATCACTTGTAAATCGTTCTTTTTACTCTTTGCCACTATAAGGAATTAATTAAACCAAGTGCCCTTTTATATTACGATTCGTTCGTTCGCTACCGCGTTTTCTCATCCTTCTCGTCTTCTATATATATACACGTATACCTACTATATACTTACATAGGTACCTAGTTCAAATTCAAATTACACGCCTTTCAGTTCTAATTACCTGATTATTATCGATCACCTTGTAGTATTTCGATGCCTTTATTTAAGATATACGGGTGAAATTAAAACTACTTCAATTTATACTTCGGAAAAGAAAGAGTCTTCTTTTTTTTTTTTTTTTTTTTTTTTTTTTTTATAACTTAGGTAAAATATTATAGTGTCTAAAAAGTATTAGGAGACACATGAGAAAATTCTCTTCTCTATATATTCGAGTACATTATATTTAGTCCAGGAATTTTAGCACCGAAAATGGGTTCGCTCCGCAAAAAATCCTGATAATTGATTTTTCGATTGGATTATGTCAGAGGGTGTCCCCTAAGTGTAAAACCAAGTTTGTGTCGTCCGAAACCGCGAGCGTTAGCCGCTATATTAAAAAACGTCTTTTTGCAAATATCTCGGAAACCGTGGGTCTTACGTTAAAAATTGTAAGAACCTTTTTTGTAGAAGATAAAATTTCCCATCTTTTTTATTTAAAACTTTTTTCTCTATTGTTAATATTTGCCGAGATACAGTCGATTGAAAAATCCAAATTTTTGTTTTTGGAAAATATCTCGATAATTTGTGGAAATACGAAAAAAAAAAATGTAAAAATTGTTTTTTTCGATCGACTATATCTCGGCAAATATTAACAATAGAGAAAAAAGTTTCAAATAAAAAAGATGGGAAATTTGATCTTCTACAAAAAAGGTCCTTACAATTTTTAACGTAAAACTCACCGTTTCCGAGATATTTGCAAAAAGGCGTTTTTCAAGATAGCGGCTAACGCTCGCGGTTTCGGACGACACAAACTTGGTTTCATACTTAGGGGACACTCTCTGACATAATCCAATCGAAAAATCAATTATCAGGATTTTTTGCGGAGCGAATGTCTAAAAATCCTGGACTAATTATACAGCGTCTGCACTGTATCTAAAAGAAAAAAAAAAAAAAAAACGATGAAAAAAAAAAAAAACAGATCGATGTAGCGAATTTAGCGTGTAATAAAAATAGAAAAAAAAAAACAAGTGCAATTTTTGTGATAGAGTAAAATAATATGATGATAGATCTATTGTTAGATTTTTTAGGTCACGTCGTTCCTCTTTGCTCTTATATATAGTACCTGCAGTTTAATGGAAGCTTGACAACGGGTTAACAAAAACTAGTATAGGTATACCTAAAACATCGCGGCATTCTAACAAAGTATTAATACTATCGCAGCTCTTAATAGGCGTGGATAAAAAACAAAACAAAAAAACATTAAAAAAAAAAAAAAAAAAAAAAAAAAAGTTAATAACAAAGTTCCGCGTCGAAGACGAGTTTCATATTATACCTATATTATATAGATATAGGTACTCGGTCATCCGTTCTTTCTTGCCACATATATAGAATTATTCGATCACCTGATAAATTAATCTGAAGAAAAAAAAAAAAAAAAATCAAAAAATAAGTTTCCAATCGGCAATATATACGTTAGGTAACTATTTTTAAAAATTCTTAAAAATTTTATACACGTTTTTTTTTTTTTCCCCCCCATTACCTGGGAGAAATTTTAAATTTTTGTCGCGATGTATATAGTACCGTCGCGAAAGCAAAATATAGACGCCCCTCAAAACGTGTGAACTACTAACTCATCGTCGCAGTGTTGCGCTCGCGCGCTCTAGCCGCGCGGGATTACAACGACGCGAGAATGGGGAAGAGGCGGTACTTGACGGGAAATATCTTGTTCTCCAATTGGCCAGTCGAGTTGTTTCGCTTATCACATATCGCTACCAAGGAGGCACTTTCGACGTTAGCTTATTGTCAGCTTATATACTATAGTATATATGTATATGTATTATACCTATAGTATAGATACGTAACAGCTCGCATATACCTATATAGTTTTTTTTTTTTAAGACTAGTTTTTGAATTTTAGATAAAAATTCAAAATTTTGGAATTTCAAAAAAAAAAAAAAAAAAAAAAAAAAAAAAAAAAATCACCCATATATTATATGCATGTATCTCGACCTTATTATTATTATTGTTGTTATTATTATTATAGTAATAGTTGGTGCGATTATTTTGACAATCTGATATCCGTCTCCAACGTCCCTTTCGCTATATACGAAGGGGATCCTCTCTTTCAGTTGTATATGTATATATATATTATAGGATACGATGGGGTAAGGTATAGGGCGTCTGCGCTTATAGCAGAGGGTGTTTTGCTGGTAATTGGTGCCAATTTAATCCTGCCCCTTGCACGTTGACGTAGCGCGTATTAACGGCGAGGGATATACCCCGGTGGCTCACTGTGTTGTTGCCCTTCCCACGAGATAGCTATACGATGGAAAGGGAAAAGCTTTGCTGTGTGCTGTTGCAACCACCACACACCGAGCCCAAGGGTCCTTCGCTTTATACGCGCGTGCAGGCGAAAAGAAGGATGAAATTTTCGCTATTTTAATCATTTCAATTCCATAATTCTAATCTTAATCGGATATACAATATTACGGTGTATAAATTATTTTCTGAGAAAGAAAAGATATGATAAGAAAATATTGTAATAGAGATGAGAAATGAGAATTGATATGTGATGAATATATATATGAGAACAAGAAGAAAGTCGACGCGGAAAGTTATACCTCCTCATGTATTATAGTGGCCATTTTAATCCTGTCGTTTGAGGGGGGGCCGGGGTATAAATACGCGATGGCGACTATAAGCGTATAGATGCTGGGCGATCTTGTATGCAAATTTAGTACTGCATATCCGAGGGATGGGATACTGCAGCGGTCCGTGATCTGGGAAGGATTCACGGTGCCGCTCTCGCGCGGCTCGCTTTAAAGAGAAGAGAAGAGAAGAGAAGAGAAGAGAAGAGAAGAGAAGAGAAGGGAAGGGAAGGGAAGGGAAGAGAATCGAGAATCGCGTCGTTGTCTCGTCGAGTCGCGGTGATCCTGGAGGCTGCATGGACCGTTCACCGTGGGTCCATGGATACCTATATACTCCCACCATATCCAACCGTCCACCAAATAAGAGAAGCGGCCACCGCGAGTAAGAAAAAGATAAACATAAACCTGGTAAGGTATATATACCTCTACATATAACAGAGAAGGAGGAGGATATGAAGAGGAGGAAGGAGAAGAGAAGAGAAGAGAAGAGAAGAGAAGAGAAGAGAAGAGAAGAGAAGAGAAACGCGAGGAGACGACGGCACATTCCGCGGCACCGCCGCTGCATCTCGACGAGGGTATCCCCGGTCTGATCTCTCGAGAGAGGCGAGCTGCATAAACCGACTAGCGCGGCGGCTGAACGAAGCGAAGAGAAGCTAAGAGAAGAGAAGAGAAGAGAAGAGAAGAGAAGAGGTTGGCTCGTCGATGGGAGAATAAACTGGTGTGAGAGAGCGGGAGAGATATGGTGCAGAGTGACTGAGCGAGTAAGTACGACGAGATATGGTATAGCTATACATATAGAAAGAGAGAAAAAGAGAAGGATATAAAGAGAGAAATCGCGCGCGCGAGAGAGGTGTGAAGAAAACTATTTGCCGAGCATTTTTGCCGGCCTCGGTTAGATATACGATCTCGAAAGAAGTGACGCTACGTGAGTCGACTCTGAAAATGAATCTTCTGCTTCTGGGGGAAACGGATTTTATCGTTACCCGCGAGAGTTGCAGCTCTTCTGCGTATATATATGCGTATCTATATGTATATATTGTATATATGTGCGTGTGGTATACGTGTACAAATGCGATATAGATATATACCTACCTCTACCTTTCTTATCCTACAAGCGGCGATCTCATTCCTCCTACTACAACAACGCGCGGTGTCACCTGTGCCCCGCGCCCTTGCTGCAGGATTCACTCGACTTGAATAAACCCTCGTTTCACCTACCTATTGTCTCTCGTCGTACGATTTCGCGCGCAATAGTAGTGGTTCTCTAAAGGGGCGCTTATAATTACCGTCGCGGGAACCCCCGAGCGTATCTTCCTCGACTTCTACCCCGCGCGAGAGTTACATCGACTAAAGGTAATTGCGAGCTTTTGCGAATAAATCCTATTAGAGGATTATGTAAGGGGATACAAGTTTGTACATACATAGGTTGACTCGGTTGAAAATAACTATAAATTATTTTAATCAAAATTTTAGAAATAATCGAATATTCGAATATTTTTCCTACTTATAGGTCTTCTCTAATTTTGTCAAATTTAAACAGGCTTCAAGTTGCCAATAATAAGCGGTTTTTTAAGATTCTTGCCAAGTCGCCGTGTTTCTTACCACAACAGAATCTAACTTTAAACAACGGAGTTAATCTACACAGAAAAAAGGGTTAACTTGATTCAAGATAATTTTGCGGTAAAAAAATGAAGACAGAAATTCCAAAAAAAAATTTCCAAATTTTCTTGGGGCACGAGAAAATTTTTGATTTGATCCGAGAAAATTTCGGTCTTCATTTTTTGACCGCGAAATTATCCTTGAATCAAGAATAATTTTCTTGGCTCAAGCTAACCTTTTTTTTCTCTGTATATTTGTATAGTTATATAGGTATGCAAATAATGAAGTTCAGTCATTTCAGTGAGTGCGTAGATAAACTAAAACTTCGTACCTATATATGGCTATATACGAGTTATATCAACCCTTGTATACTCGTCCGCGAAATAGCGGAGGTTAAATGCCCCGGACAAGGGTAGTTGTACGCGGGCGGAAGTACCCCTGGTAAATTGAGCGCGCGGGCGCTCGCGTCTAAACTCAGCTCTTCAACTTCCGCCGCGGAAGATACGACGAGCAATTTGAGGCCAATAAAATGATAATACGCGGCGAGCGGTGAACGGCGATCCCCCTACTCCTATACTATACTCCTACTCGGTTCTATTCCTTAGCCACACCACACCGTAAACCCTACTGTAGTAGCTTCTTCCGCCTACTACGGATACGAGATGATGCGATGTTCCGCGAACGAAGAGGTTGCTTGCTGCATGGACCATCCCATCCCGCACCCCATATACAAAACAACTTTTATATACCTACTGCGAGTGTAATATATTCACGGTCTTTTGCTATACGTACGCGACTCTTTCGCAAAGCTCTAAATCTTTGATATCGTTTTTATTTTATTTTTATTTATTTTTTTCTTAGGATAAATTATGCTTTTATTTCTCACACCTTTTGGATTTAGGTTTATCTCGAATTTTCCTATAGCTATGGTTGGTTCGGATTTAGCTCAATGTGGGCAGAGCCAACCGAGACACAATCGCGTCGACGACGACTGTTCCCTTGGTGAGAGTAAAAATAGCGTCGCTACGCTACCAGCGCCGAGGTCTCTCTTCTTCTTCTCCTTCTTCTTCTTCATCTTCATCTTCATTTTCTTATTCTATATACGAATACACCCTAAGTTAGAGAAAAAACATAAATTGAGTTATAATTCTGCTAACGATTTCCCATATTATATATAACATATGACTATTATACCCATATAGGTATATATATTACTATGTAGCTCGTAATTTTATAATCTAACTGTTATTAGCTACCGAGATATTACAGCTGATAGTCCGAATTTGCAACTCATCAAACGAAATCCTAAGCGATAAAAGTAAAAAAATAAAATAAAAAAGGTAGAAACAACTCATGCCAATTACGATAAGCGGAATTCATATCGGATATTAGATTTAAACGAGAATGAAATGATATGTGTTCTTATCTTATCCGCGATTTTGTGTACCTTATGGGTTTGTTGTATCGCGTAAGAAGCGTGAAAAAAAAAAAAAAAAAAAAAAAAAAAAAAAATGACTAAAGGAACAAAATATGATAAAAAATTAAATTTTCAATTCAAACAGTTTAAACTACAGTAAAATTTGATGTACTGTAGGTACTATATACGGCTGTAGAACGTCGGTAATAGGTAATCGTTGACGTTATTACCAGGTAGACCTCCCGTCGCTTTGAAAACTGGTTGTTTCGTTGCCTGGGTTGGTTCGTTCATTTCTAACCGCGATTCGGATCGGCGCAGGAGGACGCGGCGAGGTGAGTTGAACCACGCCGGGGTTAGGCTAGGTCCGAGACGTCGCTCGGACACATTCCGAGCGTCGTTCAGCCTCAGAACTGTCTCGATGTTAACTACGACTATACGTGAGACGGAACGACGAAGACGCACGCTTTTAACGCGCGAAAAGATCGACTTTTATTTAGCGGAAATATTCGACTAATCAGTCAATCAATCAATCAATCAATCGATCAATCAATCAATCAATCAATCAATCAATTAATTGATGAAAAAAGAATAAAGAAAGAAAATCGTTCGTAAATTAATCTGCCGATTTACTTGTCCGATTAATATATCCAAAGATAAAATGATAAAAACTGCATGCATATATGCGCTTATACACCTATACCTATGGTTAGCGAGAGAAGAATAAGCCGAGTGGTGCAGAGGATGAGATGTTAATCAACGTCCAACGGAGTGCATTGAAAGACGCGGTGGTGAGAGGATCAGTCAGTAAGTTAAGACGGGCGGCGTGTCGTCTCTTGGAGTTAGGGTTTTCATGCTGATGCTCCTCGCTTATTCCTCTTGTTCTGCTTCTCTCCAACATACATAGGTACTCTTCTTCTTCTTCTTAATATACATGTATAGAATATATACTGAATAGTTTAACTCCTTCTATATCGCTCATCGGCACCCTTATATTCCTTTATTATATCTTCGAAATACGTTAGATGATCTTAAACTGACGTATGGATAGACGGACGCAGATCTTATGGTCCGTATATATATATATAAAACGCGTTGTCGTCGTCGTACGCGTGGCCGATATAACCTCCGCACTGTAAGTCAACCATGGCAGACATTTGTCATTCACCGATAGCATACACTAGGCAACAATGCTACCTCTCGTCGCCCGTTTATTCCCGCTATACCCGCCACCCACCGTCATCGGGTATAGTCATTGTTGTCGCCTAGCGTTTGCCTGAGCAGTCTTTCCTCTCCTTTCGTTACCATGCCATGCCTTGCCTTGCCTTGCCAGGCTTGCACCAGGCGTCAAACCCTTCGCTTATACTTATCTTCGGCAACAATGGGAGTCGATCTCTGTTAAGCCCTGGTTAAGCGAGCTGCGGCGCCTCGTATCGTAAGATTGGTAATCTCCGTAAGTTACTTTCTTCTTTTTACTTGTTTTTTTTTCTTCCTTTTTTTTCTTCTTCTTCTTCTCTTTTGGCAGTTTAAAATACGGTAGCCGGAAACTCGGTGTAAAAGATAGAATAACCGAAGCGAAGTAGAGAGTTTAGCTCATATAGTAGTACTACTATAAGCAAGCGGCTACTAGGCAGCGTGGCGACGCGGGACAAGCATAGAATTTTCGTACGTAGCAGAAATCTATGACAGTAATTTGTCAAAGTAATGCGACTGGGCCAAACGAAGCATTGATATACCAACAAGCGAGTGTTGTTGCGTATATATCTCTCTTGGTCGTTTTATATTATATCTAGCCTTATACCCGGCGCCAAACTAGCCCGAACTTTAACGCTAACCGGAGATCTCTCCCTCACTTATCTTCTCTTCAAACTCTGCGCGCGCGGTGAACGGAGCATCTCTTATGCGTGTATAAGACGCGGTTTATTTCAGGAGGCTCGTTATTTAGTTTTTATTAACTGCGTAATAGACCGGCGGTAATGAGTGGTGTAATTTCACTTTGCGGAACATTAACTACCCTCGCCCGTATATACCTACCCGCGATTCATTTCTATACAACTCGCCTACGGTCATCTATAAAAGGAATTATAGTATTAAAAAATTTAAATTCTAGTATCATAATATACTTGAACTTATATATCGTATTAAGTTTAACGTTATATGGGAACTGGCCCCCTCACCTGGCCCGAGAAACGTGCTAGTTGCCAAACGTATATGAACGCGAGGCGAGTAAATTCAATGTCTTGGTAAGATGCGTGACAGACTGTAGTGAACTCTGCGATCCTAAACGCGTGTAGGTCTTTCCTTTTGATCGGTAGTACGCTCTATGGTCGCGGCTTGCTTGTTCACAAGTATATGGGTATAGAGCCTCGTTAATTACACAGAAGCGAACTCGGCTAATTGTTACGATTGCGTTTGGTACGATGGATCGCAAAGTCGACTGATCGTTTAAATCTAATTCGAAACTATACATATATATATATATATATATATATACAAATGGATGTGTAAACTGTATATATATATACCTATTCGATATTCTTAATTTAATTAGTTATCGAGACACGAGGCAATATATACCCTACGAAGTCGAGGTATAGTCGGTTTATTGAGTTCGCTTGTAGTACTACGTCTATATGGAAGTGTCATGTCTTTGGTTATTCCGGGAGTAGAGAGAGAGAGAGAGAGAGAGAGAGAGAGAGAGCGGCGTCTCTTTCTGTCCTCTATTAACGCACTCGCTCAAAACTTTGCCCCCTCTCTTTACTCCCTTACTCTGGTTCTTCTTCGTCTTCTTAGTCTTCTTCGGCGACCCTGTGCAGCTCGTCAGAAATAGTGGCACTTCCCTGTCTCCACGCCAGCCAACACCGATATCTATTCCCGCTCCACAAAACAACATCCATCCCATCCGAGACGCGCAGTACCAGCGCGCTAGCGTCCCGAAGAAGAAGAAGAAGCGAAGAGCTGAAGGGAGATAGACGGGGGATCGCGACGACTAGCTTTAGCTAAGAGCGAACGAGAAAGAGAGAGAGAGAGAGAGTAAATAAGCAGAAAGCGTGGGGTTTAGAAGAGAGTATATATACCTACGTTGATACTTTTTATTTATATCGCGTTTCTTTCGGGGGTGGAGAAAGAAAAAAAAGATGAAAAAGAAGAAAAAAAAAAAAAAAAACTTGGTATGAGAAGGAACTGTGCACCGTGCACCGTACTGCACTTTTCGTTAAGAACTATATATACGTCCGCTAGAGTAGTCTAGAGAACGTGTTTACTTAAATTTTCTAAATTTTCATATATACCTATACGAGTGTAAAGTTTGAAGTAAGAACAACCACGTGTGGGGGTTCGTGGCTTCTCTTGATAAAAAGAACAGTTAGAGAATTTTCCCGCCGGATGAATAGGCCGTAGGATTTAAACTCGTCGTATAGATATAGGTATAGGTATATAGGTAGGTAGGTATAGGTGTAGTAGGTACCCTACACGTCTCGTGAAGAAAACGGCTCACATTCTTACCGCGTTCCACTTGCAACGTAAAAATATCTCGCTCTGCTTGTAGTGCCATCATCCTTAGAGACGCACCAAGAGAGACGCCAGATATAACGGGTGACACGTTCATTGTCAAAATAATATTCAACATTATAAATGAACGCTTGCACTTTTTCGCTATTACCAAAAAACATCTTTTATAGATATGTGTGCATATTTTCAACCTAATAAAAATTATTTTTCAACCTCTTTATAAGGTGATTGACGATTTTTTGCTAGAGAAATGGAATAAACTAGGAGCTTTTTTTTTTTTTTTTTATTTCTATACCGCGAATTAATTTGTTTTATATCCGCGTACTTATAGGGAAATTAGAGAAAAGTTTTTGGAGAGCGAGGAGGTATGTTAACGATTGCGCGAGGTAAAGCGCGTATGGTGTGAGATCGGCGTATAGCGCTTGGATCTCAAAGAGTTTAACGTATAAGCTCGGTGCTTGCGGGAGTTGGTTCTCGGTGCCCTGCCAACAAATAGTATAGCATCAATCCTGACGTCTTATTATACCGAACGTCGTTATTAAAATAACCGTCAGGCCACCAACTTAGCCTCGAAGTGTAGTACCTACCTACGTACTAGAACGTCCGCGTCATGTGGCCCTCGAGTTTGCTAAAACTCGGTTTTTCTTTTTTCACTCGATTCGTAAAACAAATATGTACACACATACTTATATGCGCAGCTTTTACTTCTATACGAAAAAAAAAGAAAAATGAAAAAAAAAAAAAAAAAAAAAAAAAGGAAAAAGATGAGCATTATACTTTCGCACACCGTGTGGCCGACTCTTAGCGCGTCTATATTTATCGATAGCAGAACATATATCTTTGGGAGTCGTTAGGACACTCGCGATTTTTAACGGTCCGAGTGGTCGTCAATGGGGCAGACTATCGTCTCTCGAGATAACTGGAAGAAACTTTTGAAATTCTCTCACGATCGAGTAGCTTGCCGAATGTATGTACGTATAAGTACATATGTATAGACGAACCTAAAGTTACACACGAACGAGTTATATATATCGCCATCTCCCCCCCCGTTTTTCAATTTCTTTAAAAAGTTTTAAGGAATTGCTCCCTTTCCAGACTTCCTTACTTCCTCACTTCCTTCCTTCTTTCCTTCCTTCCTTCCTTCCTTACTTCCTTCCTCCATTACTTATTTCCCTATCATTTTTGTCCACGAAATTCTCGTCTCACTTTGGAACCGAGTGTCTGTCATGGTGGCGGTGGTGTTCCTCGGGGTGATACCTCGAGGGAGTAACTGACGTTCATTAAATATTCAGCCCCGTAATACAATATCTACACCACCGACAAGGGGCGAACGGGGAAGAAGAGGGATGCTCTTACGGAATCAAACCATACTCGTTCCAAAGTGATGTTATATACGTTATATATTTTTCACATATTATGTACATGCATGCATGCATACATACACACACACAGTTCGTTGAACGTTGTGACGGATGAGCGTCCGTCCGTCGAACGGGTCCGTAAATGTACAAGGCGTGATCTTATCAGTTCAAATCGCGATTTAGCGAGTTTAGACATCGCGCGGTTTCGCGATGCGATGTGTCAAAATAAACAGGCATGATAGGGGCGAATGTGTCACGTCTTAATTATATCGTTACATCGTTAACGCGCTCTCGCGCTACAGCCCAGATTATATGAGTTTCGAAATATATAATGAAAACGCTTACGTGCCGCACAAAAATTACGACTGATTATGATAAATGTCTTTTGCCGTAATCCCTCTCATGCTTACTTTGCCCTCATATATATGTGCACCAGGCCCAAGGCGATACGATGTTATAGTTGAAGTCTGCCTATATTTATTTCGCTTCAATATGACAAAGCTATAGAATTGCATTTTGGGTCAGCAAAAATTGGCAACATTTATCATGAAGACAAATGATGAAATAATTTGTCAGGAAAAATTTCATTATTGGTGTAAATTCTTCATTGAATTCTGAGGGTATTATAAAAATTTTTTTTTTTTTTTTTACTAAATAGCGTCAGGTGCGACGACTGCGGAGTAGTGAGTTTGAGAAGAGTGTAGGTACCTGCCGTTAGAGCGTCCCTTTCAGACCTTTTTCCGTTTTTTTTCTTCTTCTCACAGAGTGAAAGGAGGAGGAAGAAGGTATATAGGAAGGTAGAGGTAGGTTTGAGGTACCTATATCTGTATCGGCCATACATCAGTTGGTTTGGTCCTTCTTGCCTTCACCCCGATCCTAGATTTCAGATTTCTTTCAGGCTTCTTTTGGATACGAAACATCCTTCCCTTTTTTCTCTCTCTTTCTCTCTTTCTTTCTCTCTTTCTCTGCCAGTTCTCAAGGGCCCCGCAGCCAAGCTAAGCGATTCCTATCTTAAAAGCGATCTTGATTTAGGGGCCCAACGATTCGAATGAATGGTGGGAGAGAAGAAGTTAAAAAAAAAAAAAAAAAAAAATAGAAAGAAAACCACACTGCAATAGACTATACCCCACGTCCATAGATTTGAATATATTTTCGAAAAAAATTAACCTCCTTTTTAAAAAAATTTCATCCCCCTAGTAGTTCCAAGTGAGGAGAAACAAAAAAAAAAAAAAAAAAAAAAAAAAAATGATTCAAATATATTAAATTTTCTCTTTCTTTTTTTAAATATCTAAAAATTATGATGTGGGATGATGGTGTACCAGGTCCAAGTAAGTATTTCTTCCTAGGATAAGGGGGATAAGACATGGTTGGGGATCTTGGGTAAGGGATACGTATATAGCCAGCGTCAGCAGGAACTTGCAAAGGCACCAAAGAAGGGTGGCACCTTAGCCACCCCCTCGCGCGAGTCATAAATCAACCCGACAAATTTAATTATCCTGCTGTCTGCGATAAAGCCCATGGATGGTAGGTGGGTAGGTATAGGTGGCTGGTACGCGCAGAGGCAAAGCTAACATTACGTTACGTTACGTTACGATTACGGTTACGCTCACGGTTACGCTTACGCTTACGGTTACGCTCACGGTTACGCTTACGCTTACGTTTACGCCGCTATGAGTGTAAGCAAACGCAAACGTAAACGCAAACTCTGAAGCCGCCAAGCCGCGCCTAACTTTAGCCTCGCCTATCTCTCGCGACGCGAATTAACCCTCACACAACCGCCAAGAACGCGCGTCTCTTCAGAGAGTTTGTAGACGTAGACCTCTATAGCATATAGTACACCCTACCCTACCCTATCCTATCCTACATACTACATACGTCGTCTCGTCGTAATTTTGAATCACGTCTGTGGCGAATCGGTTACAACAGAACGGGGGAATACACATGTGCCTTTATAGAAGCTTGAAATTATTACGCCGGAAGGATGAAAGGCAGGAAGGAAGGAAGGAGGGAAGGAAACTGCGCGTTTCTTCTTTTTTATTTTTTAAACCCTTATTCCTTAATTTTTTTTAATTTTTTTTTTTTCATTATTTATAGTCATCTATGGGTACATAATACGTGTAAACCCTTGTCTCGGATTGGCATAAGCCAACTTTTGCAGCTTGCCTCGGTTATAATATGAGACGCGCGGGGGTGGTGGACTCGGAAAGGGATGGGGAAGGCCCTTCTACTCGTATTATAATACAATTTTCAGAACTTTGAAACGAACGGAGCAAGCAAGCAACCAACCAACCAGCCAGCCAGCCCCATCCAGGCTTCGGAGAATATAGGAATATAAAGTGAACCGGTGGTTGGTAGCACAATGGTCGTATCAAACAAAGCTGCTGCATGGGACCTTCGCGTATATAGGATCCCGTGTGTTCATCATACGGAAGTGTTGGTGGGTGGTTCGCGGTGTAGTATTTCTCATTCAGGCGATCCTCCGATCCTGCTGCTGCACTACTCTTCTCTTCTCTTCTGCTTTTAATACCCTCAGTTCTATTCACGTGTTTTATACTCCAGTTAAATATATATATAAAGAGTTGTACTATTTGTACTCGGCATCTACCTAAACGGCCACCCCCTAACTCAACCATAGGTACTATACCTACATATGGAATATTTCATTTTCGAATCCATTGTGCCTGCAGATTTCTTCTCTTTCACAATTATTATAGAATCGACGAATATGACGATTCATGGTTAATGAAAATCAGGTAGATAAAGTTTCGTACGATTTCTACGTGACGTCCTAATACATACCTATATACCTATGTACCTACCTTGAATTCAGCTTTAATTGGGTATACCCGAAAGTCCTCGATCTCCGCCCTCCAGGGCTGGCAGAGAACAATCGGCTCACTCGCCCTTGGCGGGTGCAGTCACAACATGCAGAATTCTGAACTAGTATATACCTACCTGGATGGTATGGTCTGCAGTTTCGGTATATATAGATACATACTATATATACATAGGGATAAACTGAAAGCTTGAAATTTAAACGGATTTTACTCTACCGCGTTAATTCCATTGTTAACTCGACAGACCCCTCTTCTTCTATATACCGGTCCAGAAAAGCGGAGCGACCGTGCCGAGTAACAGTAAAGTGGACAGTCGACCGCCAATACCCTTACACCCTGGCATCCACCCCTAAGACCGTATGTCCCGAATTTTAAGTTAGAAAATCTTTAAAATAGAAAAGTGGTCGTCGGGTTTAGCTACTACTATACCGCACCACAGAAATATTGAAAAGTGAAAATTTCCCTTTGTTGGAAATTTCTTAGAAGGACTAGCGCAGTGCAACGAAGGTAAAGTCTCTTCTTGGGGGTGGCGGACGCGGGTCCACCCGCTGGGCGAACATTGTCGAGGTCGAAGTGCACCGTGGGACGTCGGCTTCGTCGGCGTCGTCAAACTTCGTTCGTTTGTTTTTCTAAGATCTACTAGAGAAAAATTAGGCATTCCTATATTATATACCCATAGACGTGCAGTTTATCGCCATTTCAACTATCGTGTGAGCGTGTGAAACTCTGACACGAAAATATCCGAGATCGATAAGGCTCTGGACCGAGGCTATTGTACGACGATGAAAATTGCCAATTTGAACCCGATATACAGTCAAAAGCAGATTGGGTGGATCGGGTTCCTTCATGCGGTCTGTAACACCAGTCTATGCTATTTGGTACTTGGTATATAGTATTTAGTATTCAGTAGTCGGTACTTAGACGGCGAGGGCGAGGGCGAAGCCGAAGCCGGAGCTGAAGCTGAAGCCGAAACCTAGGGCGAGGGCGAATCAGGGTGAAATTCTCTAAGCTCTGAGCCAGCCATTGAGCGATCTGTGTGCGCGTGGCCAATTACATCCCACACCCGCGAACAAACGTACTTATATTCAGAAAAGCCTCTAGGCGCGGGGTTGAAAATTCGGCTGAGAAAATCTCCTCGAATTCGCTTATCAGTGAAGAAGAAAAATAAAAATAAAATAAAAATAGTTTTCATTAAAAATGAAGAAGAAAAATAAAATAAATAAATTAACCCTGGGTTATAGGAATGGAGGGAAATCATTCACTTTCTCGAATATCTTATTTAACAAACATCGTATCGTATGATAGAAACGTGCCTGCAGGAGTTTGGTCTCGTCGAAGGGTGAAATTTTCTCCCATCATTCGCACGCATATCCCTCAACCCCGGGGGTACAAGCAGTGTTTACAAAAGTCACCACCAGATGACAGGGGTGGCGCGATGAACATTGTCACGTTCATTCTCACAGGGTGAGTCTATTGTTGGGGGTACCTAGTCGTCCCACCCTTACGAACCAGGGGCTAACCTCCCCGGGTTCGTATAGTCGTGCTTGCAGCAGCGTACCGCCGCGCCATCCCCTAATCTAAGCTAAGAGTATCCAGGACATGTTACCCGCCGAAATCCACCCCGCTGTTTGTAGAGCCGCCCCTAATGGGCATTACCGATCGCATTAGCAGCAGTGACTATGAATTTATGCCTGGTCGATAATTGTTATTGGATTTTTAGTTATTTTTCTTTTTCTCTCTACTACTCAAAGTTCTATACAAATATTCATCTCAGTCTCAGTATATTGGTCAGAAATCAGAAATCCTCTGGAATCGATATAGTACCTATACGATTTTATAAGAGCCTAAGAAATTTGACCAATAAATACGAAAAATGGGGAAAAAATAATAAAAAAAAAAAAAACGAACCATTTACCATCGCATATACAGAAGCTGAAAGCCACTCGACCGTTGCTCGCGATCACAAAACTGTTAGCTTATCTAATCAGTAAGCGAGTTAGAGCGTTCAGACCGTGCAGGCTATCCGTACCTACGTCTACTGATTATCATATTCAGATTAATGTTACGACAAAATTTTTGCGTCCTTATTCATAGAGGCTATACCTCGAACAAACATCCATTAAATATTATACGACCGGAAATAAAACGAGATATTTTTATAATCCGGGCATGGTGTAATACAAGTTATCTCCCAGATTTTAGAAAGATTAATTTTACACCCTATATTTCAAATTCTGAACGAAGATTCGACGTCGATCGACGAGAGCAGCAATTCGGTGCCTTAGAATAAGGGAGGTAGGTCCCTTCTATCTCTAAATTTGAAAAATATCAGCAGGGCAATTCAAGGTGCGCCAGAACCCGGGCGACACTGTAGGCCTCGCCTGGGTCAGGCTGACTCGACTGGTTGGCTAAGATTACGATCTCTAGTACGTCGATCAATTATTCCAGGAGATTAAGCTGTCGCGTGTTATCACCATTCTGCGCGGGCATTGTCACAGGCGTCTCAAACGCTCGTCTATTACAGTGACATTATTGGTTCCCTCCAAAATTAAAAATAACATTATCAAAGCGCTAGATTTGAGCGTTGAAAAAACGTGAAGAATTTAAACGGACAAAATTTATTGTGACAGAATTTTTCTTCTTTTTTTTTTTTTTTTTGAAATTCCTTTTTTCACCCTTTTAGGTAATACTAGATTCAAGATAAACCGGGCCTTAATTTCCCCTTGTCGCGCAGTATATATGTTCAGTTTTTCCCGCAAGTCAATTAGGCCGCGAGTTTAAATTGAGAAAACCGAACCTCGTTTGATTAGCAATTCGTTGTAATTGCCGCGCAACCGTCTAACCAGTGACGTTCTTATTACTCTCCTAATCAAAATGCTACCTGTACCAAGGCTCTCCAGCTCCTGTCGGCAACTTGAAAGCGGGGCGTGAAATGCGTTGCAATTGTGCTTCGCTGTCCGAAGAGAAGGTATAAGGCTGCAAGGTGCAGCGCTCGTAGCGCGATGCCCATGAAGGTAATTCGAAAACGTATGCTATGATACGCCGCTCCGATTTGCAGTTTGCCGTAAAAGCTATTCCGCGCGCGCGGTGCGTTAAATTTACGGTCAAAATTTGATCATCGATTTAATATAGATTTACGATTCAGAACGGTGCGGTACCGCAGTTTCTAATTTTTCTCGTCTTTCTATTAGAGTTCGTAGTTTCGGGAACTATATAAGAATCACTGATTATAGGACAAATCTTGACGTTCGCTAGCTGCAACCGTTCTCATCGTTTCTTGTCACATTATCTAAAAAAAAAAAAAAAAACTAATTAGAAGAAGAAGAAGAATTCTAACATTTCTGCGATACAGTCACTCTGAATCTTCGATGCCCAGAATCAATTCGCTCAATGAAAATCTCTTATTTTCTTCTGCGCTTACCAGAAAAAATCAGAATTCAGTCAACGAGGCTGTGTCAGTGGCCACAGCCACTATACGATCTAAGTTAGCGCGTTGTAACAGTATCAAGTTGGGCGTGACACAACCGAACATAAATCACTTCAGTAGTGAGAGCCGACCAGGTCGGCCGGTGTTGTAGTAGCGATTGCGGTCGCCCTCGCGTATTCGAGGGGCGCGAACACGGTTATTTGTAAGATTGTAAAAAGAATAGTGAAAAGGTGAATTTCGGTGGATGTAGGTATATATATTTTAATCTCGTATTTTCTTCATCTTCTTCTTTTCTTTATCTAGGTATAGTTGGAAATTTTCGGGTGTCCTTGAATGACGCAAAGCTATAGGATTTCCGATCGTGGAGTTATAGCTGCGGTGGTATTAGCTGTATATAGTAATCTAATAAAGTAGACGATCGTCGATCAATCATAAGATTTTAATCATTTCCAAGAAACACCTTGCCAATAAATAATTTACGAATAGATGTCTGATTGACGTTTGCGGGGAGGAATAAGCAAACACAGAGAAATCGCTAAGTTTAGCCTGAACGACGGAGAGCGCGGGGTGCATTACACCCGACTAGTAGAAGAGAAGAGAGCTACCTCTACTGCATAATTCTCCTCGCTCTGAAATAGACTCGAAATTGTTCTAAAATCGGTTCAAGTGCCACGCTGATCCCCGCCCCCCATTTCACCGGCCGTTTTCGCTCTCTGACGCTGTCTGTTTTATATTCAGAGAAAATTTCAGTTGGGGTGCCAACTGCTGCGACCCGCGGCGAAAGAGAGCTAAATAGAGAAAGATGAAGATAAAGAGAAAGAGAAAGAGAAAGCGAAAGGGAAAGAGAAAGAAAGAGAGAAGGAGAGGAGAGGCCTGCGCATAACCATCCTACAGCCGAGAGTAGTGGAGCAACTGATTCAATCATGTTAATTTCTCGAATCAAATTTACTGCCAACCATTCGCGCACGTAGGTCGAGCGGGGCGCTGGCAGGGGTGCCAATCTAATAATATCAATTGACTCCCAGCCACCGAATGCTCGCCCCCGTCATCCCCATCCGTCTCCGGGGGTCCATTTCTATTTCTATCATTCTCTCCCCCCATTTATCCACCAATCCGATGATTGATTTCGCCGCGATTGGTTCGATCGAGTCTGGTTGCACGCATCTGATTGCCAGATCTCTTTCTCCCCGTATAGTAAACGATATTATTTTATACACACACACAGACACAATATATATGTGTGAAAACGTGACCGATTATCAAATGCGCAGTTATCGAGATCGTGGATTTGAATCTAACGTATTTTTCGCTAATCTGAAAATCCACGCGTCTTAAATGGCCAATAAAACTAGATATGTTAAACGGCCTTGAGAAGGTAGCCCATCGTAATATAAGACAGTGTGAAATACGGGTGTTAACATTGCTGTCGTAAATCGGAAAGCTATATTAAATCCCAAAATTGTACCCTGATAAATAACAATAAATATTTCCCCGTCAATTATCAATTAATAATTTAACTGCTTCCGCACTAATTGGCGGTACATCTAATTAAACGTGTGTGTATATCTCTAAACCAGGATTTCTCTTGCAGTAATAGCAGCACAAACAATAATCTAAATAAGCATCGAGCCTGCCTGCCTGCACATCTACTACCACATCAGATGGTTAGAAAGTTCTTGCGCATCGGCTTACGCCCAGGTTGATTAAAGAGATTAACTAGTTTCCGTAAGCAGCGGTTATAAATTAACGATATCGGCTATCAGGGCTTATGACATCCTGTCGACTTGAACTAAAGCCAGTAATATAAGCTCCGTAAATGCTACCGTAGCGTTGATCCTCTTTCTCAATTTCTTTTAATTTTTCTGTTTCTTTATAATTTGAAAAAAAAAAAAAATAATAATCTCTTCAATATACCCGATTCATTTTTTTTTTTTTCTGAATTTTCATCCCACTTTTTTTTATACCTTTAGATTGATATAATTTGACAGTTGAGCACACATATAAGGGCCTAGTATACACGTGAGGGAAGCCGACAGGCTAACCGGCCTGGCAGCTCTTGATCTGAACGCCGTCATCACCGTTGGTTGGTTTATCGTTGCCCATTATCACTCGTATTACAAGTTTGTGTACGTAATATTCGGTTATGTGTCCTAACCGTGGCTAGGCATGAGGGGCTGATCGGGGCTGAGGTGATCACTCATTGAAAAGTGACAGTAGCGGTGCGACAAAGCTTGTCTTATCGTTTCTACTGGGCTGCAACAGAGTAGGTAGGTAGGTAGGTACGACAAGTAACGAGGAACATAGTAGAGTAGAGCACTTCGTTGCTCTCTTCAGTCACACCTAGAATCAATATATATACGTATATATATATTATATGAATATGTGTAGGTGTGTTGGATATCAGTGGATTCCGTGTCTTCAAATCATGTTTATTTTAGCCGTTTATAAAACCCACAGATTTCGTAATAAAAGAAAAGAAAAAAAAAAAAAGAAAAAAAAAAAAAAAACATGTAGCAATTTTTTTGTATACGACAATCTGCTGCAACTTTATATAGACAGACGTCAGTCATTCGTCGTGACGAGGTTCCCCTTCGACAGGGGGGAACATGGGGCAGGTTTAGGTTGCCACCAGCCCTAGCAAGGACGCGAATAATGACGTAACAATGGCCGCCGTAAGCGGCGTAGGAAAACACACGGGCATATGAAACGCCATTGTAGCAAGCCGACCCCCCCCGTCGACTACTGCACCCCATCGACGTACTACTACTACTAGTTTTTGGTGTAGGGTAGGTAGGCATATATATACATACGTGAACGTAATACGCCTCGATGCGCACCGGTAGATACGTGTACCTCTCGTCTGCGTACGTTTGTTCAGGGGTGCAACGCGCGTCACCGTTACTAACAAGTAACCAATAACGAACGAGAGTCATCCTCGTTAACGATGTTTTCAAAAACAATATTACACGAGTTTTATTCACGAATCGTGTACTGTGCACACTGTACATATAGGAAACTCCTAGATTCATATCAGACCAGCGAAGGTAGGTATATAATTGAATGTAAAACGTCTCTTTTTTTTTTTTTTCTTTTTATATAGTAAAAAGAATATTAAATTGCGATTAATTATACCTACCTCATCGTAACTCCACCACCACCACCATACCATTGGCAGCAACTAACTTAATACACAAGTTGCAGTGCCGAGATGACTTTCTGGGAAATGTATACTAGATCGACGTGGTTATACCTATACCCGTGTACAGTGTAGAGTTTAGAGAGAAGGTATAAGTATATCCGTACGCCACGCCTCCGACGTCTTCATTATGTAGGCCAGTTCTTGCAGGTGCCTTCTTAGGAGCACTTAAGACAGACAGACAGACAGACAGACAGACGAACGGACGGACAGACAGATAGATAGACAGACCCGCGACTAAGCGAACGAGCTACAGCTAGCTAACTTCTTCTTTATACTTTGCAGGTTTTGCCTATGTGTCCGCATCGAGACCTACCATACCATACCATACCATACCATACATCTTATATATATGTGTGGTAAATTACGCCGACTCTATTCGGACGATAATATTTCACCAAGTCACCTCACGTCCCCCGCGGGTCTATCCACGAAAGTCCTCGTCAATACTTGGAATAAATAATTGATTAAGAATATACCTGTATACAACCCGTCGACGAGTAGTATAAAAGGTAGAAGGAGGTTCATGTGTGGATTCTGATACGCACGCGGCCAAGACATTGTTCTACGATTACTACTAGCTTGTAAAATATGAATAGCACCTTCCCTTCCCTTCCCTTTCCTTCCCCACACCTTCCCCTTCATTATAATATATATATGCGTAACGTCGACGTACCCGATGCCGACGACGGCGCCGGCGTTACGAGCTACCGAAAAAGAATCGCTGTCATTATTACCTACGCATAACTAAATCTAATGGTATGTAGATTGTTGTACTATTTCTACCGCGACGAATCGAGAGAGTTTGTACAACGTCTTCGTCTTCGTCTTCCCTTACGTATATTGGGACTGACTATATGTCTGACGCGTAGGGAGCTGAGCATTTAGTAAACAGTCCACCTAGCAAGCCTGGTTGAGTCCGGTGATCGCGCGACTTGCATGAATAAGTGTTTTTCTCTGTAGACGGTAAACTCGTGATTTTTCGTCGTTTCGTGCGGGTCTCACTGCGTAACGCCCTTGCGATAAAATGTGGTGGAAAACTTACCGTTCATTCGTATATACCTATCTCTTTACTCGATAGGAAACGGAAAATTATTGCGTCTTTTTCATCATAAATTTAGCCTAAAAGTTGAACACTTTTCATCGATTCGTGATCGGGTGCGGAGGAGAGTTTGAAAAAAAAGTTGGGGAATGGTACTCTGGCTGCGACTCACGTCTCGGATGACCTTATCGGGTGCGTATCGTCTTCCTCGCGGACAATTAGATATGACTTGTTACACGCCGACAATACGTAAACACAAATCGGTGTCCTCCCGTCACTCACAACTCTACTAGCGCGGCGAGTAAAAGGAGGGTTTTTGGTCTTCACGATACCTTGTACCATGGCTTGGTTTGGGTTGGCTTGGCTTGGGCTTGGTTTGGTTTGGTCTGCAGCTGCCTTAAAAGCGAGCAACCTACCAGGTCTCAATGAACAATGAGAAACGCGTTCCTCAATTCTAGTTCCTGGTTCCTGGTTCCCGTCCGAAACGTCGTTCGGGTGTCGCGCGGTATACAAAGGAATCTCTTTGTAGTTTTCTGTTTGTTTGGCCTGGGCGAGTAAAGCAATGCACTGGGCGCCAGGCTTGTATTTGATTTCGAATTCGAAATTCGAATTCCGTTTAGTTTCATTCTAAACGGCGCGTGGGGTGTACGAATAGTCATATACCGCACGATGGGGAAAGAGAAAGAAAAAGAGAAAGAGAAGAAGAAGGTACATCGAAGCAGTGACACAACGATGTAGGATCAGCCTGCAGGCCGCGCACTCCCTGTTTGTTGATTCAGCGTTTGCCCGCGATAAGAAGCGCGGCTTCCGCGAACTAAGCGCGGAAAAGAGAAAAGAAAATCCACGGTTTGTTTTCACTCCGAGCCCTTCTTCAAAAGGCCCGAAAGCCCCAGCCCGCGCCGCTTCTTCGATCACTGGAATTGCTTTAGTATCCAGCTTCCCTCGAGTTGACTTTCGTTGGAATTAAATAAAACTACGTTTGGATTTAGATCTTTAGAGTCTACGCTGCGTTACCCGCTCTATACCATGCGAAGAGCGTCGTGGGCGGCCTGGACGGCAGTGCTGTTCATCAGACCGAAAGGTGTACAGGAAATACTAAGATTTTTAACTTTTTATTATCTCCCTACCATTCACGATACGATAACGACACGATACGATACGAAGCCTCGTCAAGAGAAGGATCCTTCGGGTTCTTTTTCCTTCCGATACTTATTTCTTTTTTTTACCCCAATGAATTCGAAAGCGCAGGTCTGAGCTGTCACTCGTGAGATTACAAAACGCAACAACCAAGAGATTTCACGCATGTGCGATCCGGGATTAAATATCATGATGCGTTGAGGAGCGTGTAGGTACATATCGCCATATGCAATGTGCGGGGTATGGTTACGATACGATCCTAACCAAATCCAACCCAACGTAACCAAACCAATCCTCGCCTTAAACCGTTCTAATAATATAAAGTACCAAACCTAAGGGGTGCAGGCGGTGGCTGACGTGTGGTTTGATTTTATACAATAGCTTACACATTGGGGCGGTCGTCGTCCGCCTGTAAAATGCACAATATCATCAAATTTCATTATCGATATAATAATACCGGCTTAATTCAACGTATGGCTCGTACTCCACCCTTATACCTTAGCTCATCATGGCTTGCCCATTACATAGGGGGGGGGTTCAAAACCTGATGAATTTTTCATTCCGCTTTCGGTTTATTGAATCAAAAATTGGAGAAAAAATTCAAATTTTTTTTTTTTACGTCAGTGATGATTCTCGAACAAGGAAACGTTCTCCCAAATTTACCCTCGGTAAATGGGTGGCTGGGAAATACGACCAGGAACTTCGCGACGGGGAGTCTTACCGTTTGCCTTACCCAGCCAAGACAACAACGACTGTGCACCAACGGGGGCGAACTGCCAGCGACTGTCAACCAGTCGTCACACCCGAATACTTATGAATAATTGTACCGCCTAATCTCGTATTCATGTTAGACCACAGACCGCCGTCTGCACGCGGAGGGATTGGGAATTGTTCGAATAAATTTGTCAACTAGCTAATAATCCCTCGTTATATACATTAGGGTGGTCGTTAATATAGCTATTTCTGAATTAGATTCATTCATACCCTTCATTCGAAAGTAAAAAAAAAAAAAAAAATTTTGACCCCAAATTGAACCCTTTATCTCAATTAGAAAGGGTGCCTGTAAAGGCTTACTTTTTTGTATTTTTATATTTTTTTTTGTATTTTTGTATTTTTTTTTGTATTTTTTTTTTTTTGTATTTTTCTTTGTTGTTTTTATGAACTATCTGTATGATCGATGGATTTTTAAGACGTTTAAGAGGTGCCGAAATATTTATTTTATAAAAAAGTAGCCGAAAGTAATGTAAAATCAATACAAAAAAGTAAGCCTTTACAGGCACCCTTTCTAATTGAGATAAAGGGTTCCATTTGGGGCCAAAATTTTTTTTTTTTTTTTTACTTTCGAATGAAGGGTATGAATGAATCTAATTCCGAAATAGCTATATTAACGACCACCCTAATATACATATCCGTACACCCATACACACGTGTGTGGTTTACACAATATATCTCTCTAGCTCGTTCACATCAAAAGATGCGTATAGTTAAGTCGTTCATGTATGGAAGAAACTAAACGATTTAACGAATAGGTATATTTCAGGGTAAAATTTTGCTCATTTATTTCCGGTTCAGAGAATCTCTCAGGCACCCTACAGGGATCAACCCATATTTTCTCTTTTTGCAAATTTGCCACTACCGCAGTCGAGCTCTCCTCCTGTGAAGCTGCCTTACTTCCTGCTTTCCTTCCTTACTTGATTTTTTTTTTCCTTTTCTTTCTTTCTTTCTTTCTTTGAAACAGGGGAGAGACGACTTCCCCGGGTGGTTATACGCGAGGCCTGTTGCCGTTTAAATTGATTTACCTCGGTTCAACTTGGTTTTCCGCTCCAGGTAGCTTCGCCCTTACTGCATTCTCTCCTACCCCTGTCCCTGCCTCAGTATTAGCCTTAGCCTTAGCCTTAGCCTTAGCATTAGCCCCTGCGTCTGCGCCCTGATGCCTGACTAGCCCGACTACCTACTGAACTAAAAACTAACGCTTCTAAACACAAACCGTCCAATGTATGGGATCTCTCTGTACACAAACACCGTTCGCTATCGGCAGCAAGATGTTTAATGTTTTCAGCCGTTTCGGCATAATATTTACACAAACGTTCCCAGGACCTGAACCGCTCGCTTCCGGTTCGCCGATCGCTCTTATCGCCCTAGAAAACAATTTTTACTCTTGGCATATATCCAAAATTAGAATATTCTTAGTTTCGTAATATTTATCATTTATGCTGTTATATAGTCGGGGAAACAATGGCAACTGCATGAGTAGGTTCAATTCTACAACGTTATACCATGGGCAGAGGATTTAGTAGCTAATGTTCGCGTCCGACTAGGAATCAACTCACCTTCGACTCCCGAACGTAGTGGGTGTTTCCTAGGGCAATTACTCCGGGTGACTTGCACTCCGCACCCTACATCGGCGACCTGGTAGTCCCTGAACACGATCACGGACTTGCCAACTACATCTAGTGATCCCTGAGTAAATATTGCGTTACCCTGCAGTGTACAAGGTTGGAATGACTTGCGGGTATGTTTAACGGTCAGACTTTCTTCACCGCCTCGTTCTATCCTATATGCCTATGATTTCTCTTCGATATAGTACATCGACTTCCCGAAGGGTAAATAATTTTCAAAATCAAAATACGTATCGTGCATATTGCTCTTATTTTATGCCTCGAGTTTGTTATACCCTGAGTAATATTACTGTGGCGTGAAATCCAACCTCTTCTGTTGAAGTCTGTCGTTCTGAGTGAGGCTTTTGAAAAATGGGGTTGCTCGAGGGTTTTTCGAGGGGCTGAGAGGGAGGCCGCCCGGTTCTAGGATGACGAACACATGGCGCACATGGAGTCCCAACGACAGTCGGAGAAAGTCTTTTACCCCACAGGGGGCCCACGTGGTTTTCAACGGTACAGTCCCGACAATTATATATGTATATATACCTATGCTGAGAAAAAGTGATATCTAGTTACATTTCCGTTCACTTTTGACTTGGCAAATTTGGAAAAAATAAACACAGTAAATACGAAACCAAAAAAAAAAGAAAACACCATAGAACGATCAAATTCGTCTTCGAAACGATAAAATCTCTTTCTAACGAGCGTCGCAATGGTTTCGCCCAAATCGTGCGCAAAATAATGATTAATTTAACCGATTAGCGTAGACGGTAGTCAAGAGTCAGGTTTTACGGTACGTTTCTAGTCAGCAAGAGACTCGCTGATGAGAATTTAACGAATCCAGGAACAGCTGCGTTCAGAGAAGGCTGGTGTGTAGTATAGCTTGGGAGACCGGTTGGCGTTCGTTAACGGTTCAATTAAAAATTATACCTCATATTTCCTTCTCGGGGTAAAATTTTCCCGTATTCTATTTCACTTTTCTCTATCGTTATTTTCGAGAATCGAGAGGATTTCAGGTCTCCATTAAAATGGCGGTAATCTCGATTTGACGATTCATCTCACGCGCGGTGTCTTTGACAATTACGTGCAGAGGTATAGGTGCGTGTAGATCGCATAAGTAGGCATGGGTACCTAGGTACCGTGTCACGTATCTACGTCGATTCTAGATCGTCGTTCGAGCGAGTTTACGATCCCCAAAAGAGCCTTAGGACACGGCTGTCCGCAGGTGACGAAAAAAATCAACAAAAGATAAACAGAAGAAAGAGAGAGAGAAAAGAAAAAAAAAATGGATAAGGAAAAGTCACGTGCAGGTATTTGTACAGACATGTAAAATACCTACCGACACGATTTCCTGATTATAGTAGAAAATATTAATCGTGAAAGTTGCTATCCGTTAGTCGCTACCGTATCATCTTACACAGTGAAATTTCTCCTTTTTTGTTTTTCTCTCTATTTTTTTGTTTATTTTTTTGTTCGCACAAACGCGTGCAGACGGGTAACAGAAGAGGCGGTGGAAGAGGTAACTACGGACGATGAAGAGGTGGCGGTAATTGTAGGTTGAAACCTGGCCACGCGCCTTAGACACGAGGCGCTACGCGCAGGTCGTAAGTATAAAGTCCATGGTGGGTCTTGGACTTGGAAATTTACGCAATTTTTATAGGAGTATGAAAAAAGGCGACGATTTAACTCCGCGATTAAATAATACACCGATATTTCTCTACTTTAGAGTTTCGAGAAAATCGCAAGACCCAAATTTCCGTTTCAAATTCAAAAGGCAGATTCTGTGCTCGAATTTCTAGCATATTGAAAATTTGAATTTTTATTTGATCGGTGAAATCCACCTTTCGACAATCCATCGTGTATACCTATAGTATAGTTGATAACTTTTTAACTGTAAAGAGGGAAAGGCCCACTTAGGTACGCCGTGTAATTTAGAGCAGTGTCAGAGCGTGACATCAAGTTAGCTTATGTAATAACGCGTAACGAACGACAGTAGGTTTTGGGCCGTATAAAACCCGGGCCCTATGACTCCGAGTTTCCATATGTGGGACGTGCACGTACCCTTCCTCTTCCGTCAAGCGTCGCGAGGGTGTCTGTCCATCCAGTTCCAATTTCTTTTTTTTTTTTTTCATACGTTACCTTATTAGACTGCACACAAAACTTTTTGCACCAAATGTTCCTGCACCACGGTTTGAGAAAGGTGTGCCCCATATAGAGCGTCATTACGCCGATACTAATTTCTTCTTCCATTCTTTCATTCCTTATTTTTTTTTTTTTTTTTTTTTTTTTTTTTTTCTGTTTGCACTACTATCGAACCGTAACCATTTGCATCCGGTCGTATTCATACCGGTCATTTTCATCGCGTAAACCTATATATACGAGGTGAAATAGTCGTTAGGAAAGGCGCGATACCAGGTTCCTGAAACGCTTTCGAAAACACACCCCGCGTGTTGGTGTAGACCAGATAATGCCAATATAATGATACGCCTCGATTTACCCCTACAATCATTCGATGCAGTTTAAAGATGTGATAATTATCTAAAATTTTCTATATACCTATATACTTATTACAGAATAATACGACGATAATTTGATCCGTTTAATATATATATATTCGTATATATATATATATATACTTTAAGAGACGTTACGCAAAAATGTATATGCACGTTTATTAGCCGTTCGTAAATCGGTTTGCGAGTTTAAACCTACCTACATATACATCGTTAGCCGCGCTAGGCGGTGGTGTATTAGCATAGGCTAATGAATATGTTAAATCAATTTCACAAAACAAGTGCGCCTCGGCGATCCTGAACACTATATATACGAAGGACTTGGATACACCCAGAGAGAGGCCTGTTATTATTGTAATTGCGGTCTGCGGAAAACGAGTGTAATGTGACGTGTGCGGGCGGTCCGTAAGCCCAGACATGAACTGCAGTCAGAACGAAGAACCAGAGTCAGAAGCTCGTTTGTTTAACGAGGGCGACGAATCTCCCAAGGATCGTTTTTACTTTTTATAACAATCCTCGTGCCGTGTATATCTCGACGACGAACTACTGCACCTCGGCTGTATCATAAACATCGTCGAAAACCGTCAAGTGCTAAAAAAAGAAAAACAAAAAAAAAAAAAAAAAAAAAAATTAGAAATTATCATTTTTTTTTTTTTTTTTTTTACAATAATCGCAACCAGGGAGTTGGAAATAAAAATTTTTATCATCGTTTATATGGAGACGAAATGTACCTACATGTGGCGTTTATTTAGCGTAGATTAAGTCCGCGAGCTACTGCGCTACCGCACTAAACTTACGCAATTATATATACCTATATAGTATACCTAGTGTTTTATTTAATTTATTTTTTAATTTTGCTTTTTTCTTTTTTTTTTTTTTTTTTTTCTATTTTTGTTTTTTTATCTCGTTAGATCCACAACCGTAAAATGGGTTTCAACATTGTACGTACGTAATCTGTAGGCTTTGAAATACGGGAATATCAAGCGCGTGATGATGCGTTTGACTAGTGTAATTCTTAACCTCTTTTTTATCATTTACTGTTAGTATAAGATGTAGGTATTATAAAATACGCAATAGATACGAACCGTCCTACGCTCTAAAGCCGATAGTCGATTAAATTTGAATATCATTGACTCTATATTATATCGCAAGATGAGAGAAGCTAAACGCGAGGATAACTTGGGGGGGACTTTGGTATAGACGGTTGGGCGGATGCGTCGAGTGATGTACTTCCGGTTATTCAACGCCGTATGAAGGTTCAACCTAGGCTTTCGTCGAGCCCTAGAATCCATCAGGGTGCTTGCGGGGCACCTGGACGAACATTTAGTTATTTGGGACTCGGATGAACCAGTGTAAAAGAGGCGGTCTTCTAGCTCTAGCTTAGTCCTGATTAAATATGCGCAAACCTGGTTCATTTCCCTCATAGGAAGAAGGAGAAGAAGAAAAATGAAAAGAAGAAGAAGAAGAAGAAGAAGAAGAAGAAGAACATCTGTTCCTACTTTTTGATTTCATTTTCGACTTCCGTCCATAATACAGAATCGCGCGAATGTTCATCTGCTCTTAACTCAAATGGGTGTTGTATTATAGTTTCAGTTTGTAGATTTCCATCTTAATAATATGCCCTTCTCCTTCTCTGCAACGGCGTATACAGGTTCGTTCGTTCGTTCGTTCGTTCATTTTTCTTTTTCTTTTTATATTATTTTCTTCTTTTTTTTTTTTTTTTTCTTTTTCTCGCTGTTTTATGTTTTACGCTAACTGTCTGCCGGCACGCACGTCGGTAGCTTGAATGGTTTATAATTGTTCCCTGGTTGACGTGGCCTGCCACGGGACAGCGAGCTGCAAGCAGACCAGCAGACCAGCAGACCAGCAGCCAGCAGCCAGCCAGCGGCCGCTCGCGGTTATTTACGCTACAGTTTCTGCCAACTTTTACCGCTCGCTTCGGAACGTCGGGGCGTCCGGCGTCGGGGCGTCCCGGGTTTGGCGCCCCGATTTTCAAAGAAACTACATATATTATTTTTACTCCTACAAAGACTGAATCTTTATCTCAATACGTCAAAACATCAATCGAGGGAAACGTTAGTAGGCGTACCAGGAAACTATCGGTCGTATGGAAACTATTTCTTCTCCTTTTCTCTCTCTCTCTCTCTCTTTAATTCTCAACAAAAATAAAAAAAAAAAAAAGGAAAAATCAAACATCCGTTAGAAGAAGAAGAAGAAGAAGAAGGAGGAGAAGAAATTGCGTCTTGGAATTGTTTAAAATACGCCAATTATATAGAAAAAAAAAAAAAAAAAAAAACAATTCTATGCGGGATCAGATTCGGAAATGATACAGCGGGATAAATGCGTAAGGGAATAAAATTTAATACGATGATACTGGTCTCGTCAAGTAATGGCGGCAGTAAACAAAACTGTTTAGTGAGGTCGGTTCGTGTAGGTAGAGGTAGGATAGGTAGAGTGGTGGGTATAGGCTGCTTGGTGGCATCATGAACGCGGGGGAAGCGCACCTGTCCCCCTATATAAACGTTTACAACGCGCAGTAAAAGTAAATTAATTCACGATTAGCATGCCCTCTGTACCACCTTTGTATTCCGTTTTTTTATTCCCTCATTTTTTTTTCTTTTTTTTTTTTTTTAAACGACCGAAGTTCCTTCTCGTACAGAATAACGGCCTTTTCTCTCCTCGAACGAGGAGGTGGAGGATAAGGAAGAGAAGAAAGAAGGAAGAAGGAAGAAACCAATTTTTGGTTCCTTTCTACGCAGCGAAATTTAATAGAAAAAAAATTGATCTACACAGAGTTTCAAATCTCAAATACTATTACGAAAACAGCATTATCTATAGTTTGGGTTCTTCCGATACAGTATACAGCTAGCTTCCTAGTCGTATGGGAATCGCCATGTGGTTGCCGAATGATAGTCGGCTAATCCTTCTACGAGGTATATTAAAATGTCAATGAGGTTGGGTCAAAGTTTTTAGTCGAACAGCGAATTTTTATACTACCTATACCTACGATCGGCGAACTTTTCATATTCGATTCGTGGATTGATATAACGATTTTTATATTTAAATCGTTTTTTTTTTTTTGCTGCAGCATAGTAGGTACGTATGACGCGGATAATATTCTCTTCACTGATTAATGGATATGCGTTTTTGTTGGAACGAATTAAACTCAAGTCGTATACGAATTATTGTACAGCGTTATTTTAAACCGCCTATATTAGTGAGAATATTAGACGAGCTATCAGCCAGTTAATCCTCACCTAGAGATAAGACTACCCTGGTTGTGCGATCCGGTGATATTATGATATTTACGTCAGTAAACCATAACCGCATATAGATAATACGACGGTGTGTGTGTGTATATAGGAATACGACATGTGTCTGAAACTTATTGTTAGATCATTACAGTCGTCAGATAACTCCGTCATTATTTGGCTCCCGTATTACGTGAAAAAGTAAAAAGAGGTGAAAAAGAAAAAAAAAAAAAAAAGAACTCTGATCAAAAATTCAATGAAAAACAAAAAATTAAAAAATACCCAAACCCTGAATCCCCTCTTTATTATTCTCTGCGATCAACACGTGCTCCGAGCTCATTGATTGGTTCGAAGTACTACGTTACGGCGTTGCGGCAATACGCGAGTATCGATAGGCCTACAGGTCATCCCATAGCAATTAAAATTCGCAACAGCCACACCCCGCCGATTGCGTATCCATCGACGACGAATGATTTTTTTTTCTCTCGCGATTGATTCGGGTTAGTAAAAAAATGCGATTCTTGGCTTTCTTCTTTTTATTCGAATGTGTTAACAGTCATCAAGCGCCTGTATAGATAAGAGAGTATAATAAGGTCTAACGATACTTGAATGAGTTTCTCATTTATTTCTCTCATTTTTTCGCTTCGCGATCCGAGATAGGAAGGCACGAAGGTAGGAAGGTAGTCTGAACTATAGGTACCATAAACTGATCTCTGGATCTGTACGCTGCAGGATGATTGCGGACCTCTTTGTGAAGGTACTTGAGCCCGCGTAATTATCATACTACGCGATTATGTTTATGACTTACCGAGGCCTGACGTGGTTCCTAATTAAATATGTATTTCTCGCCGAGTTGCTATGGGAGTCATTCCGTGTTTACAGCGGTATAAACCCCCTGAATACCTACCTACGTCGAGGTCTTCCTCTTCCAAACTCTCCGGGCTTATTTCCCTCTCAAAAAATCGCTCAGATGAAAAAAAAAAAAAAACGAAAAAACAAAACCAAAGAAAAATGTCGAGATGTTAATTTTTCGGTTTAATTTTTTTTTTTTTTCTATCTTCTCGGATGTAATTACGGTAATAGCAATTAATTCATCGGTCATTAAGTCGTTATACGTTGTTTGACTCGAGGCGATCGCATGAAGTAGGAAATTGTTTTGTTTATTCTTTTTTCTTCTTCTTTCTACAGCTATTTAAAACATAATTTCTGTATAATAGCTACGAAACAATTAGATTACATATACATACAATTAAGAGAAGACTAGACTCTTCGAAACCGGTGTGTAACAATAACCACATCGTACATATAATACTATATGTATATATATGTATATATAGGAGAATGTGTATAAGTTATTACCTGAATTATGACACGTTTCTAGCTGACATGAATTGACGCACGTTCTGACAATAACACGAGCCTTGTTTCCTCAGCGTAGAAGAGAAGGGAGAGGAGGAAACTCTTTACTATTAGATTTCTCAAGGTAGTCGAAGAACCCATGTAGGTATATCTCCTATACAGTGTCGAAACACATTCATATTAGTACGAATTTGGCTTCACTGTATAGATTCAACTCCTTTCAGGTGATAGTCAATCTTTCATCAATCATGTATTGGTAAAATCGATGAAAACCTGATAAATCGATTCAAGCTAAGTAAAAAAAAAAAAAAAAATATTGTTTCTTCCGATTTAATTTAATCCCAGTATATAAAAAGAAAAAAAGTTCAAAGATTACGATTCTCTCGATAAAAATATTCGACGTATGTCTATACCGCGTAGAGTTCTGCTTGTATAAATTTGAAGCGGCAGATGGTGGCAACTTTTTGACAAGTTTAGTCTGTATCAAAAATGAAGAAATATATATATATATATATATATATATATAAGAGGATGAGTAGAATTGGTTTTGAAAAATATTCAGTGGTTTCGGTTGTGTAGAGATGAAGAGAGACAGAGAAAGAGAGAGAGAGAGAGAGAGTGAGTTAGTTTCCAAGGTGGGTTGTAAAGTATTTTATTTTTTATAACGCGTACGGGAGTATACGACATATACATAGTTTGATGTCTATATGTATACGGGGGTAAAAATAAAAGGGGGATACCGCCACGGGACCAGCCCCATATCCCTGATGGGATCCGCAAACCGAGCAGAGCACACGACTATGCTTTCATAACAATTTGCATCTAGCGTTGCGAGCAGCATGTGGCAGTTTGCATTAAATATGAATGCATTTTATGGTACCGGGTGTAATATACCCATATTCCGGGAAGAAGAAACTTCAGAGAAAGAGACAGAAGAAGAGGAAGAGGAAGAGGAAGAGGAAGAGAAGAGACCGAGGCTGCTTCTAGCCAGCGAGAAAAGTCAAGGGGAAGAGTATTCCCTGATGGTACACGATCAAACTGTGACATCTTCTTCTTCCTCTTCTTCTTCTTCTTCTTATTCTTTCTCCCCCCTTTACTTTTTCTTTGCACAGAAGGGGATATTCGCGCGTGCCACATTCAGTATACATACAGCAGCTACTATACTAGATAGGGAAATTTAGCTCAGGAGTAAACCGGAGCAAAGGGATCAGCTGCGGATGGACCGAAAGATAGACAGACAGACAGACAGGCAGACAGACAGACGTGGATCTCACCTCTCTGAGTATCAAACATTCAGATAT
Source organism: Tenthredo mesomela (assembly GCA_943736025.1). Lineage (NCBI taxonomy): Eukaryota > Metazoa > Arthropoda > Insecta > Hymenoptera > Tenthredinidae > Tenthredo > Tenthredo mesomela. The sequence continues at coordinate 2,747,943 of OX031014.1, read as the reverse complement.
AGGTTACCGCGCTCGTATCTCTCGCCTTGGGTTCCTCTGGGTCCTCATAGCAGATCGCTACCTTGGTTGGTTAACCGACGTCTTACATATCTCGCGCTACTCCCTTTTGGCATATACCAACTCCCTCTGTATATTTTACTATACCAAATATACCCTACATATTCCTGCAGGATATCCGCAGGCGTATATCTGCAGTTTCCTCCGATTTCAATTGAATCGTTTCCTGAATTCTTCCATCCTGAATTTCGCAAAACTAAACGTGAGATGAGCGTGAACTTTGAGACCTTGATACATGTCCGGCTTAAATCGAGTCCCGTATCTCTTCGCTGCATTCACTAGTGCATTGTAGAGAAAAAGTTGGTCACCTCACCGAGTAGGTAGGTAAATGGTACAAGAAATTCTCTGGCATTTTATACTCATGGGCGCGGGTGCAGCTCTTGCACATTAACAAGTACTGAACTCACTGATGGAGTGACTGACTGTGGGAGAGACTGACTTACAGCTTAAGAGTGACCGTTGTCAAGGCTCCATGCTCCTTGTCCCAGAGTTCATCTCTTTCCCTTCAGCGGTTCTCAGTTATAAATTTCAATTCATAAACCAAGATGCTAGTGAAATATGGACTCGTGAATCAACTAAGAAGTCAGAGGCTTTCTATTCACTAAGTAATTAAATATGAAAGACTAGAATCTTCCACACTGTTCAAGTATAGGTATGAGATGAATTTCCGAAAAGATTGGAGAGAAAAATGACTGTGCATCACTGAGTGGTTAATGTGATCGCGAGGTCAGATTAAGTCCTAGTCTTCGGGTAGAATCTTTAGCTGTATGGAATATATATGGAGTTGTTGCGTTTGTTTCTTACGGGTATCATTAAGCTTATACGTAACGTTATCAAAGCATAGTACATATAGTCGATGTTTTGGAGTTTGTTTGATGACGAGGCGTCGACGTCGGAGGGCATTTATAGTCAGAGTCAGAGCCACTGCAGGCAGCAAGCACATGGATGTCTGCAGTGCAGGGTATGGGCCTCCAGTCTTATCCCTTGGGAGAGTCAGCCAACACGGGAAACCAATTAGCCTTAGAACCATGCCACCAGATATGAGTCTGTCGTTCTTGATGCTGTCGCTGTTGCTGTTGCCGTTGCTGTTGCTCCTGCTCCTGCTCCTGCTTTTCCACAGTTGGTTTTGCCACCTCAAACTTGTCCTTGTTGATTTCTCCCCAGTGTAGGGAGGAGGCGGCCAAGCAACCAGCCTTCGGTATATCGAGTTCCTTGTCGAGTACCAACCTACCTACCTACCTACCTACCTACCTCGAACACCTCAGAATGTAGTCGTCCCCTATCTATCGACTGTGGGACGTGGTGCCGCGCAAAGGAAAGCAACGCAACGCAACGCAACGCAACGCGAAGCATACGTATACAATATCCGTATCGCGCCCTCGCCTCGTCTGAGCTCAGCTTTTTCTTACTACAGAGACCGAGCGGTATTGAGTTATGAGGTATGCGTCGATACCGGGATAACTTTGCCACGTATGTCACGATAGCTGAGAACCTTTTTTTTTTTGTTGGTTCTTTCGTTTTCTTTTCTTTATTGAAAATCTCTTCTCTGCACACGGTTTCAGCCGCAGAGAGTGCTTCTTGCAGTGCGACTCGCTTATCGTCTTTATGGTTTCCTCTTTCAACAATTTATATACCTACCTATATACCCACACGCATATTTTGTATATTGTCATTTTAGTTTATGATATATTTTTGAAAATTACTACCTTCAGTAATTTTTTTAGAGTTAAATTGTAATTTTTTGTGCCGTTAATCGGAAGTAGGTATATCGTCGCTTCTTATTTTATGGAATAAATCGAGCCGGCCATCATCTCGAATACTATGACCGCGCATGGGCTAGTAGTTCGTCGAATAAGGCTACAACACTTTTTGGGCCGCGATCATTTGGGAGTCTAATTTATCGAGCGGGTAAATTAAAACGAATGCAGGCCGAATGCATGCTGCAGCACCGAACCGGGTCTGTGCACCAGCGGTCGAAGGAGGGCTGAGCCAAGAGGAAAGAGAAAAAGAAAAGAAAGACGAAAGAGGAAAGAGAAAAGAGGAAGGAGGAAAGAGGACGGAGATAGAGGACTGGGAAAGAGACTGGAAAAGAGTGAGAGGGACTGTGATTAGGGAGGAATGTTGATTAGATCCATCAGCTGGACGAGAGAGCGGTCCCCGACCCTTCCCGCTCCGCTCCGCTCTTACCCAGCCCGCCGCTCTTCACCAGCCTCTCAAAAACTCTTCGAACTCCTATCCCCGGGACTGAAGTCTATATGGTCAAATTTTAAGCCAGTGGCGTGCAGACGCTTACCGAATCCGAAAAGTCTATTTCTATACCTTGAACCGCCTACCACCACGCGAACAGCGTTTCAAACTGGATAAAAGAAATTCTCATTTCAGATATTCGATCTTGAAATTAGGAATTAGGAATTGGGTATAGATACACCGATTCGTTATACCGATCATGAATGATACTTCTTCTGATCATGAGCGGAGCTAATTCTCACTCGATTTATTCTCTTTTTCACCGTTCGCCGGGTCGTCAGTTTTCCAATCGAGGACTCCGCAAGGATTGGGATCAGAAGTCGCGAAAAAGTTTTGGGAAAGAAAAAAAATCGTATAGCGATGAGATTTATTAGCTAGAAAAGATTGATGAGTCTTCGTTCCGATTCGTCGACGTTTGGGACATTGGGTTTTGGTTTGGGTTCGGGTTTGGGCTACTATATCGAGGTACCTAAAAATCGCCAAGGATGTGGTTGCGATTCCGTATGAATGACGTCATCGGACGGGTCTATAAGAGTCATTGTTCACACGTGGCTTAAACTGGTTTTGTGTAGTGCGTTCGTTCGCTCGAACCTTTGGACTCGATTTCTGAATTATCAGACAAAGCCGAGGAGAGTGAGGTGATGTTGAAGAATGAGAAGAAGAAGACGAAGAAGAAGAGAGAAGGAAAGATATAAGAAGAGAAAAAAGAAGAAAAAAACGAGAAAAATTGGTATATGTGCGTGCGTGTGTTGGAGAGAGGTAAATTACAGCCAGATAATTCTCGTTCTCTGAAACAGACGCGATACTAATCTCTTGGCTGCAGCGAGACTTTTAGAGACGAAATAAGATGGAGAAGAGAAGAGGTAAAAAAGAGGAAAAGAAAGATGAGGAAAAATATAAGAAAGAGAGAAGGTAGAAATAAAAAGAAGAAAAACTTAAGAAATAGAATAAAAAAAGACACTGGTAAGAAAACGACAGTTTGTTCGTCTCAGTTTGTTGCTTCGTAAGTAACTGTGAATCTATTGTTTAATTCTGGGACCCGGTATCCAGCGGTGAAGACCCACCACCATCACAATTCCCATTCCCATTCCCATTCCCAGCCCTTAACCCGTGGCAGGCACCCGCAGCGCCCCATGCATTGGCGTAGGAATTGAAATAGCCTCCCTATAGTATAGAAGGAAGCGTTGGGCATTATCGTTGTGGATGGTAAAAAAGAAATGTAAAACAGATTTTTCAAAGTATTTTTATGGCACATCAACCGGTTGACAAGCTGCGACGTGAGTAAGTAGAAATGGGAGAAAAAAAAAAAAAAGAAACACACATCCATAAAAAGCAAAATGCTTAAGACTCGTAAAGTTAGCGCGTCTTTGGTCTAATTGAGAGGCAACTCTCTCTCTGGGATGTCGAGAGGCGTCGTTATTGGTTGAACCGGAGGTCAGGGTGGAACAGCGAAGGGATTGGCTGTTAGGGGCGCCCATGGCTCTGCTTGCAGTAGGCATCGTAAAAGCACCAACACCCGTGGTACAAATCTGACTCTGGTTTTATTGACAAACAAAATCCTAGGATTTCATATTTATGGTAGTGGTGTAGCAGGGGGTGAACCAGGGGGCTCCACCAAGTCGTAAATTTGTTCCCTTTATACGGCCACATAAATTCCTGCGGGGTTGGGTCAGGTGCTCGTGGACCTTGTTAGGGGCTGCAGCAGCCTTCTCAACCCTTGGCCTCTACACCTCACTAGCACAGTGCGAGAAGATGAGCCTCCGTCGATCCCCACCCCCGCAATCTCAAATGTCATAAGAAAAACGAGGAATACGAAAAAGAAAAAAGGACTTTCTATTAGCCTCGACTCGAGCAGGACGCGAGACTGGAGACTAAAGACTATAGAATGAAGCGAACGACCGCCACCCATCGCGATGTCTGTCTGCGCGGGCGATCGCGACTCGAAGAACCGTCTTTTCTACACATAAGAGAACGACGACGGTACCGCTGTCCCTTTACCTCCTGGAAAATCTATTGCAATGGAAATGTGAGCGGTAGAGAAGTGTCGGGTGTCGGCTGTCGAGTACGCTGACATAACAGAAAGATAATCCGTTGGCTGGAGGCAATGCTGCAATAAATCGTAATTTATGATCCCTTCGCCTTGGCTGCAGCATCAGTATCGCCGAGGTGGCGAACTTCCAGAGCTATAAAGGCGAGGAATCCCGATCGCCTGTTGCCAATGCGATTCAATCGTAGTCTGTGAATTGAAATTCCTCGATTAAAAATACGATATTTTCCACACTATTTTTGTCCACGAAGCTTAGCTCTTATGGCTTCTACAATGTTTCAAGTTGTATGGTCATAATCTGTACCCAGTTTCTCGGTCCGCTTGCAGCATTAACAGCAGCAACACCAGGCCTAGCACCAATAAATTAATTGCAGAGATTTACGTATCTCAGCTGTAAACCAGTCGGCGCGACTAATGCGCCTCGCCGCTAATTATATAATTGTATACCATTAAGGCCACACAGACACACCAATTAATTCATACGGACGATAAGTTATAACTTGTGAAGTTGGAAGTCGCTTCGGTTATTCCGAATGAATCCCCTCGCCTCTATCCGACGTATGTGTATAATACTATATATACTATATGTATACATAATATATACATATGTGTGTGTGTATAAATCTCCTGCGTGTATTAGACTCGATTAATTTATTACTCTTGTGTGACGTCTCGCGTGTGCCACCGGAAGTATCCCGGGTCCCTCGTCGACGAGGAATAGCTACCTACGTACATAGGTAGGTAGGTAGGTACGTATAGGGTGTAAGGTATTGGATCCGTATACCTCAACCTAGTTTAATAAAATGGGATAAATAAAGCCCCCGTATTCGATAGCCGATCGGTGATCGTTGTCCGGCGTGATCACGAATTCCAAGTGTTCCGGGGGCCCGCGTTGGTAATTGATCGAGTCTATTTGAGGCTAACTGGTCTCGATTAAAGGCAGAGCACCCGGCATCAGCACACGGCAATAGCTCTGGGTTCCCTCTTCGAAAATGCTCTCAACGTACATGAAGCGAACGATCCATGCATAGTACATATATAGGAATAACCAGCGACACGCTTCTAATACAAATTAGTACCGCTATGCGGTATATATGTACATCTGTATATATATGCATCATATGTATATACATGCATATATATATATATATATATATATATACCTATATGTTCCTATCTTACATACAGGGACATACATTATACACATATATTACATAGACGACCGGTAACCGCCCGTCAAAACCTATTACTTACTTAGATTTAACCGTCTGTATTATTTATTCCGTAGATGTAGCTAGCTGATAGAGAGCGTAGTAGGTATAGGGATACACCACACCGTATCCCCGTACTCATCACAAACGAGAGGTTTGCGGTATTTAGAAATCCGAAAAATATAGCCTTGAGAAGATGTAAAATAGAATTACACATGTATTTTCAGTAATTATACAAATATCGTTTAATTTCTTCTTATCGATATTCTTGCGTTTTAACATCCGGTTAATTACCGATCGCTGGACCATCAGGCTGTGCTCGACATTGCTTTAACGGTTTATCATCGCATCGACACAAGTCACGTATATGGACCCCACCACTTAAAAAAAATAAATAAAAAAAAAAAAAAACATGACGGGCTAACGTTTAGTAGGAAGTGACGTCACACAGAGAGAGAGAGAAGTAAGTGTGGTGGTCGACGGTCGCCAAAGGGCGAAGAAGAGGAGAAGTACGTATGGTAATGTACAACGAGACTCTGCTTACTGCCCGAGGCCTCACTCAACCGAAATACTCGAGCAATTACCGAAAGACGTGACAAGATGTAACGTGTGTCCGCGGAGAAGCTCGCGTACGTATATATACATATACACATATGAGAATCTCATACGTGCGTGTTTATACTTTTATACATATATATATATATATATATACGTAGATTATAAGAGCGCAGCTATCACACAATCGCGCCTTTGCGCGCACCCACGCGTACGTTCTCGAGTACTTATATACGATTCCACATGTGTATTCGAGTATTTGGTACCTACGTAGAGTTTGTCGTATGTGTATATGTATATGGTACCTATATGTGATGGAAGTACACGCGGAGCGTACTTGTCCACACCTATCCGATCCCCTCGTACACCTACTAACTGGCTGGTTCGCAGCTTGTGGCGAGTGGGAAGCCGGGCGACGGCCGATGCATTATTTATGTACCTCTCACTTACTCTAGGTAATAGCGAGTCGAGTACCTAGTGTCGGTAGATTCTGGTGCCGTATGTACTAATAGTCGACCGTGATATGGAGACGCGTGCGTTCCGTAGACAATTCGCGTATTATATACTAGGTTCGTGATAATGTCAAGGTCTTCGAGCTAAGTGGATATAATTTTATCAACTTTCATTTATCGTACATGAAATCAATTTTTAACAAACGACATTCCGGCGTATATATAAAGAGGGGAAAATATTGAAATTCAACTATATACCTACTTGCGAGATGTCGGGCCTGCTGACCCATTTTACGATTTTATAATTAAAAATACTCATTTCCCAATTTCGACCTGCATGCTGCAGCTATAGGTGTATATATATATGAGAAACCCAGCGCGAGCTTTGAGCCGCGATAATATACATATTTATGGATTTTCATGATCTGTTTATTTTTTATTCTCCTCGTGGCTGAGATTTATTATATATTTCTTCTTTTTTCCCGTTTTTTTTTTTTTTTCTATTTTTATTTTACTAATCGAAATTGGATAAACTCATCGAGAAAATAGATAACTATTTCCGAAGAGAAAAATACCTTGGATCAATCGCGCGCAAGGGATGGAAAATGCATAAAATATCGTCGAGCTATGCTGTCTATAGATATAGAGAAAGATCGAGTCATTGTGAGGCACGACACCTATATCTGACAGTGCGTGGGAGTCCCTGTCACTCATTATTTTGCCCAGAAACCCGCGTCTCCCTGCTTCTTTTCCTTTTTATGAAATTATTTCTTTTTCCTCTTCAGTTCGCGAGATTAAAACACATTTCATAATGTTTAAGGTGATTATTATACGATGGGGATGTATATAAGAAGGTATAGTATTTCACTTCTTTCCCTGCACTTTCTTTCCCTCATTCCTATATCATTTCTTTCTTCTCACATACAAGTTTTTATATTTTAATATCCAGATAGGATATATACATATATTTATAATATCGATCGTGGGTTGCTAATCGTTCTGTTTTTCTTCCCTTTCAGAGGCCACCCTCCTCGTCGCTATCGTACCCTGGCCCGGGCGGCAATGACGACGCACGCAGCCCCGGAAGTGGAGGCACTCCCGGACCCCTCAGCCAACAGGCGCCCACAAGCCTGGACTCCTCTGACCCCGGTAAGTCAACAAACTCGAAATATCTTTCGGTCTTGAAAAATTTTTCTGCCCGTTTTTGTTTTTTTTTTTCTTTTTCTACTTTCTTGTTGTTCTTATTTTTTTTTAAATTTGTTATCGTTTTGTCGAGATCAAAAGAGGAGGAAAAAACAATAAAACTAAAAAATCAAAAATGAAACACAAATATATTTGATCTTCGAGCGGGAAACGATATAGAGGGAAAGAATTGGTCCCCGAATAAACGCACATTGTACCGCATATATCACATATAATGCGGTATTGGTATACATTTACCCGTGAGCGCTATTTAAGTATTCGGTAAATGTAATCGGCTTAAAACATTCAGGAGATTTTTTAGTCGACTCTTTGAAGACAGAGAGATAGAGATAGAGATAGAGAGAGAGAGAGAGAGAGAGAGAGAGAGAGAGAGAGAGAGAGAGATTCGGTTGAAAATTTGTATGCGTTGTAGTTCCCAGGAATTTTAGTTTGAAATTCCCTCTGCAGTCTCGTTCTGCACCGAGTAGTTTGCTGCTGACGGTATGGGGTACCGGTGTACGGATCCTTAAACTCGGTGTATGCTTTACTTAACCTCAGCGAGTTGCATTTAGACTTTTAATTATCAATACATATTTAAATCCTTTAATTTTTAATCCAACGAAAGAAAAGCAACACATCGTCTCAAACTCAACACTGCGGCGATTAAGTACGAGGCTAAGAAATAAACAGACCTCGGAAGTTAGTCCTGAAACTGTCTCGTTCGCTAATGATAATATCAAGCAATCAAACGAGTTGATGACAATCAGTCCGGGCCAAGACCCGCGAGGCTCTGTTCACCCTTCAAACATTTTTAAACACGTATACATGGTACGCGATGGACAAACACCGCCACCGATCCCTGGCCACGTCGTTTCGTTTCGTTTCGTTTCGTTTCGTTATGTTCTGTTCTGTTCTCCAGCTAACGAGCCGTCGTCGCAATGGCGTAGGGGTAAAAAATATTAAATGGGGTAAAAAGTATGAAATAAAAATTGAAAAAAATTGAAAAATAAAAAATTTAAGAAGAAAAAAGTCTCGTCATTATCTCAGTTCCGTTTGTTTCACCCTACTGATATATCTGTCTCTGATCTCAGATAGCCTTGTAGTGCAAATTTTTGTCTTATACTCGACTCGGTGCAACATTAGCTTCGGTAACGACAGCTGCCGAGAATGAGAATGAGAATAAGAATAAGAATAAGAATGAGAATAAGAATATGAAGTAGGAGAAGAAGTGAACTACTATGTAGCAGGAAGTAGGACTACCCACGTTACGTCGTTAAACTAATTTCGCATTAAAGTGCGCGGTAATTAAGCTTTGACGATCCATTGTGAATCGTCAAGGCTCGAATCAGAGTGAAAGTTTGTGCGCCATTGCTCGATAGTATAAGGTATATAGGTATGTATAATATATGTAATAGTATATTATATTATAGTATGGAGTAGCAACAGTCCGAGGTAGTAAGTATACGGATCAGTCAGTCATTGTCGAGAGAACGGCGTAAGTTCACGACACCATGTCATAAAGATTCATTAAACCCTCCTCAGCCATCTACACACATATATATATTATTTTTTTTAAATTACATACATATATATAATATATATACATATACACATTATACTATACGTATGTAGTGTGTAAATTATACACATCGTGTTAGAATCGCCTCATACATGTATAACGTATATAGCTGCACTAACATCAAACACAGAGATCCTATAATACTATATGCTATTGCTACTGCTGCTGCTGCTGCTGTTGCTGCTGCTGCTGCTGATCAATGGCAATCGCGCTCGATTACATCACGAAAATAAATAGCTTTGAGATACTATGACCGGTGCCTAAATTTATACGTTTAATATTTCTAATATTTTAAGACAATTAATTGTTCGAGGAATATATACTACGAATCGAGCCAAATAAACTATAAGTCTGATTAACGTTATGGATAAGAAGAGACTATGGATAAGCATCCGAGTATTTTACCATTGGCTAACCCATTTCCGATATTCAATGTAATTCTACGTTTTGGATAAGATCTTCGTTTGAGAATAATTTAAAAAAAAAAATAAAAATTCTATCATAGTATATAATGTTGTCCGTGAGAACCACTGTTCAAACATTATAAGCTAATCAATTGATTTGTCTGCGGTATATATGGCAGTGGCCATTGCCCATGCCATTCTCTCGTCAATTCAAAATTACATTATTATTTATATTTTAAACGAAGTGTCGTATGTATATATATATATATATATATATATATATATAGGTAGTTAGGTATACCTAGGCTGTATTATATACTCGATAACGAATAAACTAGCCGCGTTATATCAACGTATATATGTGTATTACTTGACTCTACATAATCAACATACATCGCGGATAAACGAACTTTCGTATACGTCACCAGTAGCAGCTAGTAGAGTACACGCGATATAGGGAACACCTTAGCTTATTATTTAGTTACCTAATGCGAGCGATGGTATCTTTGGCTCGGGGCTGTCACTGCCCAACCAGCCATTTGCCAGTCATTTCATTAGGAGGTAGTTTTTATTTTCCATTAATAGAACGCCCTGGTGGTGCAGGTTACCCCCCGTAGTTCTTATCCCTATTTTCACCGCCTGTATTAACCCATATATACATATATGTGAATGTATGTATGTATGCATGCATGTATGTATGGGGGTACGTCCGCGACTTATAGTCCGGGACTGTTTACGTCCAGATAACATCTACGCTCGTTTGCTGGTTAACTTTGTTCCCCTATGTGGTTACGGCGAGGAATTATAGTAACCGAGTTTCCTCGGTCTAGTGGAAACTGCATACAACAACCCTTAGTAATTGTAATCACAATTAGTTTATCGGAGGTTATTTCAACGAGCGACTATAGGCGTCGGGATGAAATATTGAGAGAAAGCGGTAGTAGGATGGAATCTCCCGTCATCGCTAGATATAATAAATATTAATATACATATATACATATATATACGTACATATGTACATATAAGCGAGGTAGATAGATAGATAGATAGATAGATAGATACATGTCAGGCAGAATTCTGACAATTATCGAAGTCTCTCTCGCGCGCCCCTTGCCTCCCTTCATCTCAAGGGGCCAAAGATCACGAGGATTCCTGGAAACCCAGAGGAGAACGAAGATAGAAGTAATGAGGCTGAGAGTCTTGTAGTGTTTTCTGTATAGTTCACCATGCAGCAGTGTTTTCACTCGGGGATTGAAGCGACTGGCCAACTTCTACCGCCACCTTATCTCTCGGTAGCCTTTTTCTTTTTTTTTTTTTTTTCCACTTTTCTTCCTTTTTTTTACAATTTTTTTATTCTGTTCTTCTATACTATATCTCCTCTCGTTTCTACCATGTTTAATGAGGGACTCATGTCGTTTGTTCTTTTCTTTCTATATAAGACGGTATTTTTCGGAAGAATTTATACGGTGTTAACGATTCTGAAGTCCGCTGCTACATATGCAGAGATTTTTCCTCGAAATAATTCGCAGGAACGAGAATTTTTCAGCCATCAAAATTTTATCAAACTTTTTCACGATTTCGATAAACTCACGATTGTCGAGCCTCGAACGTGTTTCACGAAATTACGCAAAGAGGGTTCGCTGCACTTTCCAAGTTCCTATAGCTATAAGAACAATCGAAAGATTTTCAGTGATAAAATAGCCTCGATTTCAAGTCCACGTTAGAAAATACTTTTCCTTGATCATTGAAAGGTTATTCATGCGATCGATCGAAAAAATGTAAATGTTAATGTTCTAACGAACGATAAAATCACTGACTATTTTTTCTATTGGCATTCCTTGATCTGATCTTTACACCGGTTCACATTAAACACACGGTCGTTTACCATATCTACGATTGTATTTTTTTTTTTTTTCAAAAATACCTATGGCTGTTTACAGCCCTTTTTTAAATGACCATCAATATCAAGAAAAAAAAATCAATTGAATCGCTTAGATGGAATATCCTCTGAATTACCGGACGATTGCTAAATCTACTTGTTATATCCATCCATATGCGTGAATATTACCGCGTCAATCTACACGTTCACCGTTCACCGTTCACCGTGTTTAATTTTCATTTAGATACTTTTAAACGGCTGTATACTTATAATAGCGGTTTTTAATGACACAACTGATTAGGCAGGTGTAATCATTGATCAAAGTACCTATAGAGGTGATGAATTTTAATTATATTTATTCGTTTCACAACCGCAGATTGCATTCCGTTATATATATTATAATTATTTCCGTCCGTTGTTTAATACTTTTATATATTTTAATTTACAACTTTCTAACCGGCACAATAAGTGTCCAACTAACACATCCACCTATCGAGAGAAATTGAATTTTAATGGGAGCAATAAAAAGATAAGCGTGGACAGATGTGACGAGACTTTCAAGCTCTGGGCTTGAATTATTTGGATTAAAGAATATCACTCTTTACGTATATATGTGTGTGTGTGTGTGTGTATTATAGTGGTAGTATACATAAGAGGGAAAATGAGGGGTCGAGAGGGAGATCTTGAGGGTATCAGAATGACCAGAACGACAGTTGTATCAGTCACATTAACTAGTGACCCGCGGCCACTTGTCAATCCCAGTAATAACAAACGGACAGTTAACTAAAGAGTCTCTGCTCTGACGTATAGTAATGACTAATGAGTAATGCGATGAGTAACGAATATAATGTAAACGAGCACGCACTCGTGTTAGAAAAATTATAATATAAACCATTACGCTCATATATATATATAAGTATACCGATAAAACTTAAACCTGAATCGAAATTATAGTTATGTACAGAAGAGGCTTTTGTTCTTTATCTTGAAATTGATGAAATTTTGGAATTTTTTTTATTTATTTTATTTATTCTTGATTTTTTTTTTTTTTTTCTCTTCAATATAAATAATTAATTTGTTATCGGTTGATAAATATGAGATAAATTTTCGGGAAAAAATTAGCCGGTTTGAGAGCCGCTGGTAGACAGCTGTTTGGAGCCCATCCGATAACCTAAACTTGACTTGGCGGCGCCCCGCGTGCGGTTAGTTTGCATATGTGCGTTTATAGAGTGTGTTTATAATTTTTAACCGTCTATGCGTAAATACTAACGGGGGTCGGCGCATCCTCTTTGATTGTCTTCTTGGAAGCTTGGAGAGATTTTTTTCTCGGCCATTGAGATAAACTCGGAATTATTGCATACATGCGTAATATATATAATATATATATATATGTATAATATAATAATATACGTATATAACAAGTAGTACGTTGATCTTGGAATTATGCTGTTAAAAGTGGTTGGCAAGTGTTAATTACCCCTGATACATTGATCCGCGATAATTAAAGAGTCTAACACGTCCTAGACGAGATAAATCTTCGTTACAGACGCAGCTTCACATCTATATTCATATATATATGCATATATATATACGTATATACCTTATACCTCCTCATACCATAAAGTACCTACTAAACATTAAAATTTATTAGCCACCTGACACTCACACTCGCACAATGCCTATACGCTAATTCTGCTATCGGATTCCGATCACGACTTCATTCATCTTTTATACTTAATTAATTTATCGTCTATATTAATCCCAGTTTCCTACTATAGCCTAAGGTTCTATTACCTACCTACCATCATTCCCTCACGTATTAACGGTACTCCGTGCGATCACAGTTGTTGCAAACGCAGGGCCTTCTTTCTTATTTCATGCGCTTACTTCCCACGTATTTGCAAACTGACTTTAATCACAGGGTTTCAGTCAAAGTCATTCTTGCGTTTAATGGATACTATATTGAATTGATGGGTTATGTTTTACACCTCGTCCACCCAGGTAGGTATATAGCAATAAAATTTTTATCTATGAACGGAGTTCAGCTAGCAATTGAATTCGCTCTGGTAGTACAAGGACGAGTTTTACAACAGGACTATATAACCCGTAGAAGCTTGACTCATCTTATCGTCTTACACTTTTACGATCTGTTGTGTCTGTCGCGTGTGGGATACCTACTATAAGGATCTCTGGTAAAATTCTCTCGGCTTAAATAACTTGGGGCAGGTCGTTTGGCGAGGAAAGATGCTCAAGTATTTAAAATTCGACCACTAGCTTTGACGCGTTTTATCAAATAGAAATCGCGATTATGAGATGGTTAACAATGAAATGGTCCGAAATACAGTGCAGCGACACTACTTAGATACCAAAGATAGAGAGAGGGAGAGAGAGAAAGGAAAGGGAAGCTCTCAGACGGGGTGGAATTAGCTAATGGCGCGCGATGAATCCGTAATGGGTTTGCGCTGTTCACGGGCCGCGTTGGGATTTCAACGAGTCTGGAAGCGACTTGGTCCATGGCTATCCCAGAGTTCCCCTCCGTTAAGGGAGAGAACGGGAAAGAAACGAGAACGTAAGACGCGGCATGGGCATGGGCATGGCATGGCATGGCACGGCGTGGCGTCGGGGTGTGTAATACCCCAAGGAATGCGTAGATGGTAGGATAGATAAACCCCCTTGAAGAGGGAGAAATATGTACCTACCTCTTTGTGGCGGCGCCAAAGGGGTGCCGAGAGAGGCGTATCCTGCCCTCACTCGACTAAGGGTCGCGCTGAACGAGTGGCGCGAACTCTGAACGGTGAATCGGTGCGGAAAAGCTAAAAGACTTAAACTTTACTTCCATCCTTATACCGTAACAGGGAAGCAGGCGCGAGTTAATGGAAACGTAATCTTGAGATTACTACTCGCCACCGTTTCATCTGTTTCGCTATTCCTCGAAAAGAACTGCACTTCAGTTCGACCCTGCACCGCGAACTTATATGCTATATAGTTTTCAGCCCGTTCATTTCCCGCGCAGAAACTTCAATCTTTTCGAAAAGTTTATCGAGAAAATTCAGCAAAACTCGGTCCTGGGGCACGACGACGCGATGGAAGGAGGATCATTCAGTCGTCCGGAATAAACGAGGAGACCCAAACTTGTCGGTCGAAGTTCACCAGTTCGGTGGCTTGGAATGAGTTTGCGTCTCGGTGTTGATGAAACTTTACCATGACGAGCGCTTATTTCTCTTTCTCTCTTTCTCTCTCTCTCTATCTCCATCTCTCCCTCTGTATTTCAGGCAGTTTCTCGTTAGTATAACTTCGAAAGTAGTGGAATACTTCAAGTTTTCGAAGCATGCCTGATTCCCTGATTTCTTTTCCCGCTTCCTCGCATAATATAGCCAAGATTCTTTAGTATTTACACCGTGCGATTTGAATGGTACCTTCACGCGGTTAGAACATTACAGTTTTATTATAGGCGCCGGAGGACCCTTCGTTTGCAATAAAACTTGAAGGTAATTGGTCCTGAGGCCGGTACGTTAAAGACCACACATCACGTGCTCGTGGATAAAAGATACATCATCTCACAACTCGCGAATATAAAGACGCTGGTATATAGGACAACGACGGGAATATTTTTGCATGCTCGTTCAGCTAAATATAGATCATGACTCAGGTCATGAGGAGAAGACGTGGAGACGTGGTGAACACGAACAGCCGTGGCCGGGCATAAAAATACGTTCACGGCTTCGCGTACGACCTAAGAAGCTTACTTTCCCGTGTGCTACGGCTCGCCATCATCAGCTAACAGTGTCGCGGCCCCTTGGCCATCCCCACATCTACATCGAGGATCCTGGTTAAGAACCCCGTGGATTACCTATACGGCGGTCCTTATTTTTTTTCCTTATTTTTTACAATCTCGATGCCATTGACATCGGCTCGTAATTCCTCTTGGAAGAAGGTCGCTGACTTCCAAAAAGTTTGAAATATTCGACCAGTGAATCGGTCGATGATGACGTACCTACGATCAAATCAACTAGGTATACTTTGCTTGGTCAATAATTCAAATAAATTCTAACCAAACTGGTAGTCTGTCAAGAGATGAAAACAAATCTAGTTTATCTAGGGTCTAGCGGGGATTGGTTAGTGTTCGGAATGAGAAGTAGGAAAGTGGAGGATGGTTATGTTATGTTTTTCTATCTTTCAATGCTTTTTTCTTCTTCTTTTTCTTCCCTTCTTACTTTTCCCCCTTTTTTTTTTCTCTCTTCTTTTTTCTTTCGTCTCTTGGTTCGTTTCGCTTCTGAACAGACTTCATTCTTGGTTTACAAGCATGTGGTCTACAAAGAGGTTACCACGTTGTTAAAATAACCGCAGCTAACCTCACGCGTGCACGTGTAGAGTCCTCCCACGCGCACAGACGCAACTCGAGGGACTTAAAACCAGCATTGCCAAGCACGGTTTCTGGCATCCTGCGTGGCGGCCTGCATCTTTATACTTTGTGGTATTGCTGGAGCGGTGGTCAACCCGACCGATAGGATGGAAATACTATATTTAACAAAATTCAGACTATAGGTATATTCTGCATGAGATTTTTCCATCCAAATTCGTCCCTCGGTTCATGAATAGCTCAAAAATTCGAGAATTATAAACCCAAGAAATCCTAAACACTGTCTTCTGCTAAAAAAGCCCAGAGCAAATTTTAGCGTCCATTTCTCGATGAAAACGGCCTCGAAGATCCTTCGGATGAGAGCCAGCCCTAGGTATATGCAGTAGAGAGTCACCGTGAAAAAGGTTTTGAGAAAACCACCAAGTGCACCATAAAACTGGCGGTATGTATGTTAGCTCGGCCTATTTGACAGGCTCTTTGCAGATTTCGATTGAGGTTTGACATTCAATGTTAGTTTCGCAGAAAATTTTACCCCGAGAATGTTCGACCTTGAATCTTTTCGTTGAACTAGTCACGGTTGGGTAGAGCCAAAGATATTCTTCATGGGCATCAAAATTCTTGGCAATTACAGATTACACACGCACGCATGATCGGCGATTGCTTATGCCTATCGACGACGAGCTGCAATAGCAGGTGAGAAAATTGATCAATTACTACCACGAACGGATTTGAGATAAGGCGACGTAATCTGATGATTATTCCAAGGAGTGAGAAAGAGCTCTGTCGCGTTCAAGGACTGATTTTAAAGTCGAGATTGTATCTTCACATTTTGACGTCTCGTGATTGGCTGAGAAGGATTGATTATTGTATGGGGAGTTATTCCACTTGTTTGCAGACATACTGAGCAATTAGTTAGGTGAAACCGAGATACAGGTTCTGTCAAGAGATAAGTCGAAGCAAAAATGGATTCCTCAAAGTATAAGTAGAAATTGAAGACAGGATGAAAACCCCATTACTGAACGGAGTCGAGTTCAGTATTCTCGGTCTTTCAAGCCCGAGAAATCCTGGGTGACCCTTTTCTTGGCCATGTATCGCCTTCATTACGCCTCATTCAGTGCGAGGGCCTTCCTCGAGGCGTTGACTTCTTTGTCCAGGTCCAGGCGGCTACCTGGCTGCGGTTCTCACTTCATAGTACAAGTCAAGCGTTGGTGGTACAGCTAGAGCTACAATGCTGGTAATTGGATGAAAGTAAGTCTCTGTAGTAGACGTAGGATGAAAAATGTGCGGCTGGAAAGATTTCTGAAGTGATTCTTTGACACGGAGTAAAACTGACCGTGGATATAAGGGATTGGTTCGATAAAATCGCGGGGTTAATTTATTTCAAAGGAAGTCGATATCGAGGATGGCCTATCGATTACGCAAAACTTATTACACGCGAAGTTACGATGGGTTTCTCGGCTCGATTCTCGTAACGCGGAGGTGACTTTTTCAGAGTGAAAGAGAGAGAGAGAGAGAGAGAGAGAGAGAGAGATAGAGATAGAAAGAAAGAGGGAGGTAGAGGGGAAATGGCTCTAAATTCGGTAATAATGAAACCCAGCGATGTGTATGATTGAAAACGTGGGGACGACGCCGAATAGCTAAGCGCACAGCCTAGGGGACGTCGGGCGCCCGCGCCGTGACGCTCCAAGCATACCATTACGCGCTATTATGCGATTTCAAATCTTCGTTTGGAATTTATTCTTTTATACTTTTCGCTCTTTGCTTACGCTGCAACCGCTTCGTCTATATCAATAACCAAAGCGAGAATACTCGGCCAACAATTTCAATGGATCAGCGTCGTTGTTCGTGTTTAACTTTCCGACTCGTCGTCGTTGTCTTTTTTTTTTTTTCTTTCTTTTCTCAAATAACACAATTAAATGCCCACTTTTTACCCTCAAGTATTTAACTTAGCTAACTCGAGAGCTTCACCTTTCCGAATAAGTTTAAACATTGAATGTGATCGATGGCTCGGTAGATCGACAGCCAGCTAGGAAAGGCGGGCAATACAACCTGTGCACAAGGTATAGGTATTTGTGAAGCGGGTATTGTAATTGTTGAAATAAGGTCATTAGATTCCGGGAGTTTTACCACCATACATACATATATAGGTAGGTACTGTTATATGATTGTTGTTGATTTTGACGTTGGTATTGCGGCAAAGCTTCGTATTATCCAATACAGCCGTCGTGTCGTGCAGGTCTAGCTGGTGGGAGAATGATAGATCATTCGTATGACGTCCAGTGCGCAATGGTTCGACTAGGTACGAACCAACAACGAACCAACAACGAACCAATATATTTATTTATACATGGATTACCGGTAATCCGTTCATCGATCAAAATATACCGATCCATTATAACAATGATGGGCACTCGTGTCTTCTCGGTCTGAATCAGTCCGAGCCAGACTTGGGCCTCGTTCAATTTTTGGGTCCCAAGATAAGTCTGGCTTGGCCTACTTTGCCTCAGCGTTACACTTGACGATTAAAGGTTCCACTTTCTTCGCCACGTGATGTCTTATCGGACGCTAATCTCGTAGAGTCAACAGATCCTATAAAGGTATAAAAAAAAATCCTTCTTTAGCACCTCGTATGCATTAAAAGTGCCTTACGAAAGGGAAAATAACACTTTCGCTTGGTACACCACCCCGGCTAATAGTTTTCACTGACTTTTGACACGCGCTGTACCAATCCGTCACACGCACGTCTGGTATTTCCCGCCCTAGACAGTTTGGTGAAATCTGCAATACAATCAAACGGCGGCGGTGCCGCATAGGAGAAGGGAATGAAAGAAGAACGGGGACCAGCATCACCCTGTAGCTGATGGTTCATTCGCTGCACGCATCAGCGCGCTCTTTAAAACGACCTGTTTTTTTTCCCTTTTTTTTTTTTTATTCTTTCTTTCCTTTCTTTTTTATATCGTCTATGAATGGATGAATGGGGTTGAGAGAGAGACAACCGGGGGACGCAACTGCACCACCGTTGCTCTTGCATTGTGTCATTTCTGCATTCATCCCTGATTTTGCGGTCGGCTTGCGTAGCAAATATACAAAACGCGTCCCTCCGGCCTGACTGCCTGCCATGTCTTCTCTTTCTCTCTCTCTCTCTTTCTCTCTCTCTGTCTTTCTCTCTCTCTTTCGAGGGGTTGAAGAACCGTAGAGGAAACTACGGACTACTATGTCGCCCGAAGTTTTGCAGCCCTCTAGAACGCTTATTCTGACTGTGTGAGAATATCTGTTGCTTCTCGGTAATATCGCTTTGGCTTTACGACGACAACGATTTGGTTAGGCAAAATCGCTACGATAACGATTACGATTTGAATAAACGTAAAACTCTCACCAACAACTCATCGGCCAACATCTCATCGTTTCTTTTTTATTCTGTTTTAGGTAAGTTTCGCACATATATACGTATTCGCATCGTCGATCCATTCCACCGATCGTAAGTAGACATCATAATTCAAATTATTTAAGACTCTTCTTTTTCACATGCACAAAACGATTTGAGAATAGATCGGTTATGGGGCTGGGGACTCTGTTATGTGTAAATAAAAAGATCGCTGACAATGAGCGCCAGTGCACCCCGCTCGTCACAATGCGACGTACTGGATAACAGTCCTGTTTACTTAGTTACAAATAATGCAATCAGATCTTCCCTCGAGTAGTCCGTTAAGTACGCACTAGTCTTTCGCATCATTGACATTGTTTGTTGTTGCGTCCGTTGAAGCGGTATTCGAGTGGATTTCGGCTGGTTAACCACGTTGAGAAAACAAACTGGGAAGGGGAAGAACCACCGCCGCGTCAAGAACACGTACAGGGTAACCCATCGGCTCAAAAACTACCAAACTGCACGTGATAATCGCTCCAGGGGATCAGAATATCGTTCAATTGGTCGGGGTTCGAGGATACGCCAGATCAGTCGGGCCTGATTGGGACTATTCAATGATTTCGTTTAGGTATATACTGTGGCCCGACAAAAAGTTCAAGGCAGTTTGGAATTCGAGTTGGCTTTCGGATTTGTACAGATTCCGTAACTCCCCTTGTAACCTCTCATGAAGTAGATAAGTGCCGTAGTCTTCTCTCGATGAAATTTTCCTAACATTTACTTTCTCACGGTGTACAGCGAAGCACAGTTATTTCCTGCGTCCCTACCGACGTCTGCATTCGGAATTATTTTCAACGAGCTTTGAAAGCTGGTGTAGAGTAGTTTTTACAGTAAATGCTCAGCCTTCTGCGAAACTGTTTGCCACTAAAATCTAAATATTTGTACAATTTTTTTTAGAGACAAGGTGGATCCGTTTTCAGGTTTCGAGATTCGGGGCTAGCTAGCTCTTTCTCTTAATTTCCACTTACACTCTTTGGCCCCCATTGAGAGAAGCCTCTGCCGGTCCTGCTGCGGGTCCCGTGGCGCGATAAGAATGAAATACCCTGGCACAATGAAGGTGTCGTTGCAGGAAATTATACAGCAGTTAGAAGAGCCTTCTCGCTCTGAGCAATTGTCTCTTAGCTGGCATTGTCTTCGTCCCTTCTCGTCTCTTCTCTTCTCTTCTCGTCGTTTCCCTTCCCCAGGGCCAAGGGAACCGCTTGTCTGACACGGTGGCGTACAATGAGAGATCTAATCGTGGGTGAAGTACTTAATATCTTAAGGTGGTCGGGTTGTAGTTGGCTGGTAGGTACCTGGTGCCAGAGGAAACCTCGAGAAACCGGGATGGTGCTGGGTTTGGCGTCGCCTTAGTTGTCACCAACGCCATCCTTCCATCTGATAAAGAGGTGCCTCGGTTGACAGACGCGCCTACCGCAGATACCCTCAGATGTCAAAATATTAGTCAACGTCTGGCATATTACGCGCACCCAATTTGCCGGGGTTTCTATATTAAATGCCTCATACTTATGGTGCAAGGAACTCACGCGTGCAAGGATCTTCCTCAAACAATTACGATGAAAGATAGAAAAGAATATGGTAGATACCGATGGATCTTGCGGTGATATTCTTCCTTGTAACTTTAGTCCATTGCAGTATGTCATGAAAAGTAACGATTATTCCTTTTGCTCGGTGCATTCTCCGTGTTGAGATCTTCTTTGCGGTAGCACACGTAGCTGGGTAGATAGGTGGTAGGTACTTGTTACGAGTGTTAGTCGGCGCACCTGCTACCGCGAGCATGGCAAATGAATCCTTTGTCTTTTGTAGGCTAGTCATTAGAAAGGAGCTGGTGGTTGTCCCTATACGCGAGTATAATATCGACGTAAAGTCTGGTGAACGTGCACTTAACCCGCTAGCTAATCGAACCAGTAATAAAGCTGTGTAATCATAGAAGTAAAATAAATGTCTTCCGTTGACACTGGCGTGCAGGACGTGGTATCGCCTACCTCATCCACGCGGAGTAGACAGCTATCGGTGTATTATACGAAACCTAAAGAGAGTAAAAGTTAAGATTCGCGAAAGGGGAAGTCCTGCAATAGGGGGGTTTAAAATGAAAGGGCTGTTTCGCGAGTATAACTATTTGTACCGCAGTATCATAGTCGTAACGTCAGCCAGTCGAGCTGTGTTCGACCCCAATATATATGTAAAGAAGAGTCGCGTATGAAAATGGTTTTTCGCGCGGGGGCTGGAACTGATGTGAGATGAAGGGGTGTCGCGGGGGTATTGCAGGGTTAGAAAGCCTGGCTGTTCCGCCTCCGTGCCTCTCTCCGTTTGTCGGTTCCTCGGTAGCCGGTTCGCCCGCGTATGCAAAGTTCACTTGGCTTCTCTTTCGCCGAACGATATTTGCAATTCAACGCGTATCTCCTGCGGAAGATCCTGCCGCGCGAGCGTGTGAGAGCGCGTATGAGGGCTACCAGGCGGGGGTTGGGAATATAATGAATAATAATCACGCGTAATGTGCAGGTCCCAGTATAGCCGAACACTCCGGTTCCCTGCGCCCTTCGTTCGAAAAGCCCGTTCTATTACGTGTCAAATATCAGGGCAGGGCCACTTTATAATTTCTTCCTTCTTCATTTTTTTTATTATTCTTCCTCTCTCTCTCTCTCTTTTTTTTTAATATCCGCGCCGGAGGCGGTCCCCAGAAAAACGGGCGAGTCGCAAAGAGCTAAGACACCTACCGCGAGATATGAAATTGAAGCTTAAATATTGTATGGAGTGGCTGGATCAAGAACACCGCGGATCCACCTAGCCAGCTACCGGCACAGGGGGTGCATCTAAAGTATAAACCATCGTTACGAAGGAGGACCTTGCCATATTGCCATATTGCCATCTACCGAGATCATTCTCTCTTACAATGCAATCTTAACTTTATTAACGGCCTCGTGAGGGATGCTGCGACAGCGGGGGTTCCTTCTTTCCATTTATTCAGCCATATTGACTCGATGACTATACATCCACACTCTTCTAAGTTTTATCGAATAATTTTCAATCCTGGCTCTTTACTATTTTAATATTCAAATATTCACACCGTACAAAAATAATATCCGCGGAAAGTATCGGTCGAGACGAGGTAATACATACGTTTCTCTACAGGCGAAGATATGTTGCATTTTTTTCTCCCTCCTTCCCTTCTCCGTTCTCTCTATCTTTATCTTCAGCTCTCTTTAGGAATTCATTGGGTTTGTTTACACAGACGCCACGAAGTAATTTCTTTATTTTCCTCTCGTGGGAGAGGGTCTTTCTCCGTCCTTTTTTCTCGCCCTCTTCATCTCTACACCGCGTCCCCTCACATCGGGTCTGCTCCTTCTATACTTCGGTATTTCTCGCACTGCCATTTGTTTTTATCAGCGAGTCCCCGCGGGATGGGGAATGGGAAGTCGCGGCTGCTGTCGCATCCGTGCTTTTCCACAAGCCTTCCATCGGATCCTTAGGGATCCTCCTATCGCAAGGGAAGACACGGCGCCCACTCGCACTGCCACGGCTCCTATACCATACCAACGAAGAACGAATTCATGGTACCTGCACCATCAGACACCCCGCAGTCAAGGCACGCGCGCCTTTACGCTTCCCATCTATTATTTACCCACTCTTCTTACACTTTTCTCTGAGTAAAGAGTTCTTACGCTCGTTCAGCTCCTCCAACATCGTCAAAAACACCAAACATTAGGACATGCGAATACTTCCTGTAACAATAATTTTCAGAGAATATTACCTAAGCCAGGCCAAGCCAAAACCTGTAGCCAGTTCTCGTTGCGTGCTCATTTTTTTACCTCCAGGTTGTACTTCTTCTTGTGCATTATACACGTCGCCGGAAATTTTTCGGTCCCGTTAACGATCCCCGTGTATATATGTGAATCGTGCCGTGTCATCCTCCGTTAACCAGACAGTCAGACCTCGGTGAGTGGAGAGAATGACTCTGACCGTGGATGAGCGAAGGAGTCAGTATAGTCGCGGTTGAATAAGGTAGAACTCGGTTCTAACAGAAGATGAGAGAATATGGTCTCTGGTATTCGACGATGATGGTAATGGGCCGAGTGGCACCCTCCACATCGCGTGATCATTGTTTCGAGGATTCAAGTTGCGTGTCAGTTGACCACGTGGTGACTCCCTTTAATTTCGAGGAAGACGAAGAACACGCACATTTGCGGTTACCGCGTTTCTCTCCTCTTCCCAGACCGCGCCCCGACGTCACTTCGCTAAACGCTCACCCAGGACCGCCCTGGAACAACGTTTACGATGTGTTATAATTACAGGGTCACTCTCTCTCTATCTGACTGCTTCTCCTCCTCCTCTCGCCCTTTAAACCCGACGTCTGTCTCCGATCTAAAAAATGAACGATCATCCGTTTTCCTCCGATCGATCAATCGACTTTTGATCGTCCTTATCAACCCCGTCAATAAACCTGAAGATATCGCGATTGCTTGCGATCGTATCTGGCCCGAGGTTCATACATAAACGACCTGGTGAACGCTGGATGGTATAATCTGCAGGTTGAGCACGCGTGTCGAATCATTTACATCCCTTGGTCGCTGGGAATGAAAACTCAAGAGTCTCGGTCTCTTGTGGACTGAGAAAAGCGATCTACGGAGGCAGGGAGTGCCCAGGTCCATTAAGAAGCCCCCGGGGTTTGCAGGAGAGAAAGAGAGAGTGAAAGTGGGAGTGAGAGAGTGAGAGAGAGGCGAAGGGCTGCTTCTATCTCCCAAAGTGTCACCGGTGATGAATAGTTCGCATGAACAAAAAGAATGCTAACCGTCTCTGACCCAACCAACTCGAGCCCGAGGCCTTCGGGGTTCTTCTTCTTCTTCTTCTTGTTCTTGTTCTACTTCTTCTGCTTCTTCAGAGCGAGGGAATGGTAGCGTTTCAGGGTGGTTCGGTGGTTCGGCACCCCTCAGCGTGGAACTAGGGCGGCAGCGCTAAGACGATACCATCTTAATTAAAAGTTGCCAATTCATTTCGCAAGGCATTTCCACCCCGTGAAACGGGTACACCGCCGCGCCGTTCCGAGAGAAAGAGTGTCTGTGAGAGAGGGAGAGAAAAAAGAGAACTGGGTAGTAGGATATTCTTTTGTTTTACAAAACTGTCGAGGGACAAAAAAGAAGAAAAGCGCTCAGATAATAAGAACGTCGTACGAGACGATGAAATTAAAGAGAACTCGACGGTGCGCGTCGTCGAGCGCGTCGTTTGCGTCAGCCACTTCCGCGTGCGGTAAAACTTTTCATTTATCTTACTCGCAACTCGGAACTGTGTTCATTTTTTATTCTTGTCTCGCCAACATTCGGAAATCATCTCCGGGAGTAAATTCGCTTCAGAATTTGAAACCGATTAAATCGGCGAGTTGATGCAGTCTCGGATTCAGGGCGAAACGAAAGACTTGAAGCTGTGCGGTATAGGTGGCTTGCGAAAACTGGAAACTTCAATATATTACGGGAAGACAGCCTCAAATTGCTTCATTAGCCACGAGATATTTTATACAAATTGGGGAGTAAATTACAGAGGCAACGGCTAAAAATTCATAATTAGAATAGGTAACAGTACCTACCTTATATACCTTCCAACCTACGTACCTACGCGGGGGAGACGCGGCTATTTGTTAATCATTTACCCAGGCGTGAAAACCAGCCTCGCTGAGGAACCGTTCCGAAGTTCGTCGTTCATTCGCACACGAATTAACCGCGAAAAATCTTTCGCCTGCCCTTTGTCTCCTGGTAGGTTTCATCGAGGTTCTCTACGTTTTTAGTTTCGTCAAATGAGTAATTAGCATTCAGTGGCACATGCATTAATGTTTGACATTTCATTACCTCTTAAATTCGACCACCGGTGTCGACCGACCGCCAGAGCATAGCCTCCACCTTATTTCCAAGTCCCTTATTTACGACATTATTAACGCCCCATAGTATGTGCCGTGTTAACAGTCACGCGGACAATTCCCTTCGAGTTTAGTTCATTTCATTCAGCTTCCTCAAGGTATAGGCTACAAGTATTTTAAAAAGTTGTTATCTGTGCGGTGTATATAGAATTTTTTGAATATTAAATCGCTATTATTCTATATCAGGGAATTTTTAAAGGTGAATTTTTTTCTTCATCAGGGATCACTAGTCTACTCAGTCGTGACGACGTACAAATTTTACTACTTTTGAACACGTACCACGCATCCTTACACAGAGCAGTGAGGTTTCCTCGTAAAACTGATCCCTGTATAATTTTCAATCGCGGTCGGATTTGATGGGCGCGTTTTCCTCCACCTCTCTCATACCCGGGTGTGCGGGAGAAAGAGAGAGTCGAAAAGAGAGAAACAGATAGATAGAGAAAGAGAAAGAGAAGGAGAGAGTTACATTGGGAAACTGGGTAGTAAGGAGAGAGAAAGTATCACAGAGTTCGAGGGCAGAGATAAGGTGGAATGACGAGGTCGCAATGGCCGGTAAAAAGGCTGATCTTTCTCGGATAAAACTCGAGGTACCTACTCCCTTTTGCGGAGGTGTATTCCTCGAGTCTAGAGAGTCGCCGATGTCTGTGGGGGCCGTAAAAAGACAATAGCGACGTCGAGTACGCGGCAAGGGAGCAAGAGGCGCGAGGGTGCGTGCGGAGTTTGCTGCTTCCTTGCTTCTTTGCTTCCTTGCTTCTTCGCTTCTTCGTGCCAGAATCTGCAGCATGAACCGTAAGCCCCGACAAAGGCGTTGGCCTTGGCGTCGCCGTACCCGCGTGCCACCCTTCGACGATCAATTGAATTTTATAGTAATTTTATGCTTTTTATTAGCCGTATTAAAAGCCCTGTATAGGTATACAACGTAAACTGATTTTACCCGCCTCTATACAACGCCGTAGGATTTCGCGGCTTTCTTTCTACCCCTCTCGCAGAAAATTTCTTTTCTTTATTTTTTACCAACGCCTTGACACGGATTTAGGTTGCTTGTATGCATATCCGAGGAACCTTCAAATATTTATACACCTCGTTCTGTGTCGTTTCAAATATTTTCGCGGGGAGGAGGAGGAGGACGAACAAGAAAAAAAAAAAAAATAAAAAATAAAAATACGGGAAAAAAAATATTTTGAAAGTCTTGCTCTACCTCCGAAATTTTTTTTCATACGTTCCGAAAAAAAGCAAAATCCAAGGTAAAACTATACAAGGTTTCTGATATACCTACACCCGGCCAACAGCACACTCATGTCTATATTTAAGAATCGCAAAGATATTCAGCCCTCCTGTGGAGCGCTGTAAGATTGATGAGGAAAAATCCTCCACTTCTTTATTTACGTGTAGGTATATGTATGAAGTACAGGAAGCAACGAGGTTGCGTCAATAGCCGAGTACCGCGTATAAAAGCATTAAGAATTCGTACCGTAGCGTACATATGTAGATTTTGTGCGTTCGCAGTGTGTCCTAATGTCTATCGGAAATTAAAACAACCCCCATTGCTATTCCAGTTCTCATTCCCGTCCTCATTCCCTTATGGCGGTGAAGAGCGACCCTTGCGGTGCACTCAGGCGAGCACGATGGATTGATCGCCTTCAACTTGAGCTCTCCTATCCATTGATTTCATTAGCCGATACTGACGCATCGGTTTACAACTCGAAGGAGTCACGAACCCTTAGCCCAAGAGTCTCGGCTAGGACTAGGTGCGGGTGTTGGTATAGGACTATAGAGCATAGGCAAAGGGGCGACGGAGTTAGACGCGTTAAATTACACCCATACGGGGGCCGGGAGTGAAGGACAAGATGCGATACATTAACGAGGGTGGGAATGGGGCGCGTAACGTTATCAGCCCCCGAGAGAGGGTAAAAAAGGCATTATTCATTCGAGTCGTTCGTTCATAATTAGATCACCACTAGCTGTAGCTAGTGTCTGTGTGCTGGTGTGATTTTGCGAATCGTTGTAACTCGCTCGAACACGGATGATCAGTTGACGATAGCGGTGAAGTACTAGCTCTGCTACTAACTCCAGTACATAAAAGAGCTAGTAATTGGCATGTAGATACGAGAAAAACTAGTAAGTCCGGGGAATCATTTAGAAAGGAGAAAACCGGCCTGCCGATCTTCCATCGACAGTGCAGCAGCAGATAGCAACGTACGCAAAATGCTTCCTCGCAACGAGTAATTGGCTCTTTCGCGAAGTGGACGACGCCGCGCCGTCGCGTACGGTTTTATGTTGTACGATGCAGAATTTCTGCAGGTCAGTTGCTACGGACGCTCATAGGTACCTATGCCTATTAGGAACAGTATGGTGACTATGCGGGGCGCGTTGATTGCCTCGTTACCTTCCCGTTTCATAGCTTCAGGCGGTACAACACTCCAGGCACGTTTATAATTGCTGTTCCATATGGATATTTTGCGACTATAAGTTACAACGTTCAAACTCTCAAACTGCTCAAATCTAAAAGTCGCGAGAAGATCGTAGTGAGTCAGAATTCCTAAAAGAAAAAAAAAAAAAAAAAAAAGAAATAAACGCGAAATCCATTGTCGAGGAAAATTCAATCTCATTCCTTCATGCGATACCCAGGTCGCTATATCGTCGTCACATTATGTAGAGGTAGTCAAGTAGATACGGGTACCAGCCACTTATCATTTATGATCTTTTTGAGCCAGTTATAGTTATAGGTTTCTCTCTAATTATTCGTTTAGGTACGTACCTAAGCGCACGAGTTTATTGCGCGTTATCCATGCCTTGAAAGAGAGTCTCGTGACGCTCACCGGCGCGGCGGGGTTATTTGAATACTATTAACAGGATATATAAAGGTTCAGAGCGAGAGGTGTATACCTAGGTAGACAAGCTCGGAAATTAATTGACGTTCTACACCGAGTGTGCGAAGATTCTTGGGGCAAATCGTCGATCTGTTCCCACGTTTGCTTATGCGGAAAATTTTCTGGAGGGTCTTCTTCCGCTTCCTCTTCCATTTTCTTTTCATTATCCCGATCATTTTACTCAGCGTCGGTGTTTATCAAGTGTCTTCTCACCTATATGCAGCCTTTCGCCCGATTCATCGAGCGAGTTATATTTTAGAAATATCTCGAAGCAATACGGTGCAGGTATTCACATATAGGTATGTAGCCACCTACTTATTCGCGTTCGATGCAACTCGCCCGTATAAAACGACCGACGCATTGAATTGTAAATAAGCACTCCCTCCTCGTACGGACATCTATATACCTACACGCAATAGTGGTATGTGTCGTTTAGCGAGTGTCCAACACCGGGTTACTACAGGGAGCCAAGAACGCCGTTGGTTTCTGCCATTGAGACTGAGAACTTGACGTCTTACTTCCAGGCCCCGCCGAGTCGTTGGGCCTAATTAAACCGGCGACGTTCGATCGGTACTTGAATACTTGCGTGGATACCGTCGGCCCACGATCGGCAACCAGTGCATGATTCTCGTACGCAATATATTATTCCTCGCGGTTGAACGCGGTGCGAAATAAGACCGCGGAAATACAACGTAGAGATAAATGTACATTTCCGAGTATATGTATACGTATATGTATATAATGTAGATATTACATCTAACCGTCTTAATAATATATCACCTACCGCCTATTATTTTGCCTTAACAACTTTCACGCTGGTAATAATAAATATTGATTACTGAGGTTGGTTTAAACGCGTGGATTTTAACAGTGCGTCATTATCGATGGAAATATCTACTATACAACTGTCAGTTTTGTTTGCTAGACGTTATTTCTTTAATCTGCAAAATCTTGGCCAGCCAATAATTATTTTGTTATTATTTAAGCCGTAGAATGGAAGGGAGGAGGCTCATAGATCCCCGATGTAGATTGTAATACGCGGTATCGGGTCCGGCAGCCGCGGAATAGCCGTTCGGTTAGTTTAACCGCAAGACGAAGTCGAATAAAATTCGCCAATAAAAATCTCTTATCCGGGAAACGATTGCTCGCACAATCCCCGAAACCTGAAAGCGATAAATCGCGGTTATTAGCAAGAGATTACCCGGGTCTACGCTCAGATTGGCTTTCCGCTGGTTCGCCAGCTCCCAGGCTCCCGTCTCTACCAAATCCAAAATCTATACCCGGTGGTGCAGGAGACTTTTCGTAGACGCGAACTCTGACTGAAATCACACGGGGCCAAAGCGAAACGGGAAGTTTCTAGGGGGGCTCGCGGCCTCGGATAGAATCTAAGAAGATTCCAACGCGTGCACATTGTTAGGGGAATCAGATTAGCCGCAGAGCCTGATGTATGTGCCTTCACAGGACTAACTCTCCTGCATCTACACGCATCTAGCGAGCGAGCGAGTGAGCGAGCGAGCGATATACGCCGATATACCAACGTAATGCGACTACTTCGCGGTGACTCGGCTTAAGATCGATCTGACGCTAAGTAAGTCACCGAGCTAACAATAAGCGCGCGCTAAGTAACTGCTAAGTACCAAGCCAGCTAGGATTTTTATCCTATAGGGGATATGCGGCGTTGACTCACCAGAAATTTCGATTTTTTTCCCCGTTTTTTTTTTTTTTACAAAACTACATCCTATACTGTATTTGAGAATTCAGTAATCGATAAAAACCTGCACGCCTTCGAGTCTGATCAGATAAATCTTATCGCCGTTGGTATGTAGTGGAATCGTTGAGTAGAAGCATGAATTAGTCTTGTAGTAGAAATTTTCTGTGAGGGTCGTCGACCGTATATATATATTTTTGACGTCTCTGCAGTTTGCACCGTCCTGGTTGTATTCAAACACAGATTAGTTTATCGCATCCTGTTTCGGGTGTTACTGAGCGTGAGGTAAAACGTTGGACCTTGTAGCCCACCTTAAAACGGGCTGGTTCCCTTCAGCTAGCTTTATTGTCTTGGCCGTTGAAGGCGCGAGGTGTAAGTTTAGTGAAAGAACGCTTTCACGAATAAAACTACACCGGGTGAATTAACCTCCTGTTAGACGCGGGTCGGGTGTGTTCGAGATAGCGCTGACTGTGCTAGCACAAATATTTGACCGGCTAACTAACCGCGGGACGCCTGTTTCCGTTCGAGTTTGTGTTTTCTCCCGTTTCGCGTTGACACCATCGTATCGTTGTTGTTACCCAGTCGTTGAGACACGGGTACGGGCGTCGCGACGCGTCCGTGTGCCTCGGGGAAGATTGCTGCGAGCTGCCCTCATCGTATGTGTATTTAGTGGATAGTATGTGGCCGTTGTTGTCGGCTGGAACCGAGCTGATGGCGCGAACCGCAAACACAAACGTCACTCTCCCTTTCCATCTCTTCTCTATCCCTAACCATTTTGCCCATTTTTTTTTCCTCCACAAAGTAATGGGGTTGACCGTTGCACTCGAGAAGAATAATTAGTCGCCTGACCTCACTCAGACTCTTCAGAAGACAAGCTTCACGCATCCTCTTCCTTCTCATTCTCCTCTTCAGAAACCTACTCAATGTCAAAGCGAGTGGACTTTCAGCAGGAAAAGAATCTTGTAGTAAATATTAATCTGGAGGAACGTATGATTTTCGCCTCTTTATTCGCAACTGCACGTTATGGATACTTGAAAAGTCTCATAGAGATGTAGGTATATTGTAAAAGCTGGTCTGGCAATAACCAAGTAGATGATATGTCTGGTGGGATCCTCTTTCATTGTGTAAGCGAGAAGAAGAAGGGAGAGTTTGTGTGCTTAGCGAGAAGGAGCGTTGAGCCAATATATACGAAAGAGGTGGCGTGTGCTCCACAGTCCGCTCCCTGAGATGGACAAATATATTCAAACAAACAGCGAGGCATAGGTACGGGTTGACTGGAAGGAAGTATACGGGTATGGGTATGGGTACGGGTACGGGTACGGGTACGGCCAGAGTCATTCTATGGCCAAGTGCTACTCGAGTTGCGGGCGCTGTGTCCGTAGATATACAAGAAGAGGACGCGTTCCTCCGAGTCTGGAAACCGTGTTTACAGACCCTCATATACATTATACATACTATATATACGTTCACGCGCTAATTATGATTCCTATTTTCTTCTTCCCTTTTTCCCTTTCCAAATATTTCCTCTATTTCTTTTTCCTTTTAACTTCTGCTACCGGTATACGATGATGATGTTCGCCGGTGTCTTGAGGGCATGAAGTAGCCGGATCGGGACGTCTGCATGGAATTACTGTTCACCGAGTGCAATATAGACATCGTATATCACCCACCACCGCGTAGCGATACAGATATAGATGGTTTCTCTTTTCTCTGTGTGCGTGCGAGACTATCTTCGCATCATAAAACGGCATTGTGGGTGGCAGAGGTGAGGGGATAGGGCTGGTTTAGCGGTTGCTAGGTTCGTGGCGAGTGTCACCGCAGGTGCGGACATTCTCATCATAAATATACGCCAGTCCTGCAACCAGGGAACCCAGGAAACGACCCTAATTGGGGCGTGGCTGCAGCAACACCTTCTTCGGGAAGCTAGCTTCCGCCACGCGGATGTTTCCCGCTCATGTAATACGCAGTCTACCCCTAGACTTCGTGCTTTATAATCAATAATCCTTGTTTTCTCATCTTGAAAGCCGTTCATCGCTGCTCCCAAAGCGAGAAACGATCGCTTGGACCATGAGGAAGAAAAGTCATTGAGCTCTGGGGCCGTGGATATTCGCAGAGGGTGTCAGAACGCAGTATAACGGGTGGCCAGGTCTCACCCGTTAATAACGCGGTGCGTGCAGGGTAGTGCGAGGGTAGAATAATTCCTCGGAAACGTTTATAATATAGACTATACTCCGGGATGGGTGTTCGTGCTAAAAGGTAGGCCGGTCCGGCACTCCTCCGCTAACCGCTCGGATCATCGCATGCACTTCTTCTCTTCATTTCGTTCAAACTGTAAATTTATCACCTGGAAGAGTCGAGATGACGTATAACGGTCAGCCAACATGAACCCAACCTGCGGCAGAATGCTCGTTGTATAAGACGGAGATACTTTCTATGGGGAACGATATTCAGGGTCGAAATACCGACGGGGATGATCGGATATACTGACCAAGCCGCTAATTCCAAATCCCCGAACACAGGGCCAGATTAACTCCCGAAATAATGACCTGGCCAGTAATGGAGTGAAGCTGTACGGAGCAGTCCGCAATCCCTGATAATTGCTCAAGGCCGCCGTCTTAGGAGTTTGAACCTAACTTCACCCTGAGGAAATGTTATTTTTATTTTTCTTTTCATTTTCTCGGTAGGGGGATTTGCAAAATGTTCTTATTTCGGTTGCTGGTTTGAGATCCGTCGAGACTGGTACGGGACAACCGGAGAAAAGTGACGTCACTAAAGGTATCTGTCCATCACAGTGACAGCCCTTCTTGGTGACGTTGTGTATAGTATATAGCGACCCAAGTGCCGGCACGGTGCGGTGCGGCGCGGCGCGGCTTCTTGCCCGGTGGAACATCCGAATCGAAATTGACAGGGAGTGACGTCGCGACGTTCCTGACACACAAAAATATCCACAAGACTTTCAGCCTCGACAGATGAAAAGATGGGGAACCACAAATCCACTCACTTACCAAAACCACTGCGCAACTTCCTGCTTACGGTAGAGATGGTTTATAGCGGCAAGTAGACCTAGCGATGAAGTCAACCCACCTGCGACGCTTTGATCTCGAAATTTGCGAATGTTCACGCCTCCGTACTTGTTACTTAAAACCAACACTAAAATTTAATCGAACGTCGGCGAGAATGCCGTCCAACTTTAAATACCAACTTGAATTAAATTTGCTAACGGGCGAGTATCAGCGGTGAATCACGAGCGTCGAGCTACCAGCGAGAAGTGATTCTCCATATACAAGTCACAATTCGATTTAGAAATCGCAAAACAGCAGTAGTAGTACTCGGCCGCAGGGCGTCGGAGGGAATCACAACTGTATCTCTGAAGGCATGGAGACTAGGTATCAGTCGCCCGTGTGCTCGGCTTAATCGCATTCGGACGCAATGTTGTGGAAAATTTCATTCGACTGGAGGACGCGGCGAGTCCCGCTGCGACTTTGTTTCGTTCCTCGTCCTGCAAGACCCCCCGCAGACCCAGAACGCTCTCTCCGAGTTTCCACATTTGCATACCTAGGCGTAGCGAGCTCTGACTTTTCTTCTTTTTCTTCATCTCCCCACATTCACACCAACTCTCGGATACCTACTCCACCGAATTTATTCAAGGTTTTCATGCAGCCAGACTGGTCGTCACACCTGTGGCACGTCTGCTAAAGAGTCCTTAGGGAGACCTCGATTTCTAGCAATCGTCAATCCGCAAAAGGACATCGCTCTAACGCACAATCGCTCCCACGCAAATGTACGCTTATACAATGTGCAAATATATGCTTAAATACGGGGTGTGTCCGAGTGTCTGTCGACTGGTTGACTTACCGTCCTATCTACCCCGTGTTTCACCGTCTGAAACGACCAGTCTCTATATCAACCAGCACGGTAGACGCGTTGGCGAACTTGTCCATGTCCACTTCCTGATTCGCGATGTTCTCGGACTTACGTATCGGGCGATTCACTCTCGTAGCAGTTCTGCATTTGGTCGGAGTAATGGAGTCTTGTTCCGTTTCTGAATCTCGTTTTTTATGGGATTGAAAAATTCTGCGATTATGGTCGTCCAAAATTGTGGGCAAAAGTTAAAATTGACAAGAAAATTTGTATTAGTCAGTGAGAATCGCATCTTCCGAGTGAAACGGACTGTGTATATCTTCGCGGTAAATTGCAGCATCGTAGTGGGCAGAGTCGTTCTTGCATTAACATTTACACCGAGACTGATTGAATCTTGATCGAAATTCTACTTAATTAACAACCCGCGAGAATGTTTATTTGCCGGCTAAGTGGATTTTATTTAATGCAGTTTTCGACCGGGCTGCATATGCCGTTCCTTGAATACCTACTTCCATTTCACCGTCCGAATATCTGATGTTCGAGACTGAAATTTGATTGAGTACCAATCGATCTGCAAGGTGTGCATTGAATTGAACGGCAATAATTACCGAAGGTGATCAGGGGCGAAAACAACTAGCCCCAATTATTGTGCAGGAAACACTTTGCTCAGGGTCCAATTATTCTCGTATTAACATATCCACCTGCGTGTATAGTAAATGGTTGAATGAAAATATGTACATATGTTGACCGTGGGCTAAAAAAAATCAGATTGCATGGATAGCAGCTTCCTCTATGCGAAAAAAACTAGCGAGGGTCGTTCTTCGGTTATTTTTGGTGGCTAAATCATTTGGTTTTAATGTTCGACGTGTCACGAGGCCCATTCATTGTCAGCCGCGATATAACGTTCGTGAAACTGATTTAACTGCTGGACTTGACCCTATTAGAAGACGCGCGATGCGTCTGCAAAAAATATAGGCGTTAATTGGGATCAAGACGTAACCCTGGAGCAGCGGAGCGGGAAGTGGTGGTAACCGCGTGGCCAGGCTGAAAGAGCTGAAAGATCGGAGTCTAGGGGCGCCTCAAGCAGAAATAACAGACGACGTGCGATCCTAATTAATTACTCGCTGGCTAATTACTGTAATTATATATCGCCACACCCGCCCCACCAAGTCCTCCTCGTCGCCCGCGCACCTTCGCCCATCTTTCTACCTGCAACCTTGTTGCCCTACTGAATTTGTACAATTATTTATCAACCGCAATGAAGCCTATAGGTGGATTAAACTTTTTCCTTATTCAGGGGCGATCGTAATACCGATAATAATTTACTTTTTACTCATCTTTATGGTGCCCTAAATTTAACGGCACATGGTGAACGTTCTCAGTCAAACTAATACTTCGGTATAAACAGGTAGTCGACGAGCGACAGGTGGTGTTGGCAAGAAGCGAGGACTGCGAAACACGCGGAACCCGGTGCCGCAAAAGTTCCGTCAATGGAACCGGGGCCGAGAAAATCGCTGCTCATTCGAGAACTTTGCGTCGTTATGAATTATACGATATCGCACATATGTATGTGCCTTGGACGATATACTTGAGATATCAAGCCCGTATAATATGCATACCTATACAACTGCTTTTGGATCTTGCGTATAACCGCGTGGACCACTAACTGGCAAATGTCACTCGTTATGTAAATGATTCAATGTTTACGAGCAACGCCTCGCCTCGGTCAGCGGCTGCCATCCGATTCTCCCCTGCATTTGATATGGGGGTAATAACACGCGGAGAATATTTCTCCATACTTGTTTCTCGGTATTTGCTAATGCGTTGCACCCACTTGACGTAATTGTCCGATTAAAAAAAAAAGAGGATGCATTCTTTTCACCCGACGATACTGAGAGGATAGTTATTTTTATGAAGTAATGTTGTATAAAGTGGACTTACGCAGTCAGTGTAATGATGAATTATCAACGGTGAAAACCGACCGTAGACTACCTACTTCTTGTTCATCAGACTGTGATGGAAGACGCATTGAGTGCACGATACACACAACTGCAACATTCGCGCCAATTATGCAAATATCTTCTATCTACCATCGGTCGAGGTCACACTACGATGAAAATAGTCGAACAAACAACCTATTACAAGAAAATAAGATTAGATATCCAGCAAGGAGAACCATCAACATTGGAAAGGGTTTCACATAAATGTCCTTTGACTAGCTTAGTAGTATAATATTTGACGATATACCTATAGTTCACTGGGGAAATGATCCTCAATTATTTGATCGACTCAACAAATGGCCGGATCATGCATACGATAACCATTTCACGGAATGGAACGGGGTTGAAACGATGCGCGTCAGAGTGATCTATTTCGGGTTATTAGCCGATCTTAGATAGGGCTGGCCTATCAACAAATTACATTACGGTAACATCGCTTTGTCATTTGCGCGATCGCGACTATTCCCGGCCATTCCTGGGTATCTCACCGCTAAGAGGCAAGGGCCGCGCGGTCCCGAGGCCTAATTGCGTTAGATAGTCTCCGTCTTATTAATTCCCCGGGTCCGGAGGCCCGCGCGTGGGTCGAGGCCCGGCTGGGAGCAGCTAGTGTGAGGCGGTCCGATAGCGGACACGGCATTTCACTTAATGATAACCTGGTTTCCCCCTAGCCACGTCCCGCCAAGTCCTTCTGGCATCCTGTCGGAGACTTGGCTGGACCAGACCGGATCGTACCTAACCGGACTGCGGCTGGTATTATCGGACGGACATCTCCGCGACGCCGAGGCTTCTTCCAGGGACGACGAGCAGAGCAGAGCAGAGCAGCGTGAGTGAAACGATCCTCCGAAATCCTGCGGTGATTTTTGCGTCCTCATATAGCTCTTCGAGGAAGGCCAGGTGACCGCTGTGCCCTCACATCAAATATAAGGATCAGATTTTTTGCTAAGACTGACTGTACTGCGATTACACAACCAATCTGCCAATCGTAAGACACACTTGTTTAGTCACTTACTACTTGGTAAAAACTTTACCTGAAGAAGTAATGAATTCGCGTACCTACTTTGTTCTTAGTATTGTCAAGGACATTTGTGATATCTGGATTCTGGGCTCGTACGGTTGATTTTATAAGGAAACCGGCGTTTCGTACTACAGCCACGCCGCCAAAGAGTTACGTGTTATTTTTATCGTTTCATGAAACGTTAAGGGAGCCGGAGAAGAGAATTGAGAGAGAGAGAGAGAGAGAGAGAAAGCATATTTATTTGATCCTGGAGCATAGGCTCCCTAAGGACCACAGGCATCATAATACAGTTTACAAAAAATGAAATAAAATAAAGTTAAGAAACAACAATTACAAAACAGAGCGAAAATATTTCCAAAATATACAGAAAGTAATAAGTCAATGGGTCAATGGTCGGTGGTCAGTGGAGTCGGTCGGAGCCGAGCAATGCAAAAAGAGAGAAGCGAGGAGTAAACAAAATAATACAAAATAATAGCCATACAGAAGAGAGAGAGAGAGAGAGAGAGAGAGAGAGGAGAGAGCAGTTTTTCCCACGTATAAATGCTTCGAAATGCAAAATTTCACCGCTGCTTTTTGGTGTTGCTTGTGGATATCGAAAGGCAAGTTGATGTATTCAGACTCACCGATACTGCAGCGACGAAAAATAAGAAGAAAAAATGAAAGAGGGAGGGCGGCAGAGTCGCAGCTCGCCAGTAACGGCCTGCAATCAAAACTCATGTAATGGTATGGCCACCATCAAACCGAATGGCCTGGTGGGCGTCCTCGAGAGCGTTGGCTGAGATAAGGTAGAATTTTTCTTGCAACTCGCGACTTTCATTAGCCCAAGAGACGCCGGTGAACCTGGTTCCACATAAATACGTTGCGCCACTCTCCCGAATTCAATTTTTGCATCAATATAGTATCGCTGACATGGATTCACCCGATTGTTGTTTAGAGTTGCTCTGTAAACTGGTATAAGCGAGCGATGTAAAGAAATTTCGTTGCATTTCCAATGTCGAACTTGAGGTTGTCGCGTCTATTTCACGCGGCACTTATACGACTGGTCACAGGACACGGCAGATAATAGCGAGAGAAGAAACAAGTCACAGCCTCCTCTACCCCCGCTTCACCTCTTCTACTCGTTCGTATAACGTAGGTACGTAATAGGAATTCCTCCTCGAAAGTAGTTAGTGCAACCAGACATCTAAGGAATGTTGGCAAAACATCAGCGTACAGCTTTGAATCGTTGGCACAGGCTATCCCCCTTGGTCGTCTCTCTGTACATAGACGTACCAACGACGAATAGGTGGAGAATATGCGATGCCGCAAAAGTGTCTTTACATTATGTAGTAGCAGATCTTCGCGTGCAGTCAATGACCTTGACAACAGGACATCCGGTATAGAAGTGAGGTATAACTCACCGAGTAAGACTCTGGATCAGTTCCCCGGTTGAACATCGATTTGGTAATTGAGATTTCGCGAGTCTTCCTCGTAGTGTCTTCGACAAAAAAGGGGAACGATTCGTAACTCACGCCGAGGACGGGACCAGCAGAAGTAGAGAGAGGAGACGGGTCAAAGTTTTGTGGCGTTTCTCTTCCCTTCGTCTTCGCTCGCTCTCTGTGTCTCTTTCTCTTTTTGCTCTTATTCCTATTTAGTTTCTTTTCCTTTTTCTTTTTTAATATGTTTTTCAGTTTTTTTTACAACCCGAAGAGGCAAGACCGCGCGGCAGTCGACGGTCGTTCGGTATGCGCGCTGCCGCGCTCCGTCCATTCCCCGCTGTCCCTCTCGAGGACAGCTCCTGACCCGCGGAGACCTCGGGATCTTCTCCCGCATACAGACAGACACTCGGGCAGAGTTTATTCTACTTCAAATTCACTCGCTGCCAGATTATCGGAACGAATAATCCATGGAATGGATGATTTGATATAGGTACTTACTACGCTTCGACGTTCACTCTCAACTAAACCACAAAGGACAAAAAAATAAATTCTCTATAACCAAAGTGACTGCGACCATTCCAAATCCACGACGTGAATACCAATACTTATCTGGTCATGCCAGGATGACGCGACGGAACTAAGAAGAGACCAGCTCTCCAAAGCGAAACTCGATCTTTACACCGCGATGTAAACTTTTTTCACAATTATTCAAAAGGACGTAGAAATTTGTTGCAAACATATCTTTTGGGCGGAATTTGAATCAACTTAGATTGCAGGGTATTAAAAAAAAAATATGCGAATGACAATGAATAAAAATAATTGGACCTTCAAAACTTTTGTCCACGTGTGAATTTTGAAGTTCCTTCAAATCTCCTGGTGGGCCTGCGAGGGTTAATTTGTCGAAGTCGATGGTAAACCGTAAAGAATTCGCGGTAACAATTATTCTGGTCCGCTCGGAGCGATCGAGATCTCGGTAGTTTTAGTTGGTTCCGAGAAGATTCCTCTTTTGGCAGCAGGAAGACGAGCGCTCTAAGAAGTGAGGGGGCTGAGAGGGAAGCGAACCTCTCTCCTCACTTGCCAAATGTTCTCCGACTCGCTCTCCGAATATTTTATTTAATATGAAATAAAACGCATTCCGCATACCAAGCGTGCCGACGGCGCCGCTGTACCCGACCCATTGTGCTCTCATGCCTCTACAGACCAGGCTGCATTTGGACCGAATGCAGCCAGGTGCTCAACCTTTATAACCTTACAGATTCACATACATTTCTAGAATAAAATGATGGATCTAGGGTCCACAGGCCGCATCTCCAGCTCCACTCTTTCGCCTCCAAATCTTTTCTCTTCAGAAGAGGAGACATCCGAAGTTCGAAGTAGTTTAAGAACTGTAGATTCAAAGTGAGATCGAATCGATTTGTTTTTTTTTTTTTTTTTTTTTTTTCTTGTCAAATGACCAAATTAGGGTGTCCGAAAAATGTATCACACATTGATGGAGGATTACCGACGACCGACAATCGCAAGTGACTTGAGAGAACCCCTGGTGCGTACGAGTGCGCGCGAACCGCTCAAGACACATGAGTGTGCGCGGGTGAGCGCGTGTGTGGAGCGACTCGAGGGCACTGTCGTCTCTGGCAAAAACATTATTGAGTTAATCAACTAATTTATAATTAAAATTCTTCGATGCAAGCGTCTCGGGATGCGAGGTAAAAACCGTCTGGGTTTTCTGATCGGCTTGGTTCTTGGTAAGTGCCGTTCAATTCATAGAACGTCAATAATCAAGGGGCAGATTAATTCTATCAGGATTTATGAAAACCATCAGAAATAATTATTTCAGTTTTTGGAGGCTTGAAATTTTGGTCGGAATCACCGGATACAAAACGATTGTCATCGTCGCTTGTGCCTCGAAGGTCCGTAAACTCGTCGTCGTTCATTCAGAGCAGAGCAAAACCGAGTGACACATGGCGAAGAGGCAGGAATGAGAAAAGCACGAGGTGCTCGACCTTAAATCGGGCAGCGGCTGGCTACAACGACTCTCCTTTGTCGCTGTGGTGAGCTGAAATTCATCCAAGCGCATCGGACGGCATGGTTATCGTGCCTAGACCAAAGCCACCGGCATCTTCTATGTCCACTCGAATGTCCAACAGCGATTAGACGAGCCCCAAGAGTTCCAGGGTGAATTAATTACGCGCTGGTTATACCTCCGCCGTTTCCTCGTCGCCCTCTCGATCCTCGTGACCGCGTGCCACCCACATCGTTTGCTTTTTGCAGCCGGTCAGAGCCTCCGTCTTGTCTGTCCGTCAACCTGCAATCGGCAAAATCGCGAAACGACGCTGAGCAGCCCTTCGTATATCGAATAGAACGATCGCGATAAAAATATCTGGGATGGAAGTTCGGGACCATTCATTTATAAAACTTTGAATTCTTCGTGGTTCAAATTCGTCGGTTTTGGGAGCTTGATTTTATAAATGGTGATAAATGAGAACCGCTAACGACTCGGGGGACAAACGCGGAGCGGTAAATTTTTGAGATGGTTTCGTGGATCTGGGGCTTAATTTGTAGCACGTTCTTGCCCGTCGGTGACGAGCATGTCGATCGAGAATGGAGGTGATGGTAGTGGTGGTGATGTTGCCAGTTTAGCAAAGGTGACGATAGCCCCGAGTCCCGAAGAAGGCAGGAGTAAAGGCGAATGTTGAAGAGAAGAAGACTGACTATACGACCAGTGGCGGTGGCAACGGCGACGATGGAGTGGGTTAGTTAGCGACTTCAGGCGCGACGCACCGGCCCC
Source organism: Tenthredo mesomela (assembly GCA_943736025.1). Lineage (NCBI taxonomy): Eukaryota > Metazoa > Arthropoda > Insecta > Hymenoptera > Tenthredinidae > Tenthredo > Tenthredo mesomela. The sequence goes on along the minus strand of OX031014.1, from coordinate 2,706,990 downwards.
ATTTCTTGCAGTGATTTTTGCGGGTAAGACATCGCCGCTAATTAATCTCGTCGCCGCTACTCGGGACAGTGACAATGCCCACGGAGTGTGGAATCCGCTGAATCGGTGCCATAACGCGAGCGTACAAAAAACAGCATTGAAAGAGGGCGTCAAAAAGGCGCGCCAATCGCACGCCTATGCGTCCACGTATTGCTGCAGGTTGAAGTAAAGCTGGAACAAAAAAATACTGCCTCATAGGTGGAGAATTTCTTTTATCATTTTTTCATTCATCCTTCATGAGTAATTTTCTCCCGAGGCCTCAATCTAGTCACATTAATTTACAACTACCAATTTTCCACCAAGACACAACGAACGAACGATCAACTTTTTGCGAATAAGCCTCCTCGCCTTGCGCGATCTTACCGAGAGATTTGCGGGTGCTAAAAGCTGCTCGGCTCGGTTCACCGTGCTATATATGTATATAATGTGCTCAGGGATTCGTCGCGCCTTGGCGAATAATAAATAGAGATAGACAAATGGAGATAGGAGCGAGTGTGTCTTGCGTCGTTGGCCTGGCTCGAGATTATCTTGAAAAGTTATGAGTGACCGTTGCAGCTCGAGGTTTCTAGACCAGCTTTAAAAACGCGGCATGTATAAAAGTATAAAAAAATTGAGAGAAAGAAAGAAAGAGAAATAAAAAAAAAACAAAAGAAAACGCTTACATATTTTGCGCATTCCGTATACATGTATACCTGCGCCGATATTCCGCAGGTGAACTGTTGTACCATTTCTTACGGCATAGGTGTGCCTATAACCAACCGCTACGACTACCACTCGTGAAAGTGCAATCGCTGTTTTTGCCGAAGCAAAAGCTTTTTAGCGCTTCTTGAACCGCCTGCTGCACTAAGGCAGTAGCTATGGATCAGTAATTAGCGTGGAATGAGCTACGTGGCGAGTGATGAACCACTCTGTACCTACTCTTCACTCGCCTTCATACTGCATTTTTACAGACACCATAGACTTATGCCCTTTTTTTTTTTTTTTTTACTGATCCTCACGAAAAATCAGTATCCTGACACGTGAAATGAGCCTTATGAATCGCACATAGATCAACTATTCACGTATTTTTAAACGATTTGCTTCTTTTCTGTTTCAGATGCCATGGGTAAGTGAATCACCAGTTTGGCCGATCTTCTGATCGTCCATTAAGGTAGGAGATATTGCTTTTGACGAGCTGTGTTTCAACTGTGTGACTATAAAATATACTATCAAAAAGTATATTAGAACTATGATAGTAATTGGTTGGAAAAAGGAAAATAACGAAAAATAAGGTTTGAAATTTCTGCTTGCCTTGAAAGATGAGAATCTTTTGCGAGGGACAAAGCCGCCCTGGAGTTCCAAGGCGGGTGTAATATATATCTTCATCTACAAAGGAGGTAGCCGACTGCATCAGAGATAGGTATAGTTTCCTCTTAGTAAAAAGTTTACACTGCAACGATGATTTAATCATTCGCCTCGTTGGAAACGACGTCTGATGAGGATGATTGCTGCGGACGGGGTACGCACTCCTCGCAGACAATCAGGCGTAGTTACCGATCTGTCACGCGCGCGATGCGTCCATACGCACTTCTTTCTTCTCCCATTCCCGCTCATTCTCCGTCTCTCTTTTATCTCATCTCCAGTTCTCGCTCCAATCACAGAGCAAGAGTATCTCGATAATAATCCGCTGCGGTGAGCACGTTTAATTAGATTAATTAGATTAATTAGATTAATTAGATTGCAGCCCTGCATAAGTGCTGCTACTTCCCCTCGACAGTCTTGAACATTTGCAACGTCGTCTTATCACTAAATAGGAGTCGTCAAAGTTTGATGAATATATATATCTATACACACACACCTATATAAATGTACCTGTATATCACTATATACCGTCGACGACACATGGCGACCGCTTGCCTTCAGCAGCCACATGTCATTCAGACGTCGTCGAGTGAGCGCAATACCCTGCACTCGAAAAGTTAGTTAGTAGCTAATCTTAGCGACAGAGTTTAATTCCGTAACGTGGCTCTGTAACCGCAGTGAGTTTTTCTTCACGTGTGAGAGATGGCAGACTCGATCGTAAAAAATGCAACTAATTAACGACTAAAAAGTGATAGCCACAGGTTTTTTTGCTGCTGTAATGTTCGTTTTGCCGCAGAACGATGCCCTCGGATTGCAACTTTATTGTGCAAAATGTTATCGTCATTAGTTTTTTTCACATTAGCGATACACCATACCCGAATCGTTCTGTCTCCGGTAATAATCGCGTGCGGAGATCAGCCGGGTCTTCAATACCAGTGATCCGTGGATTGCTGAAGGTTAACACGAACTCTATATACGTTGTCGTCGTGATATAGATAGAACGACGTGGTACCAGCCACTCAGGTATCTTTCTTAAACGAGCTCAGCTCAGCTCAACTCAGCTCAGCTCAGCCCGCCTGTCTGTCTGTTCGTCCGACTCTCGGCCATTTGGCCACACTCTAGTCTAACTAATGAAAGTTCGAAGAACCGCATCGAGCCTATCCTCCCGGTTCTCGTCTCTTAAAAGCCTGAAGCCAGGTTTCACTCATCGGCGCAATCATTAACGCTCAGCCCCGCCAACGTAATTAATATATAAATTAGAAAATCCGAAGTCCTCGGCACTGGCCGTTCTTATGTTAGCTGCACCGTGTCCTATAAATATGTATTGGCGTCGGTATATGGCAGACCATTGGAAATTGTCGAAGGTAACGTAACGAGTCCGGCACCTAACGAACTTGAGAATGATTTGCCTCTTGTTTTTCTGTCTCTAATTAGTCAGTCATCTCACGTTCCTCGAGTCTCGAGTTTCTAGACTGCTGCTGCACCGACGCGGCGACGAGTGCAGTTTTATGTATTTTAAGTCATTGCTCGCGTCAATTATCGTTAATCGTTTTATACTCGACGACTTGTCTGCGAGTCTGATGCGGTGAACCGCAACTCTTCATAATTGTTATGTAAATCAGACCACTGCATACTTCGTCATTCCTACACCCGTTTACGTACGCTTATATCAACTTGACTAGTTCCTATATCCCATAACCCGAAATCTTCACAGCGGAAGGTCTCCCATTGTCAGTTCTCACTAACGGAGCAATTTCGTCGCGGGTAAACATCCCTCGGACATTTGGCGCGCCTTCAACTATCGCGGTGGCATTTACGATCGCGCACATGGCTGTTGGATTTCGCCACCTTGTCTCTCTCTTCTCTCTTCATTTCCCATTCTTAATTCTTCTTTGCTTCTGATTTCACGCATTTCGTGTGGTTTTTGCGGATGTTCTCTTCTCATCACGACACTGCGGTCGCCATATTCGATCGTTGACGGTGTTGAACGCTGTTCAAGTTCTGGGAGCAGTAAAGCTACGCTCGAATCGTTTGTGGGTTGTTATTCCTTGAACTGACGAGTTCAATGTTCGTTGGACAGCCTCGCGTTCAAGATTTCCATCGGTGTCAAGAAATGAGGTAATCCGCTGAATGCAACGACTTGCTTATTGGATTCTGGACTATTTCCATCCTGGCGTTACGGCAGGCACGGTGAGTAAAGAGAATAATTAAGCGGTCAGTTGGACACGTCGTCTCTTTGCATTCTACGTTCCTACGGGTCTGAGATCGCGCGGTAGATGCTTTGCCAGAAATCTGGATGCCATTTCGTCCGTGTTCTTGACGATAGTCGGTATTGCAACGACCCTCGTAAACTCTGATGCACTGGAAATATAGAATATCATAGGGTCAACGGTCTCAAAAATATAGATAGATCCAACTGCAGGCTGAGGAACTAGCTTTTTCAAATGACCCACGATTCAAAAACATATCTTTAATTCTTTGGAAGAAAAAGGAAATCATTTCCCCTGATCTTTCGCCGCGTTTCTTAACTCCGAATGGCGGTTTCTGATGCAATTAGAGATTTTACATCGTGGAACGAATGAAGCAATGGATCTTTCGGCTCTGGGTTTGAGAGCATGCCGAGGTGGTTACGGAACGGTGCGATAGTTCCTTAAAGACGGATGGCAAGCGACGCGGTCTGTCCGAAAGTTATGCGCCTCGTTCTTGCGTCGTTTGGCGGTTCGGGTATAGATATTGTCCGCCCCGTGTCGATATGGCCAGAATGTCGCCGATCCTTCTGAAGAAGTAGCCAATCCCAGTCGTCGTCTTCGCAGCGGGGATTTGTACGTGCCAGCATTTGTGGTCCATCGGTATCCAGAGAGAGGCCTTATCCCAAATATGCCCAATTAGCTTCGGCTGACATAATAAGCAGATAAACAACTTGAAACCAGCTCCTTTCGCGCGGTAAGATCAGAGCAATGAGTTTTTGCCTGACACCCCGGTAAGAACCAACTCTGATAATCGCGTATTAGGAACGACTTAGTCACTCCAAAAGTTTTTACCTTTTTTTTTTCTTTCTTTCCTTTCCCATACTGCAATGGATCGCCCGCCGAGGTAGAATAGTGACCTTTCTTTCGACTAGGTATCAATAAAAGCGTGAGAAAGAGATAGAAGAACGATCGGCTGGTTGCGTACCATTCGATCTTGGTATTTAGGTGTATCTATCCGTCTATACCTATATGTATAACTATCCGCGTGAGTGCAGACGGTATAGGTATAGGAATTACTGTGGAAACGGACGGCGTAGAGTTTTGATGGGTCCCACGAGCGTGGAATTTTAATGGAGCACCGATCCCTCGTTCCGTGTTCACTCGCGCCACTCGCTTCGTAATACAGACGTAGATTTAATAATGGAATGGTTAGTGGATTTGGGGCTAACGTGTTGCAATTTTTGGGTCCCGCGGTTCTCTCGAAGCCTGGTGGGTAGGTACGTACATATAGCGAAGGGAAAGTCGAATGAATACGTGAGTGGCATGTGGGAAGGAGGGCGTAGGAGGGAAGAAGCTACCCTCGGAAACGCGGTCGGCACGTAATCTATTTGTTCGCCAACCGCGCATCGTCGTTGTGTCCTTGCTCCACACCGGCCTCCTGCTCATCCACGGGGACCTTTTATCCCAACCACAAAACGCGGTGCAACTGCCCGATCGAGTTACGAATCGGACGATTATGTCTTTGACGTAAAACGTCGGGAACTGCTATACAAACGGAATTAAGAAACGAAGAAAGACGTCCGAATCCCAAAAAATGATCTCACAACTAAGCTGAGTTTATTAATCTGATTTATGGATAGGTGAGTGCGTGCTTTGTCGGGGTCTGGAATTCTCTCTGTCTCTCTCTCTCTCTCTTTATTTCTCTACTCTCTGGCGGTTCTGTCGAATCAATTGATTTTTGTTATGCCGTCGCGAGCACTAGAGCACACAGGTGTTCAACCCGTGTGGTTTAATGTTTGGGGTACGCTCAGATTCCAATATGGTATATATTCGAAACGGCGCCGACGATTGCATACGAAACTTTGATAGTTCATAAAACGAAATGGATTTTGATTCGGCCTCTTTGTAACCCGGCACCCGGCACCATGCGAGTTATTGGGTTACATAAGGCAAATCGCGTCCATTAACAACCGGAAGTTCCTTACTTCCCAACCGCAACGAATCGCGGAGTTTTCAATCCGTTCATTTTTTTTACTACCAAAATTTTGTTCCTCCTTTTTATTTATCCTGCCAATATCTCTTCCGCGAATGTATCCACGACGCGTTACTCTACCTCGGTAGCAAAAGTAGCGAGTGGTCAGTGCCGAATACCAAATGCCCATTCGGCATCGCATCCCTTATGTATGACCGGACTTCGTCCTGAGAGAGATATTAAATCAATAAAACGTTGCACCGTCATCCCAAGGGATCTTCTTCCTCGGTGGTGATCAAAGAAGAGAAAAGCTATATACTGACGCGTTGTAATACCACTTCATCGGATCAACTTTGTACGGTTGTTAACACCGGGAATCGACGCGAGCTTTTACTGCGATTAGGTAAAACTCGTCGAATCGTTTAATAAGTTCAGGTGGCGAGAAGAAAATAAAATAAAAAAAATTGTCGCTATTACTAAACGCCGTTATGTGTGGTTCTCGTTCTCTAGAGAATCGGAAAATTCCTGAATGCGGAGCACGGGACTAGTAAAATGTCCGAGGTGGGTATTCAGGGCGTCCAGTCTCAAGACCGCGTCGTCGGGTGAATTCTAAACCGTTTCTTCTCCGTTTCTTCCGCGCCTCGAGGATGAGTACGGGGCCCTACGAGCCTCTGCTAAACCCAGGGACGATACACACGTCGGATAGTTGACTCCGACATCCTGGACCCTGGGCACCACTGCATGTACCGCAAGGTCCGAATCGTCGGGTTGACGTGACTTGAAGTTCACCAGCTTCTCATGAATTTAAATGAAACTGCTCCTCGCAAAGTGGCGAATAGTAGAGGCTAGACTTGAGGTAAACTTAAGGATCCGATCTCTGTTACTTTTTCTTTTCCGTCATTCGTTGGTCTCCTCCAACGATGGAGACGTTCACTTGAGTTTAATAAATTGCTTAAAGCGATGGGAAAGGGGTTTTTTGATAGCATTGTTCTTCTGGTCAGTAGCCGCGGTCTTAACGTAAGATAAAACGAAGAAAAGGAAGGAACATAAAAAGAAGAAGTAGTAGGAATGGGAAAGGACTCGATATAAGGAAGCCAAAAGCCTTTAGCCTTGAATAAAGCGGTTCTTGATTATCTAACTTATTTGTACTCGAGATAGTAGTATTGGCAGGTTGGGCCTAAAGCGTTAACGATATTTGCATTAACCCAGGCCTAATTATGGTCGAGAGGATCGTGCAGTCAGGCATAATAATTACCATCGCGTATACGCGGTCCGTGCAAGGGAGCATAATTATTTCCGTGGGAGACAGTGTCTTGCCTTTTCCATGAGCGGAATTAAATCGCGGAAAGAACCGCTCGTGTTAACGTGACTTCGGGTGATTTTAATTAACTCAGATAATTTCAAATCTTTTGTATGAATCGCGAAGCAAATCCTATACTCGAATATCGATTCGTATTGAATTGGAAAGAAATGATATAAAAGGAGATTCAGAAATGAAGAGTTGGCACTAACAACTCGCGTCGAGTTTTTTATTACACCGAAAGATCGTTCACGGGGATAAACAAACCATGCACCTATGTCCGTCACCAGCACCGCCTGCGATGAAATTCACGTGCGTGAAGTCAAGTCGATCCATACAGCTGTACTTTAGAGAGTAGTAAATTCCCTGTTTGTCGTAAGATGCTGCAGCTGCATCAGCGGCGAAAGGATGCCGCAAAAGTTATTCAAAGTGAATTTAGTCCCGCGGATAAATGGAGATTGTCAATATGACTTTCGCTCAAAGAATCTACACGGTATTATTATCGTACGTTTACTAAACGGGTACAGATAGATGGAATTATAGAAGAGAGATGGTCTTGCCCTTTGACCCGAGCGGTTCCGCGTATTAATTAATGGATAGATCGTCGAATCGTTTAATCCATGATTAATCGTGAGAGGAGAGGAAGATTAGTTCACATAATTCCTCAAGGTCTACCAGTTTCGACTATACGCCTTCGACGAAGCGAGAAGCATTCAGGTCTGCCCTCCTGCATCACATATTCTCATACTCCAACACTTGCACGCAGATCTTAGTACCGCAATCTCACCTTTTCCCATCTGCTACCTATCCCACGGAGTCTGGATGTTTTTTTTTTAGAGTAAAATACTTTTTTTTTTTTTGGGATAAATATGAGTTTGTTTTTTTCTTGGCTTTTCCATCCTCATCGAAGACATCGTGCTGTCAATTTTTGTATCGACTGTACTCGGTTGTAGGTACAGAACGGATAAGCATATAAAATGGACAGAACACCCGCTGACCATTGCTTACATAAATGCTTCGGCTTGCTTACCCGCTGGGCATGTAACCATGGTAACTAATAGTTGGTTACTTATTAGCATATACCTTGGTGTATGCGATAACTTTGGAAGCCGCGCGATCTCAAAAGACATACTGCTAAGACGTAGCTGACTAAGTATTATCCTTTCGATTGCAACCGGTGAATTGAACGATCCTTTTCATCCTTAAACTCGGGTTAAAATGTCAAGATTCATTCACGGTAGCCCAGACAGAAGCTATTTTCTATCGTCGATCGCTAAATTTTAACAACTTTCTAATAGCCAACTTATTTTAACCACCAGTTACTTTTAAGATTATTATTCGCACGCGATTTTATTTACGATACGACGCTTACCATTTCAACCTTCTACACTCATGTATCTACTACTTACCTACATATACCTTGCTTATAATATATAACATGGTCAGCTGCGTAGCAAGTTGATCTTTGACGATTACTTTATTTGCACTATTATGCGGGTCACTGTAACGGCCATCATTATATACATTGAAATGCAAAGTATGAATTCATAGGGGTACAAGAGGTGCAAGATGTTATCTTTGGACTCGAGAAAAAACCTCGGGTAGGCACGTAGCAAACTGCAGCTTTCTGTTTTTCGCACTTCGCACTTTGCTATCATCATTATTTTCATTACCTACAATTGTGAATTTCAGTATTATATCTTCGTGTGAAAAAACGTTCAGAGTCTTGTTCAGTTCTCTCAATGAATTAGCGTGCAGTTGAGGCGGTCGCAATTAGTATTTGAGTAATTAGCTGTCTTGAGTGAAGGCTTTATCTTCGGCAGGTAATCTCGACGTAGTATGCTGTCATCGCTATTGCGATAAATTATCTAAAGCTTTGCTATAACATGTCAGTATAGAGATTCACGTTATTGGATGAGGTAGGTATGCAGTCAGGAGGACAGGTGACGTCCGGATCGCGTGTTCGTGGTGTACACATAATTTAAAAAATTCTATAATGTCTATACCTACATTCTACATTCGTTAAACGGTTTCGCGTTAAATCAAACCGGAAATCGATCATCAGGTGTGGTAATTATTAACCGCCGTATCCAGGTACCTTACGGAAAATAAAATATCGCGATTAGATATCAGCTTCTTCACTTTGTTCCACGATATATTTCTCTCTTGGGTTATAGAATTTCTATAGAAATAGGCGGAGAAGACAAGAAAGGTATAAGTATATAAGTACAGGAAGCACCGTGTCGAATGTACCTACTGGTTGCTCGTTTGTTTTCACTCCCGTAGACGAGGAGGATGAGGATAAGGATGAGGACAAGAAGGAGAAAGAGACAGAGGTGTGCCTTAAGGCAAGGCAAGGCAAGGCAAGGCCAGGCAAGGCAAGGAAAGGAATTAATGGTGGGCAACTGGGTAGCGTCGAATCGCAACGCGTGACGGTCAACGGTGTCAGCAGTTTTATTGCGCGCCTCTCATTCTCGTTTTCTATCTTCGTCGGTGGCGCCACTTCACCCTGCGAACACTATTGCTGCAGGAAACAGCAAAAAAAGATAAGAAAAGAAAAAAAAAAAAAAAAAAAGGGATAAAAAAAAAGTTTGATCATCTGATTCGCGGCAAATTATAAATTAAATCCGTCGTCTCTCCCCGGTTCTTCTTGTTTCCTCCGAAGTTTCGATGACCTCAAGTTCATTGTATCCTTTCGAAACGTGATATTCTGTGTACCGTTCCTCAGATAAAGGTATCTGAATGATTTCGAAATGTAATACGAAAGCGATCGGCATTAAATAAATTTTAAATAACCGCAACGCTGTAGGAATATCATTAGCGAGACTATGTATGAAGGAGGGAATACTTACTGACGATAGCGGCACGCTATGGAGTACCGAACGAACGGTAGCGCTTCCTCCGCCTAGCCTGTGCCAGGACGCGGGCGGCTCGAGACTCTGAGGTACATGGAGGGTAGGAGGAAAATGATTAGTTATTAAAATGGCTATAATAATATATAATCACGGTCGGGGTGTGTCCGCGGTAAGGTAAGGACCGTCGGATACGTGTGCATCATGGAAACGAAGCTCTATATATATTATATATTATATACGTATATCTATATATGTATATAACTTTATATATCTATATATACTACGGATGCATGATATACATGTATATTATACTCTGCGATACAGCTAGGGCAGGTACCCGCGGGGTCCTCCATATACGGTACCATATACACTCCAGGTACCTAATACGATCCTCGTGGTTGGCGCGGAGTTAAGAACACGCGTATTATAAAAGAGGCTTAATAACTGTTATCCAGGATCGCGCGGTGGACCAGAGCAGAAGCTGCGGAGGCTACTCTAGTAGGAGGAGGCGGCCAAAGATCTCGGCTTCCTTTACCGTCCTCTTCTCCGCATTATACTTCGCTACCGTAACATTATAATATTCCACATATACATGTACATGTATATTAGAAGTAATCTCTTCGCGGTATTTTTTGTTTTATTCATTTTTTTCTTTTCACAAATTTAGCCGAAAAATTCCTCTCAATGAACGGCTCTTCGTTATAATGATGATAATAATATCAATTGATAAAATAAGACCAAGGATTTGTTCTCGTAAATAGCGGACGTAGTAATTAAAGGCAATCGATTGATCGTAACTCGCGTAATTACACGAGTTAATCTACTACGCAGTTTGAATATAATTATTTGATGTCGTTTCAAAGTTTCGAGTTCGACCCGCGCGCTACCGCGCTACCGAGCCAGCAGCAGCTGAGATAACGCAATATTTACATATTATCTGCGCCCACCGGTGTCCCGTTGTTATTCCCACTCGACACACAGTCGAGAGATTCTTATCTTTCGAAACGCGCGGTCTTTTCTTACCAGGATACGCACCCGCTCGGTCATAAGCTCTGGCCTAATGAAAGCCAAAGCTTGAGCCAAAGGCAAGACATACCTATTCGCTCGACTCGCGAGTTTTTTTTTTCTTTTTTTTTTTTTTTTTCAAATCTGCATAAAAATTTTAACGAGTGTTGCGCCGATCACATTTATCCGTTAATGTACCGATTATGGCTGTGATTGATTCGAACATGTTGTTTAATAAAAAGTAACCAAGAACCTGTCGTTGTTATAGGAATTGGAAAGAGAATCTTTTGCAAGAAACGCGGTTCTATAGAAACCCGGTGTCGAGACCTTAGCCGTAGCAGAGAACCACAGTGTTTCGGTTGAGATTTTTTCTTAATTATTACCGCTAACGAGTGGCACGACGCAGAGTTGAGTATTCGCGCGGGTCGTTAACTGGATGGTTATCTCGATTCTCGCTTCAATATATGTATACCTGTATTTGCTGATAATTAAAATTCGTCAATTCCGCGGAGCCAGCAGCGTCTCAGCGTCTTTATCGAGTTACGTAATACCGAGGGTTATAGATACACGTATATTCGAGTGGCGTGGGCGTGAGGTCATTTACCTAACCGCGAGACACATCGCTACACTAAATGGAATTGTAGGCATAGAGAGAACGATGCATAATATTATAATACACATACAAATTGAGTGAAAAAAATTCATGTGAAAACAGGGCCAATCAGGGCTCAAAATAAAAATTTGAAAAAATTAGTCCACGTTTGGAGCCGAACTACGGCCATCCAACATAATTTTCCATTTAATGACCACCCTAATATATATATATATATAGTGTGATTCCTGTTACGACATAATTATGTCCTCCTACGACCATGTAAGCGCGTGTTTTAAGTCTGGCCATTCGACGGGCCGAATAAACTTCCTGTAGAAATACTAATTAGATCGCTTATTCAAAAACGACGTTTCCTCTTTGTTTCACCACACCAGACTTTACTACACTACGATACACTGCTGCAGTGCATCGTCGTCCTCCGCAAATGGTTCTCCCCGTTTGAGCCGAAAAAATCTTTGCTGATTGGCTGTAGTCACGCGATATTCGTTCGGGAATGCAATACCGAAGTCAGACCGGACTCCCGTGACTTATACACGAACATGTTTCGACATATAATATCGTCTACTATCGCAAATAGACCAACGTAGTAGGTTTGCGATAGAATTTTACCTTCTCTTGATTTTTCACCCTTATATTATAACGTCGTTGACAACCTTTGAAAAGAGAAGTTCAGTCGTACAAATTGGTAATATTAATTCTACTCGAAGTTTCGCAAGTCAATGTCAGCTGATTGTAACATGGACCAGGTTTGATGCACGCGAATCCTGAGGTAGGGGTAAATATTGGAGTTGTTAGTTATAAGGATGAAACTAGTTCACCGTATAGATAGAGGACGCTGACGCCAGCGGAGCCGTACTTCCGGCACTCGTCCACCCCACCGGGTATAAATCTCTTTCTCAGGATACGCTCGTAGGCTCCAAGGATGTCCTGTTGCCTCGGATATTACGTAATGGGATAGTAGCGAGTTGGCGCGGCGTCGTTGTCGTTGTCGTTTTCGTTGTCGTCGTTGTCGTAGCGAAATATTCGCGGGCGTTTGCGAAATCCCCATCAAGTTTAACAATCAGGGATCGATGTATACACCCTCGATCCTCGTCCTCCTCCTCCTCCTTCTCCACCTCCTTATCGCAGCAGAGCGAATTGATCCGAGAGAATCTAGTCGCGTTTCTCGCTGCTATGTCAGGGGATGAGACATAGTATGTATATCTCTATACATGTATCTATGTATGCGCGGAACAGAAGAGGTCGGGACTTCGCTATGGCTGGGGTACCTAAATGTAAGCAGTAAGCCATTTTCCAGACGATGAGGCGCGAAGCCCTGCTCTGCCTCTTAGCGCGAGTAATCCCTACCTTGCAGACCTATGCCGGTCGAGGGAAGCCAGCCGCAGGTGCGACCACGGGGCTTCATATTCCATCTTTTGCGAAGAGTAGGTAGGTAGGTAGGTAGGTAGGTATAGGTATAGGTATAGGTATAGGTATAGGCATGTACGTCCCGCTTATCTCGTAGTACCGGGGGAATGATTTATCGCACTTCTTGCACAATCGAAGCCGAGCTAACGCTATACGTTCTTGTAGGTATACGACCTAGTCGTAATCGTCGATCTTTTGTCCCAGACCGACGAAGGGATCAGTTAATTTCATCGGTTAATTCTCATCCCCGGTTCGGGTTGATAATATTGTAGAGTTTATCGCAATTTCTAATGGGCTGATTTTTCCGTAAGGGTTAATTCATCGTTTTATTCTTCTAACGGTTCGTTGCTGATTTATTTCCACGGTTAATTTGCCCAACGAAAATAGCAATTAGTTCTATCGTTTCTTAGTGCGAAAATAATACTATGGCCAAATAGTTAATCGGTATTAGCGATTCGTCACGGCCGTGGAGATCGGGCGAAGAAATATCTTGTGTATTATCCTACCCAGCTTGTCTTTCTTGAAATTGTCCTATGGGAATATATCCGCTACTATGAGAGCTTGCAAAAAGCATCCTCAACGTCGAAGATGAGACCGTAGCTTTTTCCTCCTTTAATCTTCCTAATGGGAAACGTATTGCAGATAAAAGAGGTAAGAACACGTGATGGGAGAATATATACCTAGTCCGTTAATAATATTGCGTAGTTGGCCAAGGTACGTAACTCGCAAAAAGATATACGGGCATATATAGGTACTAATAAGAACTCAATTACTGTTTTATGCAATTCTGCACGTCGCAACGCGCCGTCGTCTTATCTTCTCTTCTCTCCCGGATACTCGATTATTTCTCAAATGGCTTGCGCAAAAAACTAGAAAAGGTAGAAAGGAAAAAAAGAAAAAAAAAAAAAAAAAAAAAAACGGATTGAAATGCACAACGAAACGTCGCAGAAATCTTTACTAGTATTATTTATAACTGTCGCGTATCGTAGGACACATATTATTTTTTTCTTCTTTTTTTTTCTCCCTTTTCTACCCCCGGCAAATGATGGAGTCAATCTTCGTCACGAAATGACCAAAGTTATGCGATAACCGTGTTAACGACGTCCCTCGGGGACGTGGGGCGCAGCCGAGGGTAGCTGACTCGGTGAAGGCAGGCGAAAGCACCACCGTGCCACCAACACCACCACCCGCACACGATCTACGGACTAAGGGGAAAACGACGGCCAACTATCCCGGGGTAAACAGATTTTAATGAGTGGAGCGCTGTTTAAACTGTATAATAACGTTTGCGCCAACTTCACCGTCGTCAATCCCCACCCACTGTCCTTTACTCCCTTGTCTCCTTCCCTCAAGCTTTTGCTTCGCTCTTTCATCCGACTCGCGTAGGTACATACTCGCGCGTATATATAAATGTGAAAAGCAGTAAAATGTTTATCGTGGAAATTATAACTCGCCCGATGAATTTAGCGCTCTGAACCGTTTCGCACGATATCGCGTTCCTCATCGGGATATTTCCACCTCTTTGAAATCCGATAGCTGAAACGAATTGCAAATCGTTCAACACCGCCACTCACATACCATTGACTATTCGGCAGGACCTTAAGACACGTCCTCGAAAGCAGGTGGCACCAGTCCAGGCCGTATAGCTTTTTGAAATACCGTAGCCTTGCCACGTCACGAACTCCTCCTCCGCGGTTAATGTTATTCATCATTTTATTATATCTTCGATATTTCGATCGTAAGGGTGGTTTGCGACGTTCATGGATTATCTAGTGGAAAAAACTGCATTTTTTTGCATTGCGGGTAATCACCTCACTCACGCCGTACACCTACGTGTTCATCGCTATGAGGTATTTTCACCGATGTGGAAGTAATACGACAAATTTGCAAGCGGGAGTATATAGGTATCACGTAGTGGCGAAACTTACCCTGTAGAGCTATAGTCACGGTGAAACGGGAGTCAAATGCCGCGTAAACTGAAGACGCCACTAAAGTGCGACTTACCGTAACTATAGTGGATTCTGAACGCTCGTGCGGTTCGTGTATACGACGATAGCCTGCAAGTGGCATAGACCCTGATCCCGGTGCTTTTGAGCGACTTTATAGTAGCTGAGGTATAACGGAATCGCGGAACACCTGTGCGAACGACAATCGAAGAAACTTCTTGTAGGCAGAATCGATTCGTTATTATTAAGTTTTTTTCATTTTTACTGTGAGGTGAGAAAAAATGAATGAAAAGAATTGGAGGGTTGAGGAAGCCGCAAAGGTTGCTTCGAGTTTGCTATTACATGCTATTTAGCTAGAGACCAGTATTCGAGTCGTTCGTTTCATTATTTTTACGACTGTGCCAAATCCAAAGCAACGGGTAACGCGAAAACCAAACGCCCGCGAGCAAGAGTCCTTCTGCTGTTCTCTCCACTCCGCTCTTCGTCAGCGGTTCACAACCGACTAGTCAAAGAAGAGGATAATACCTACTAAGGTATTTCGTCGGATAGGCACATTATTGACTATTTTTTATAATGATAATGAAAGTGTGCTCGCGCAATCACTTTGTTAACTTCAATTGAACCGTTCAATTAGAAGTTGATATTATCTCAGTATTTGAGACCGATACCTGTTTTTTCACCAAAGCGTTGAAATTTGAAGAAAGAATTAAAAGAAACAAAAAAAAAAATTTCTATGTTCAATTCTTTCTTTAGATAATACCAACCTGATGAAAGGAGTAAAACTGTGACATAACTAATTCTGTAGAATATTGTGATTTGTTTCTCAGTGACACAACAGAAAACGCTGACACGCGAACCCAGCACCGATCTGGAAACTTAATTGTATACCATTATACCTGGTTCATTTCTATACTAGAACGTTATGCAAATTTCAGCTGATGCACAAGCTAGATAAAGACGGCAACGCGTTGATAGTTGACTATTTTAATTGACTCCGATTTGGAAAAGCGAGAAACCCGGAACGCGATCTGGAAACAACTGCGTGTAGTCGTTTTAATCGGAATTCATCAGGTTTTCAAGTCGAATGATTGTGTGCTCAGATGAAAAAATGAGAGTGAAAAGATGATGAACGAGCGGAACTGAGTATACTCACAGTGAAAATGAAAATGAAAGTTTGAATTTGAAAAACAAAAAACATAAGAGAAGAAAAGAAAATTCAAATTCTTTATCCCCTGGTTATACGCCTCGCAGGAGACATCATCTTGACAATAGTCTGACGGTCGCTCCTTGCTTGAATATAACGTTAGTATTAAGACTTGTCAGAAGTTAATTCGGCGTGACATCCTAAAATTGCTTGGTGAGAAAATTATATTCCTCCGCTGTCACCTCCTCACTGCAGGACAGAGAGAAAAAGACAGAGAGAGAGAGAGAGAGAGGCAAGACTCTACTCGCTCTTCAGTTTCATAAAGTGAATAACAACGTCGAGAAGAAACCTCGCAAGGAACCCGTGTACTTTGCGATCTTTATAATTATTCGTCTGGCACGTGCATTTTTAGCTAGTAGAGTTCTCATATTCATCTCTCATTAACCCCCCGTCTTTACCACATTGAATATAGTAGAATTGTCTATTCATCAATCGTTCCATTCTTCCTTCGTTTGCAAAAAAAAAAGGAGTCTTCATGAAGAGAAGAACGGGTTTTATGCAGGAAGGAACAAAGTCTGTTGCTGGTCTTTGTGCGCAGTGCAGAAAACTGAGAACTGAAAACGAATGATAAATTATGTGGCTTGAAATTCGTTAGTTGAAATCAAAAGAACGAGAAAGTAGCGAACGTCCAGGTCTCTTGGACGGAATAGAAAAACCGCGTCGTTGCTGCGATCGGTATTCAAACTATTGCCATAGTTAGCATTATCGGAAAACTACTGCTTTTAGGTCGCACAATAAACACAATGTATAATCCCTGGTGTAGCTGGTGAAGAACTTTGTAGTTTGGTACCTAATACTTGTTGCTGCTACGACAAACACAAACTCTAGCACAAAGTCATTCGGAAGAATTATTATCCGCAGTAACTTCGAGATGTCATGCCGTTGTCGTGACGAACTATTTCCACAGTTCCTGGTCCTACTTATTCGTACCTTCGTATATTATATGAAGGAAACTATAAATGTCGTACTGAGATATCGACCGGTGAAGTACTCCCGTTTATTTTTATCCATCTATAGAGAACAATCGGTCAATTATTCTCCGACACATAGACTGGGCGACGTCGTTGGTATCTGGACTTTTGCGTTCCGCTGGGACCGAGCGGAGAGGACTGAATCTTCGACTTAGCTCTGGGACAAGGAATTGGAAACGGTTCCCAAACTTCCAGGTTCGTTCCAGTCGTCTAGTCCCGTTTCTGCACCCACCGAGGATAAGGGATTACGAATTCCCGTCCGGCGCACCTAGACACCTACTACCAGGGTTAAAATGGGGTGGGCAGGAGTTAGCACGGGTTGGTCGTAGGGTCCAATGACGTAGAGCGGAAGGCGGTGGTGGCGCTGAGCTTCAACTGGCGCGTATCGATTCCTCCGCAAGCGAAGCGAACCGAGGCAAGGAACAACCCCTCTCGAACCCCCTGCTCTACCTCATTCTCCCCTTTTGCACCTCATAGCCCACCTTCTTCCCTGAGCCACCCACAGACTTTAACCCACTCCTGCACAACTGAGTACTTTCTTCGCAAGATATGAATTAACAGAGTTACGCAGTTACCGCAGTCGTTCGACCTTGGTGATCTTCTTTTATGCACTTTGCTACTCGATGATCGATCCTCGATTATTTCTATATAGGCACAATTCCTACGGTCATTTTGAACCAGAGATTTCTCTATTCGCTCTCCAATGTCATGAGGAAATTCCGATGGTATGACGAATTCGGAATCCGAGCTTCGAAAGCGGTCGCTGTTTGCGGTCGTATAGATGTTGTGTCGTTGCGGGTGGGGAAGGGACGGAGGTTCCAGTTTCAGTCGTAGTTCAGGGTCGAGTCATACAGGTGGTCCATAACGCGACCTGACGTAACGCAAGGTAACATTCACTACCGCGTTTTATACCGACTGTATAAACCGAGCAGGGTGAAGCTATGATTTAGTGCCCTTCTTCGCCCTCTGAAACCCCGAAATCAGCTGCATTGGAAATCCGCATCTGCCGGACCAAATCTGTATCTACAACAGAGTGTATCTGATTGTACGGAAGAATGAAACCGTCCGAGTCTATCTTACGATGAGCTACAATTCGACGAATAAAAAAAGGAGCAAGAGGAAGGAGCTGAACGTGCAAGTCACTGCCCTCTTCAGCCTTCGTCGAGAGTTTTTAGTTTCCAGATCGGTATCCTCGATAAATTACAAATATACATGTAACTCTCCCTTCTAGTTGGCACGGGTTGAAAGTACCTGCAGCAGAATATCCCGACTTGTACGGTGCATTCGGTTTTGTATTCGTGTTGCCTCTACATGCCGAATGCGATACGTGGTTACATGCTGAGCAAAGTATACAGGATTGAGAGTATGGCATCAGAGAATTGCAATATGTATATTATGTGCCGATACATTGCGAGACATGGCGATTAAAGATCGGTCCGAGAACCACGAGTTATCTTTGTCGAAGAGCTGCAGCGCGCACAGCACCGTGCGCTCAGCGTTCAAGATTAACACAATAAAGACATTGAATGAGAGTTTAATCAGATATCTACCGTCGTCGGGTTTATTGCCGCACCGTGACGGCTCAAAAATTTCTTTTTCTACCCATATAGAAGTGGATAGAGATATATTCAGCGACCGGTGATCGCAACTCTCACTCTCCACGCTTGTTCAAGTCTTCGTCTTTGGTTATACCTACCGACCGAATGGATTGATGAAAATCTTGTGGGAGATCGCGATGGTCCGAAGTGATGTTGGAGGATTTCTACTTCTTTCTGTAAATATCGATGAGGAAAAGATGAGACCTTGAAAGCGATAGAGAAGACGAATTTAATTGCTATCCTTTGACCCCTCGCATGTAGCACCAAGTTGCACTAGGTACCTCTATGCGTATTATCAACGATGAAGGAGGCAATGGCAATTTCCCTCTTCCGCACGGTCCGCAGTTACAATTATTATTCATCTTATCTCACTCGCTTTGCATTACATTTAAATTCAACTACACAGTCTACCTTGCATCTTAACTTGTTCCGCTGTACCTACTCTCCCACAAATTTAGGACGCGCTGCGAAACCCCTTTTCCTCCCAAGATTTTTTGTTCCAAGTATCAGATAAGGCCAGAGTATCACAGTCATACGTCAACGCGGGTAGTCACATCGCTGGTACATATCATTGACATGAGAGTTTGTACGACAAAAATCGCACATGCGTTATTCAAAGCGTGATGAAACCATACCGGAAATCAATTCACTTACAGAAATCGGCTGATAAATATGTATAAAGATCGTAATGAAATCGACGAGTAAGAAACGCGAGTCGACGAAAAAGTTGTAAGAAAAATTTGTTCCTTTTTCCGTTCCTTTAAGTCGTTTGTTCGAAGCCATCAACCCCTCTCCACGGGGTTACTGTCATAAACATATCGAGCTGGGCCTCCGACCTACCCTAACCTACCCCAACTAAAACATTACGCGAAACGGCGTCGTAAATAAGCGTAAGTATAGCCTCGTCGGAGACCCCCGTTGCGGGGGAGCAACGTTCTATACCAGGCACATAGAATGCCAGAATATAGGACGGTATATACCACCATCCAACCGCGTAACCCTTACGTTAGGCGGGAAGAGGCTGTAACGGATATCTGTGTATGGGCAGTTGTGCTTTAATGCTGTCTACGTCGTCTGGTGTTTAAGTGGAGGTGGTCGGGGGTAAAGACGAGAAGGAGAGAGAGGAAAGTGATTTCTTTTGAGGGCATCAGCGATAAAAGTGACGTAGGGCGTCGCGACGTCCGTCAACCTGCGTCGTCGTTTGCCGATGAGGGGCGGGTAAGTCGGTGGCTGGTTGAGGGACGAAGGGGATGAAGTAGGAGAGAGGAGGAGGAGGACTCAGGGTTTTGAGGGTTGAGGGTTGAGGATTCTACTGCAGGAGGGGAAAACGAGGGAATATACTGAGAGCGCAGACGCTACAGCATCCCTCCGTGCGTCGAAAAGGACGCAAGCCAGTGAATGGCGACCGTAGCAAACCAATCGTATTCCCGTTTTCAATCCCTCTTCTTCCCTTTCGCCCCTCGATCTTCCTCTCTCTACCGTCTCGCTTACTCTCGCTCTTATTTACCTCGTTACAAGTCTTCTTCTCCCACCATATAACCTCATTTTATATCACCTATATACCCCACGGATTTCGATGCACACTCTATAACCAGCTGGAAACTAAAAATGCCTCTTTTTGCCCCAATTAATTTATCACTATAATTCCTCGAGTCAATCGCTGAGGAAGAACGAACCTCCTCAGAACGGATTAACGTCCTTCTCTAAATTTGTTCAACATTCATTCAGCTGATCAATAAAACTTTTCTCAAGGCAAAACCTTTTCAGAAAAAATATCGACTAAACACCTCAAAAAGAAGCAGGGAACTAAAATTGGTTTTTGTCATTTCCGAGACATTGCGGTGGTCGAGAGCGATGCAATTCACCGAATTGTTCTGTAATCCTGAAAGTTCCCGGTGGGATGAGAGACTGGGTATATAGCAGTGCGAAAGTTGATGCAGGAGAGCGAATACCAGGGAGGAATATACGGGTGGTTAGGAGGATGAGAAGAGTAGTCGTGAAGAGCGAAGGGAATAGGAGGATCGGCGGCAGCCATAGCGTCAGCTGTTTTGCCGCTGAGACGGATCTCTTTTTCCCATTTTCTTATTTCTTTAGTTTCATCCCCGAAGAACCTCACTCCGATATTATATCCTCACACTTATATACTCCTGCTGCACAACCGTAAAGAGATAAGAGCCTAGAGTGTCTATCCCCAAGATTGGACATCACTTCCAAATGCCTTTATCGAGTTGATACAGTATAAGTGAAACTAAAAGTACTTGATCATCAGATTCAGTGGCGTTGTCATGAAATTGACGTCTTTATAAAATCATTGAGGGGGAAGGACCTCGTGTTTACAGTGTCAATAATTCAAACTAAAAATCTGTAGGATCTGATTCGATTACATTACAGCTGACGCCAATCGGAGTTCTTTTGCGGGGGTGGACTATAGCTACGTTATAGTCGGTGTGATTGGAGTCGCGGTAGCCTTTGAGTCTCGTAGTTTTAACAACCTCCGATGCATAAATTAATCCAGAAGCCCGATATCGTTTGATTCGCCGCCGTAACACTGCACAAGCGGCTCGTGTGACGCGCGCCTTTTTACCTTACATATTAAACGCGTGCGTATGGGTATATTCACCCGGTTGCACAAGCATTAGGTACATGTACAGGTACAGGTACAGGTGTGCGCGTGTCAACCACGGCGCGTGTGTAATACTTGAGTAGGCAACCGAGAGTAGCGTAGAGGGTATAAGAATGAGTAAAAGAAGGATGGGGATGAGGAGGCGGGCGTAAAACTCATGCATGTATTAATGTGTACAGGTATAACAACCCCCAGGGTTGTATCCGCGTATATAATATACAATCTACGTATACCTGTATAGAGTTTTATGTACCTTATACTGTGTATACCTAACAACCTAACTCGTTCGATATAGAAACTCGACGCACAATTTTTACGGGGCATATTAATTCCCTTTGACAATCTGACAGCCGGCCACAAAGGGCCGCACAACCGCGACGGCTTCCTGCCGATCCGAAATGCCCCAAGGTGGTGTTTTACTCTCGTTAGCAAACGCCATAGGAATTTTATCGAACATTTATTACATCGAGCTTGCGCGGGGTCAAGAAATACATTTCCGTTTCATTCATTCGTACGTTTCATTCACCGTCGACGATCGTCCCTGTTCTAAATTTAATTGAAATACAAACAAAACAAAAAATGAGTAAAATGATTAAAGTAGAACAGCGTTGTCATGATTAGCAGCATTATCATTTATTCGCGGTGGTAGAGGTAATGGAAGTGCAGTGGTGAAAAACTTTTCGATCAGCGTGTAATTACGGAAAGACATCACGATGGTTTCCTTTTTGGTTCGTTTTTCTCATTTTTCATGTTTTTCTTCTATCATTCGGTTCGCGGATCAATACGAGCGTTACCTAGGTAGGTACAGCCTTCTCTCCGTTGCGAATGTAATTGCTGTTCAATTTCTTGCAACTTAATTGTCTCCAGTTTCTTAACGACGTAATTAACGAATAAAAACTCTCACGTTAGTTTCTGACCATTTTTTTCCGCTCTTTTTTTTTTCTATACCCGTTTAATACCGCTGAGCCAACCCCGCGATTCCTCGCTGTGCAAGAGTAAAGGAGATACGAAGAATGAGTAAGGGATAGGAAATAAGCGGCGGGTGCGGAGAAGAGAGGATTAAGTACCCGCCAACGCCGCATAGCGGCGTTCTCGCTAGGCCGTCGAACAGTTATCGTTCAGACCGTCAGCTGGCAGCACGAGCAAGGCGGCGTCGTGACACTCTGCGCAGGATAAGAATACATCCGAACGTCAAGATTTTTGATTTACTTAAATGGGTAACATGCGCTCGAGCTTGTCTTATTCAATTGCAGAAAGAAAAGGTAACAAGTGGGATGATATGAGGAAGAAATGGATCAACATGTAGATTACAACGCGTATACCTACGTGAGAACGAGAACAAACGGATATATAAATATGATGTCAGGTATGGACACACTGCTGATACCCATATCAATAACAAGTCAGGATGCACACCGTACTTCACATAATACAATGTTGTGTTTGTTTACGAACCGGATAACGCATGTCTGTATAATATATAGGTAAATTAGATTGTAATTCGCAACTTTACAGAAAAATCAATATGCGATTATAACTAGCACGTCCTTCCGTTGCTGGTTTCAAACTTTTTCCGGCCGCGATATCCCATGCGTTTTACTACGTCTGATCCAGGGTTCAAGCATCAGTAAAGTTCAAAGTACGTAATAGCTGCAGAACGAGGTACAAAGACCTACGACGGTCGATTACGGGTTGTTAGACCTTGACTGTAAAAGTCGCGGTGCATTCATGGTCGGTGAAAGTTCGTTAAGATTCGAATCGGGTATAATACTTGGATCGGATGCGTGTAGGTGTGTTTTGGTCGGTTCCTTCTTATTTTTATTTTTTTATGTTATTTCTTTCCTTTTATTTTTGAGTTTCCCCCGTACGACTGGCTCGTATAGTTGTTCGTACAACTCGTAAACTTCTATACCAACTTGTTTTGAAGAGGGTCATTTATTTTTCCCAGCTGTAATTCAACCGGCTGTTGGGTCAGTCTAGTTGGCCCGACGAGATAGTTTATCATCATTTAGTCTCCGACCTGCCGCAACATTTTAAATCTCGCCTATCACACTCTATCATGCGTAGCACACGGTTACAAACAAATAAACAAACACACACATATAACACATACGCATACACATTTACATCTATAAACTCGTCCCTCCGTTGCAGAGAGTAAAAAAAATGTAATGTTTCACGCACACCATAGTATATCTCGCACATGAATCTACCTACCTGCCTACCCAAACTGACTAGGTACGGATCTTGACTGACTCAAGTCACGGTTTTAAAACACTTTTGTATACCTATACAAGTTGAGGTGCACAAGATACTGGACGACTCAAAGACCTACGATTAACCATGATCGTGACCATTTTAGAGATCTCTTCGTCTCATTCCATAAACCATCATTTACCGTACGACATAACAATTTGTTGTATATACCTATCTGTAAATACTCCCGAATCTATATGGGTAGAAAACACGTAGCATAATGTATAGGTAATCTGATACGGCTGGTTATGATATGGATTTTTGGTAAAACTCGATTGAGAATCAGGTTTAATTTCATCCTGTTCAACGTTCGTTAATTTTATTTCTCGAATTCCGTTCTCGTTTTTTAAGGGCACATCATCATCTCACTCTCTCTCTCTCTCTCTCACTCTCGTTCTCGCTCTCACTCTCTGTATATGTGTGCCACGTATAAACGCACTGCTGGAATCCTCGCCAGCCAGATGTACATATGTAAATACACGATATATCTATACCCATGTACTACCTACATACACTGTACATATACGTGTATATACAGTTCTTCATATATATATACCTACATGCAGGGAGGTTGGTTAGATTAATGGCGGCGCGTCACCGAAGCGAGGCAGTGGGGACGAAGAGGCGTCGGAGGGGCAAAAGGCGGAGGAGGAGGACGACGACGACGACGACGTCGAGGAGTAGATGGCGGCCAGGGAGTACAGGGTTAGAGAGAGTAAGAGAAAGAGAGGAATGGGTTTTCGAGGGGCAAGAGGGACCAGAATGGAGCAGAGGAGTCAGAGGAATGACGTCACCGTGTCGTGACTCGTGACACGCGCGTGCGAGGTTTAATTAGTGGTACAATGCTGAATCGTCTCCCTTCCATTCTCCCTTTCTCCTCTGCACCCCGTCCCACAAGCCGCCCTTAACCTCCCATGGCCCCATCGTTCCTCTTTCTGGCTCTCCGCCTGCACGACCTTCGACCTCAGGGAACCTCGAGACCGCGTTCCTCGAATTACTGATTCCCGGTGCCCGCGATGCACTTAGCGTAAATTCCATCTCTCTTTCTCGTTCTCTTTATCTTTATCTTTATCTGTTCCTCGGCCTTTCCTTATACGTGTGAACATCCCAAGTATGTGGGTATACTATATCGTACAGGCAGTGATTTTCTTCGACTTGTATAAGTGCAGATTTTTCGATGACTCTTAACTTTTAGCCTTGATATACTCAGATGGCAAAATCTTTCTGCATCGCTCTTAGGATACTATGTATGTAGATGTATGCAAGACCGCTCGATGTACTTTAAACATTAATATAATCGGATCTAGATTGCTTTGTAAAGTAGAACGTAGAGCTCGCTCCCTTTACCGACTATGTGTATACTCGACGGTTGGGGGATCACCTCTCTAATCGTAATCGAGGGTGAGTACGGGGGGATCACCGCGTGAATTCAAGTTTAATGACTGAAAAGTGCTAATTGTGAATTTGCGTTTTATGGAGGAAGTTGAAGTCCGTTTTGTGCCCCCGACTCTAAGCCACACTATGTTGATGCCTCGTTCAGCTGCTGCTGTTACTGTTACTGTTACCTACTCGTTCGTATATTAGCACCTTTGTTCGATCCTATCACCATAGAACTCTGTAACTCCTCACTCCTCTCACTGAAATTAACACCGAAACATTTCTGACCATCGTATAGTATTTCTCCACTTCTCTTTACGTAGCATACAGACAAACTATTATACACACACACATACACACATGTTTTCAGATATATCTTTGCACCTTGGCAGCTACGGTATCTAATTATTTTATCTATTACACCCATTGCATTCGACGTTGAATATTTAAAAAAAGATCTACCCGACTTTCCCGAAAAATAGAAATGTATAATAATTTAATAAGCTAAGTGCGTTCTTTCAAAAGATGAGTATAAGGTCGCGGGTTTGAGAGCAGGTGCAAACTTTGGCTGTCAGGAAGTCGCTTACAGGTTCAGGACAAAAGCTTCCCGTGGGACTCATGTGCGCGCTTAGAGAAACGGGACGAAGGCTCGCGCGTGGGTGAGCATTTGAGCAACGAGCCTAACTGTGAAATAACAGGGTGGTGTGGCCCATCCCCCATACCCCCATCGGCTTTTCCTTCCCTTCGGTTGAGAAGCGCGGAAGATCCGAAGTAGTACGGGAGCATCGTACGTCACTTCCTTGAGCCAAGGGAACGCGGGGAGTGAGCCAAGTCTGAGGGTGGGTTAGCAGGTTATATTGATTTATTTATACCTAGGAACCCTCTCCACCCTCTCGGTTGATGGGGTTATTCATAAAATACCTGAAGGGTCACATAGTATAGTTCTTTTCAAATTCAAACCTGAGAGGAAAGTTGAAGAATTAGGTAATTGTCAGAGACGATTTTTATTTTTATTTTTTCGCACCGACGTGTCTTCGAAGTGCAATTGGAGTCACACCGCAATGCTGCATGGTGTATCTTTGACCCCGAGGAGAAGACGCGTGCCTGTGTATTACAGTTCAATTTATAACTGTCACTGCCTTGGCAGCACAGGGTTAGTGGCAAAAATAAACTCTTCCTTCTCTTCGGAGAATCGGAGCGCAGAGAGCGAGATGTGAAGAGTTTGCACGGTCGCAAAAGCTGATCTGTGAGAGACGACCCTTTGTATACTAGAAATTAACAACTATTTAAAAAATCGTCGTGTATTTTTTTATGTCGAATGAAGGATGGTCGAGTTCGGGATATATAGAAGAATGCAAAGAATTCTTGAAATATGTGAGGAATGTAAAACGACTTTGAAAATTCCCACAGTAAATCAGAGTTAGGGGCTGATGGGGTGATGTATATGATTACACCCTGTCTCCTAGCAGCTATAAATCTCCCCCCCACCAACCGAGGATCCTACAGGTACATCCTGCCTCCAAGGACTTCGAAATAGCTTTGCTAGAGGAATGAATATATTTCGTAGGGATGGATTCGAGTGCGGGAGAGGACGGAATTTTCAAACAATTACACAATCACACTCAATTATATACTGCGAAATGAATCGTCAGAATATTTCCCCATTGAGTATTAACGCTCTCGGAGGTTCTATACGCACTTTTTTACTTCGTATGGTTACAGAGAAATTTCACGTACTAAATAAAAAGGAAATTTAAGTTTTGAGCGAAGGTTTTGTTCTTCGGATTCACGGGAAGAGAGACGTTCGCTCGTTCTTAGCCTTCGCTATGATGGAGGGCATAATGTCTTATATACATGATCGTCGGTTCTTCTTCTCGACTCGTTGCAAACTGTTGTTATTAGTGTGATTATGGTGCCCGCGCCCTCCCATCGCGAGACTCTCATTTACTAGGTAACTGGTGTGTTTCGGTGTTTGCCTTTGAGGCTTTTACCACAAATTGACGGTTAAAATAGATATTTTAAAGTGTGGTTCTTTAAAGACGTAATAGCACGGCTGATGATGAACCGTTTGTTGTCAAATTTGTCTCAGCGAACTCCGGTTCATAATAATATCGCATTAAACCACCCTTCGCATATTCATTCGCGATTTTCTCTCCTCACCCCCGATTACCTATTCTTGTGTCATTCCGTTCGTTTTATGATCTGCAAATATTGCAACTGCATATTCATTTAGAAATCTAATCGAAAGGATCTGATTTAATCTTTCTATTTATTTGTCGACATTTTTCGCCGCGTAACTGGAAGCGAAATTTTTATTCATTTTTCTCCCTTTTGTATTTTCTTCTTTATTTTTTGCTTGGCGTTTCTATTTCACGAAATACCTACATTCGAGCTCCGTTGCGAGAGGAGAAACCCGGGTCGCGATCTCCGAGCACGAGAACAACCATCCAACGAGACAGTCAGACAGACAGACACCCTGCTTTCCCGTGTGAAATTACTTCGCTGCGCGGCTTACCCTTTATCCCTCAAACCGCCCCTTTCCCCGTTTCCACCTTCCTCTCTTCTTCCGTTCTATCGCGCCCTCGCTCGTGTATCCTCATCCAGGAGGGATCTTCCGAAAATAAAGTAGATACGTCTTCTATATATATACGGGAACTCTATACCTTCTCTCGTTCTATTTGCTATTTCGTGTCTTTTTGATAGTAGGTATTACATTCCTGCTGTAGATCCTCGGGCGTATACAAAATTCATTTCTATTTTCTGCATATATCTGCAAATGTCACACATAGGAACAAAAAATATAATTATTTCCATATCGTTTGATTCGCGATATGATTGTCCTTTAAACAGAATCGATAATTGCCACATAGATTCCATAAGCATTCGCTTACACTTTTTTTTGTACAGATTTTTGATTTATATCGATGTGTAAAATTTTTTCTTTCCAACATTAATACAAAAATTATCGTATATAATTACAAGAAGAAGGAGTTTTGTGGCAAAAACTTTAGTATCATGTAATTTATGTAATGAAATATTGATGGACAAAAATTTTATATACGAAAAATGACTTACAGGTACTACGTCAATTTTTTTGCACCATTAATGAAACCGCGAGCTATTGTAAATATTTGATTTTTTTTCGTATGTTCATCAATAAGACTTAACATAAGACATTTATTGGCGAATGTCAGAGGATAACGCACGCGAGCGTATGTACAGTACGGAGTTTGAAAAACATAGAAAAACTAGAAAACAAAGAAGTATAAACGAAGGACGAACAACAGGCGTCATTAATTTCATGTTATTTACGCAAGGAGACAATGCAAGGTATAAATTGTTTAAATGCAGTAGGTACGTACTACGAATACTGTAGTGTAATTCAACGTGTTCTTTATTTCTCCTATTTTTTTTCCTGCCTATGCGTTTATCCAATTAACATAATTGCGCGATTATCTTTCCGCGCCACATATGCGGGCGGCTCCGTCGTCGTCACGCGTCCATTTAGTTTACAGATCGCAAAAAATGAGATACATACCTTTATAGTACATACCAGTATAGCTATCTACGTCCTACAATTACATATGTACTTGCGTATAAAAGCTGACAGTATAAGCGATTAAAATCTCCGTATGTACAAGTGATGGAAGTTGGAAGCGAGACTGAAAAGGCGGTTTTATGGGATAAAAACTGTTCAGTTTGTACAAAACGCCTCTTAATGCCCAATGGGTCTGTAGTAAAGCGTAAAACGTCGT
Source organism: Tenthredo mesomela (assembly GCA_943736025.1). Lineage (NCBI taxonomy): Eukaryota > Metazoa > Arthropoda > Insecta > Hymenoptera > Tenthredinidae > Tenthredo > Tenthredo mesomela. The sequence continues at coordinate 2,678,539 of OX031014.1, read as the reverse complement.
AATTCCATTTCTACTCTATAACTGTTATGGATTTTTAAACCGCGAGTCGCCCACCTTCAGGGGATTTTGATTTATTAGGAATCGCGTACCTGCGGTACGCCGGTATATATATATACCGACCTACCGACCTACCAACCGACATCCGCAAAACGTTTCGCAACGGAAATTAACCGCGAGAATTTTCTCTATCATTTTCGCATCGCGATTAAACCGAATAGTAACACCACGCCTGGGCTCAAATTGAGTCGAATTGCGCGTTTATTATTACCATACTCGACGGCCGACCGTTTACGGAACGTTATCACTGACGTTCAAGTAATTGCCAGGCGCGTTGCGCAAACTGGCCATAAGAGAGCACCGACTACTACCGTCAAATGGCGTGTTTACAGGGGTTGCGCGAAATTTTGCAAAACGTTGAAAAATCGCCGGCAGGTTGACGCTTCGCAATTAAATCATTCGCTTACCGCACAGTGTGAGCGATAAGATCTAGTAAAAAATTTTTAACTTGAGCTTCATCTCGCGCTCGCTAACCTTGCGCGGTAATTTTTTATTATTTTTTATGGCTAGTTTGTCCTGACACCAACACTTTATTTTTTACTTTTTTATTTACAGGCAAATGGTGTCCTCGTAGAGAATGGAGTTCGCCACCTGACGCACAACGAGCTGCAAGCGACGCGGCGCGTCGCGGTGTCCTCTACTCCTCCGTATTTCTCGGCAGCCCCGGTGAGTGCCAGTAAAATTAATGACTAGAAAATTTCAGTTTATTTTATATAAAGAAAAAAAAAAAAAAAAAAAAAACACTCAAAGATGCAAAAATTATTCAGTATTGCAAAGTTGCAAATTTCTTGTTACATTTGTTATTTCCCGTGTCCAATTCCTGATGCATTCTTATGGAGGTAGAATACCGTGGCGTAGATCCCGTGACGATATCTTTCTTAGTTTTGGAGATACCCTTAAAAAACCGCTTTTGAATTCAGTTTTTGTTCTCTCCTGCAGCGGTTTTACCTGTGCCTTGCACGCTCTTTTATTCATTATCTTGGAAGTTCCTGACGTCTTTGGCTTTGTCTCGCGTCGCGTTGCGTCGTGGTCGCGTCGGACGTAGAGCCAGAAAGTATAAATATAAATGGCTCGGAATCAAATCTTTAGATTTTGTACGCCGTCTGCTCGAATGCCTCGGAACCAGTTCTCGTTAGTTATATCTAGACGTCGGATCGTCGACTTACCAACACAAAACGGAACAGGATAAAAAGTATTTTCTCCGCCGTTAGCTAGTTAAAATTTTTCCAAACATATATCCCTACCTTCCTCCTTCTCTCTTATACCCCACACCGTTCTCAGTCCAGGTAATTAATTCGCGAATTCATGGTATTACCTTCACAAAGATTAACATCTCGGTAATTACACGGATGCAGTACGACCCAGAACACCGCTGTGCACATTCTTACCAGTATATTCATTTATTTTATTCATTACTCTTACGCATTCGGTTAAAACAAATAAAAGCACAAAATTTATCGATACTTATCGAATGATTGAACGAGAAATTCGCGACGGAAACTTTTTCGAGCTTATCTCGAAATTGTTGGAAAAGTTTTCGATCGCCATATCGAAATGAAAAATAGGTCACAGGTACAGAAGGTGTTGTGTTCATTATTTTTTGTGCTTTTTGTTGAGCGTCGACATAGTTATAGCGAGGTAAGGCATTTGGCTGTCTGTATTTGAAGCTCGTGGATGTAGCCCAAGGCAGGAGAGCTTTATAGTTTGAATATAATACGCATGCGCAAGGGTTTGTCGGTAGGGTTTTGGGAGGGAAAGAGGTTCCCGCCGTCTCACTCGTCGGCGGATAAACGAGTGGAGGAGAAGGACGCCGTGCGTCGAGTTTCGAGCGCAGAGGTTAGCGCACAAGTGAACGAGTGCCTCGGGTCGACTCGGGTCGTCATGGCAACGCGGCGAGGCGGTAATGCGGCGGTAACCATGGCAGCGCGAATCCTCTTCTTCCCGTACCTCGTCTGGCCCTCATCCAGCCTCTTCCAGCCTCTTATTCCACCCATCTAGACGTCTTTATTCTATCTCTCGATCCTCCGCTCTACTTCGCTTGGACCTACTCCGCGATCCTTCTTTTCCGTTCTCTCACACCTCTTCGGTCTCGTAGATCCAAGAGCAAAAAAATTAAATTTCAAAGTTCGAATTTTCGTCCAAAAAACATCATATCGTTTCGTCATTCGATACAACGATTGATCATCGCCTCGCCCGAAACACTAATCAATGTCATTTCCGTTCCTGATTCAGAAAAGTTTAGGATCGAACTTAAACCGCGAACAAATTTGATCGAATTTTGTTCTAAGGCTGGATTGGTCGATGGGTTGAATTATATAGATCCTATCGAGTTGTGTGGGTTTGGTTTTTTCGCGGGGGTAGTAGCCCATCGCCATCACCACAGCCCCTCGCTGCTCGGTGGGTGATCGCGGTGTAACGTAAGGGTTGAGCGCGGGCAACGTCGGCGTCCGCGTTCGGGGTGAGCGAGTTTAAAACCCCTAGGGGTTTGAGGTCCGGGCCGGGTAGATTTATCGGATGTTTTGGTTGGCGGCCATTGTTGGCCTCGGTTCTCGTCGTCTCCTTGGCACATCGAGTGCCGTGTGCCCACTAAACAAACAGACTTTCACTGAGCATGAATCGCAACAACTTATCGTATGATAAAATGAAAAAAAAATATTGAAAGGAATAGTTTTCCATCTCGAATTTCCGTAATTGAAGTGAACAAAACATTTTTTCAACCCAGTTATAGGTGTAACAAATTTCCGTGCAGGATAACTGATGAATACTTAACACCGTCCCCTCTGAACGAGATACTCTTTAGATACTGTTTCCCCATCCTTCGTGCGATATATTAGCTATCTGCAGCTACATCGCATGTACTAGTATGTAGTTTGAGTGACGCCCGCCCGTAGTTTACGCGTTCGTCGGTTTTCAGTCATCGAGGTTCCAGCAACCCTCTCGACCGCAGTTTCTCCTGTAGGAAGGTGGGTGTAGGTACGCGTACCTATACCGAGTGAACGAAGCTGCCGGTCTGACTGGTGGTCTCTGATGGCTTATCCGTGTAGCGTTCGGAGAGCCGGGAATTATTAATTAGCTCTCTGTTACGGGGGATGGAATTATACGCAAGGTCGTGTGAATTTTTTTTTCTCTTTTCTATGGATACAGATAGGTAGGTCGATTCGACCACATACATGCCACACATGTACGGTATAGACAAGTTGAAATTCATGAGAAGACAAAAAAAAAAAAAAAAGAGTTCAGTTCCTCTCAACCGTACGCTGAGGCCGCATCGTGTTCTTCGATTAGCAGGAGCGACCCGACCGTGACCTCTCTCCTTCTCTTTCTCTTTCTCTGTCTCTGTCTCGGCTCTTTCTCTTTCTCTTTCTCTCGCTCTCTCAGCTCTCTTCTCTAGCGCGCTCCATCTCGCAGCACTGATTGGACGATCCATCACCGAGCGTTTTCCCCTGCCTTCTCTACCCCGAAGGCCTTCAGGCCAACATAGCCAGGCCGGACACACGCACAAGGCCCTTGCGCGTCACGAGCGTCCTTACGCACGAAACCCTCGCTGTATGCCGGAGGATAGGGGCTCGCGGGGTCCCGGGGTCCTGGGGTTTGGGGTGCCGATGTAATTGGTTCCTGCGGAGGCAGAAAACACCTCTGAAGTCCGGACAGACCGACCAGCACAGGAAAATGAGATTCGCAGCTCACGCGGTGTTAGAGTAGCACAAGGACCGACTAGCAACCTTGTAAACACACCCTCACTGACCCATACAGGGGATGTGGAGGACCTTTAATTAGACAATTTCCGAACGATGGTGGATTGGTACTCTTCTCGGTGGAAGAGAGATGGAAATGGAAGACGCATGGGATGTATCTCTGTATGCAGGTATTCGATGAACAGATGGTTACGTCGTGCTAGAGATATGCAAGAGTCTTGTTCGTCGGACGTAGAGGCATCAAATACGGCATTCAGGAAGAGCGGCTAAGCAGCTAATAGACATATCTCTTTGTGTCGGGCGGTAAAACGTGAACACGTTGGCTCGTCGTAGGGTACCGGGTTTCGAACATGACTTGGATAATTTTGAGCATTCGTATAATCGATGTATTACACGCGTTGGGTCGTGTCTCGATGTCTCGGTGTCACGTTGTGCACGAAGAGAAGGCGGAGGAGGACGAGTACCTTAGTGACGTATTATTTTTTTCTTACTTCTAAAAAAAAGCTTTGACATACCTTTCGATGTTCCCCGTGTATGCGATAATTTTTTGCACGGCTAATGCGATATATTGGTCAAGAAATTTGAGGTAGCTTGAGTCCCGTGGATCTTCGTATCCACATTGCGGCGGGAGACATAAGCGATATGCTAGGTAACGGCGTGCAGGCGATTACGAAGCATTTTTCGAACACAATCATTAGCGCAATTATTATTGTGTCGAGGCACAATGAGCGCTGCTTCAGCCACCGACAACAATGGGTGCCTGCCGAAGAGGAAGGAATAAAAGAAAATAATAATGAAAAAGCAACGAGGATCGTTGAGTGCCGCGAACTATACTTTTACACAGCACATTATACCACCGTGCAGGCCACATATCCTTATTCACATCATACACACGTCGAAGACTATGCTATGCTTTTATCTACATATAGGCATATACTACCCTGTGCTGTGCGCAGTGCAGCGGTACAAAATGCATAGCCATAGCCAAGTACAAAAGGCCTCTCTTCGCTCCGAGTATACCGCTCGCAGGAATACTTAACCTTAAATTGACGTGCCGTTAAAGTTCTTAATGGGCGATCATTAATAGATTCGTATATGAAAAGAAGGCGGTTCGAAAACGGACCGCGTAACTGAATGAGGCGTACGGTCGAGTCAGTTTATTTTCAACTATAGTTGATCTAAAACGAAAGCGAAAGTCGACGAGGGATACACGCACAGTTGGTTGTACGTTTTCGCAGCGTGATATCCGCACCTTTGCGCCTACGTTAAAAACCGGTCACCGATTTTCAAGCCGATAGACGTTCGCGACGCGACGCACATGCTCGCACGAAAAGCGGGCCACCCGGGGCCGCTCTCTTCATTTCCAGGCTGTCACGAGCAGAAGAAGATTTGGCCTGGGTTTGACAGCTGCAGGGTCTGGGTTGGGGCGCGCAGGTTCGGAACTCTACGCGGGGGTGGGACTGGGCACATGCCACTATCCTGCCCTGGCGGCCACCCTGGCCGTACTCAATACCGTATATCGCTTCTAGCTATAGGATCGTAGGTAGGGCTGGTGCAGGGTAGGTATACAACGGAACCCTTTTATGAATACCGCACGTTTTAATTATTCACCGCAGTTGTTGTTTTCAAACCAGATGGTTTTCTTGACTCGTTTCTTATCCCGCATTCATAGCGAAACGTGCCAGTTGATATATTCGTAGAATTCAAGAGGCTAGTGAAAGAGAATCAACATTTATGATAGAATATAGGAAAATGGATAATCGCTATAAACCGCTCAACCCGTTCGTCGAAACAAAGGTCTGGATGCGATAATAAACCAACGCGGCCCAAAATTGTCCGTGCTACATTGCAAACTACCCCCATTCCGCGCATCTGCGTCTGCACCATAGCAGTGACGGACTACCTACCACCACCACCTCCCCCTCCTCCTCTTCCCTGTTGAATTTCATATTTCGCGAGATATCATGAAAAAGACTAGCAGGCCCGCACGAGCTGCTGCAATATGGCGGAACACATTACTTTCGAACTCGGCCGAACCGCACCGTGAAATTCTAGCGCCCAACTTCAACTTCGAGGACGTATGGAGTATGGTTGGTATATGTAGCATGGTATGCATACGAGAACTGTTTAATATCAGCGTCGCACATGGGACGCTCGGAGACACATTTCACTAATATTACTGAACGCGGGAGAGGCGCATTCACGTAGATGTATGTGTAATCTGTATAGCAAGGTATCTCCTAGCGTGTATTAATATATTCAACACGTATGAATATAACGCACACGGGACTGGCTACGTACATTGGCTAAACCATTGTACCTATATCTCAACTCTGACTTCATGAAATCTGTGGTTTCTATTGTTACAACGGCTGAGCTTTACGCTTTGTGCCTCACAGAACACTCCCGAACTGTTCTCTCTCTGCACCAGTGTACCGCTTTTGAATAAGGAACTAATGAATGTCGAGGCTGCGAATATCGCCGTTATTATTATCACTATATTCATCAATGTTATCTGGATCTATCGATTGCAACCTGTTTCTATCTGTTACACTCTTACTTCGATTTCTATACGTAAATACGTATACATACATCGTTCACAATCAGGGCTTCTAATGAACTTGAAATTTTCTTCAAACGGTAATAAATACACCTTCGTGCGTGTATAAATCTGACTTTATCTTGCTGGTACGGGGGAAAAGGGACGGTATTGTTTCTGTTGTTGGCACTCGAGTCGAGCCTCCTCTTCTGGCTCCTCGCCTCGAGTGCCTGAACCTTTCAACCACCCTTGAATACCTCCTGACTCGTTTCTGGCCACGTTCGACGTTCAGACTCAAACCTATATAATACATTCTCCTCCCATCGACCACCGGCAATTAGTGTCCTATTGATTCCGAAGGATCTGGTAGCAGCTAGCTCCAAACTAGAGAATAATTAACGTTACCCCAGCCAGGAATCACTCGGGTTGAAGAAAATAACGTGATTTACAACTGTGCATATATATATATATGCATATATATATATATATATATATATATATATATATATATATATATATATATATATTATATATATATATATATATGTGTGTGTATATATATATATATATATATATATATTCGAAACGATGTCGCGGCTGTCTGTAGTGAAAGACAGCTCACATGTGTGCACACATGTATATCTAGATAGAAACTTTTCGAACCTTGGAGTTCTTCTTCTCTCCGACCGTTAATTTATTGGACTCAGTTAATGTTTTTATATTATTTTTCACTTTATTTATCGCAAGGTTTCGTGTAATGAAGATGTTCGCTTGCCGAGAAGAGACCACAAATTATTATGCGGGCCCCCAACTCAAGTAACACCCAACAGCAGCACATCGCATCGCATCGTTTCGAACGACTGTTGCCAGGTCGAATGGAACGCTTATCTTTTCGAGCGGCTTGTTTCCTGACCTGCCTATTAGTTCGCGTGTCTCCGATAATCTATATACTCGCGTGAAATACGGCTACGCGATCCTCACCAGTCTCTTCCAACTCGTTAATTATTCACGGGGGCCACTTTTATTCTACTCTTTCGTTTAATTACCAAATACGCGGGTGTCGGATACGACATACACTGATTTTAGTTCCCCTACCTCTCGACGAGATGAAATACAAAATTTCACACATCTTATTGCGATCGATTTCTTAACGCAATCTAATCTCTCTTTCTCTCTCTCTCTCTCTCTCTCTCTCTCTCTCTCTCTCTCTCTCTCTCTCTCTCTCTCTCTCTCTGAACTCTCCGTAAGATCTCTTTATATCTGAACTTTTTTTGATTTGGTTTACCGTCTTGAATTACTCGAGAGATCGGCGGTTTCCGGGACGAAGACGAAGACGGTGTAATTTCAGACTTTTGGATCGATATTTAACCGAGGAGTTGAATTGTTTTCTCGTCGAATACCTCTGGAATTAATCCCTCCAATTTTTCAGGCTAGTTTCACTTATCTCTTTCCCGGAATCACTATGCCCTTCTCTCTTTCGGTTCTTTTTTCGACTCAGTTACACGAATATAAGTGCAATGACGTCATCTACCAAAATTCCTCGTTCTGTTATTCAACAAGTTGTTTTATACGCTGATATTCGTAACTTTCGATGAGGTAAACCTATCCTCCTTTAACCTGGCCTAGCCGTACCTGACCGTAAGTAAACATACCCGTCCGGACAACATTGTCAACCACGAGCATCCAGCTACGTAACACGTTATCGCCGATAGCTCGTGACATTTCTCGCCGTAAAACTAATCACCTAACGACCGAAGAACTTGTTTACTATCTTTCGCGGGACTCTAAAGTCTAAACGATCCGGAGTTGTGACTGTGAACTATTCAAAGTAGCTGATACCGAAAGCGATAACGCGATTGGAGGTACGTAGAAATTTGTTACCGTAGATTTTCATTCCCTCGAAGTCAATTCACACAGTCTTCGTAATATAGAGGATCGTTTCTGTCGTAACATACGAACGAAGACGACGACGACGACGACGACAGGCCATACGAGTTGTGAGAAAGAAGCTCGCTCTAGACCCTTTAGAGAAGAGACGCGCGTGTACGCGTTGCGTCGGGGCGTCCGCACACCCGTAAATCAAATTGCTCAGATTATGTCACATTAGTGCATGTTTTATGACGCACTTTGGGATACCTACCGCCAAGACGATCATCCAGTTCAAAATTAATGACGCACGTTCGAATAATTAGCCCACTTTGTGAAGTTGTCGACGAGTCTAGAGCTTTATTAACGTATATAATATCGTTCGACCGACTGGCCGCTACATCGCAGGCATATGCGTACTCTTTAACAAGTTTTTGCACCGTGGGTTGATTACCGTTTCATCGTGGGGTTGATCCGGGCTGACTATACTATTGTTTGTCGGAATTTGCCAAGGATGAAGTAAATGAGACAAAATGTTGTATTGTAATAGGACAGATCTACGTATGTGTATAAGAACGTTGTCTTCCTGAACATTGTAGCGAAGGCAACGAACTATGTTGCAAGAAGATGAAAAGAAGAAGAATAAGAACAAGAAGAAGAAGAAGAAAAAAGAAAACGAACTGAGAACTGATCGAGCGAACTGAGAGTCGAGTCATGTTGCGTGTCATGCAAGCGACTCCCTGCGGACCGACGCCTTCTTGTATATACGGCCGACCTGAGGGACTGCTCGGGTTTCTACAGTGGACGACAAATATTGCATTTAACGGTGTAACTTACCTTGTAAAAAGGTAGTACTACCTACCTACCGAGTTGGATAACCGACTACGTCTTTAGGCCCCGAGTCAATAAGTTAGATTTCTTATCCCTCATGTGTGTTTCTATTCAATGTGACTGCAGACGCCTGCCTTGTGTGAGGTATTCGACGAGGGGTAAGAATAATTGACTTGGAAAGGATTTGTCGGAAATAACAAAAAACGAAGTAGGAAAATTGATGTATTATATGGAGCTGCGGAGTTTCTTAGCGAGTTCGGGCCTGGTTTACCTGGTTCTCTCGTATCCGTTCAATAAAAAGGAATCCTCTCGCGGGTTAAAAAGTGGTGTGGCGTGGCGTGGCGTATAAGCGATTATTTGCCCCGGTGCACGGGTCTCACGAGACTGGGTAACGTACTTCGAATCGTTTCCTTGATTAATTTCATCACAAAAAGGGAGAGATTCCATTGCACGAGTGCAGCGTGGCGGGTTGTATAGCGTATAGCCCCCAGTTGAGTAAGGCGAATGATACGTGAAGGAAGATGTGTGGGTAATCCGCGTGCGTACTCTTGCTTGGTGCGCGCATGCAGCAGGTTGATCAGAGACGGAGACCGACAAACAACCTTCGCTCCGGTAGCAGAAGTAAGCTCCAGCTCCAGCTCAGACTCTGACTCGGACTCGGCGAGTCTCTCGCTCCTAATCGGAGCTGCGATTATTATCTCCGTTAAAGTATATGTGGAACGTTTTACCGTATAAAATCCCATATCTCGGTCCAAATACGGAAGACCATCTCTCTGACACATGCGCGCGCACATTCAGTCACTATAAGCTCTTACGTACGCGTATATGTACGTACCTTCCTTTACTTTATACCAAGCATCCGGGACGCGGTCCAATCTCGGCTACGCTCAACCACGGTCGGCCACGGTCCCGCATACAGTCACGCACTGACGGAACGAGTACCTACTTACTTACATACGTGTATAACCCTACGTATTCGACACACATGTATAACCGCGTTTCAGGGCGATGGAGGCTACATTCCATCAAACCAGCCTCCATCTTGTACGCCTCTAACCCCTGCAGGCAACATCTTTGCTCTCTGTCCATCTTAATCTGATCGGCGTGGAATCACCTATATGGATATCTCCTTTTAACGCACGCTAAGAGATAGGGAACATCGCGAAGAAGTGGGAGGAGGAGCGAACGAGCGAAGAAGAGAACAGCGCGAAAGATACCTCTATACGTGCCGCTTGCAGAAAGGAAAGGAAAAAAAAGTAAAATAAAAGGAGAAGGATCTGAAAAAATCCAGACAGGATTTTTTTCTTCTTCTTCATAGGGTAGGTATTCTTTAACGTGTGCGTGAGAGAGCCGCAGGAGTTTAAGATGTGTGGGCTGTACGCGTGGGTGGTTGCGAGGTAGGTAGGTATATAGAGCTCTGAACGGAAAGGCTCTCTCGCCATCTCACGCATCTGCGAGCCTTTTGCAATGGAGGTTTTCGCAGCTCCTTTGGTCCGTCGCTAATCCAAAATATCTCGTTATTAAATCGGCTGAGTTATCGCGGCGAGTTCGCCCGCTGTGCAAAAACACGAGATGGTTCAGAATCGGGTATATCCATATCCATACCCATACCCATGCGCAGCGCGATCTAATCTTTTCGTAATCTCTTCGGCATTAGGCTGGCCCCATAACGGTCAAAGGAGTTTCCTGGATTTATACCTCGTTATCTGGTACCTCTACCTACCACCGCTGCAACGTGATTAAAATAAGTTAATCAAAACTCGTGTACTATAATGTTATATGCCGAGGGATCGGAAGAGGAAGATAATTATTGTCCTTGAATCAACTTCAGACGCACTAGGTACGCGGGATGGAACGGCATCATCCGTGAGGAAAGGGGGAATGGATGCATTTTTAACGATACTAAAATAGCGACCGAACCAAAGAGGAGAGTAGATGCTGCCTTGCGGTAGAATAGCGTTCGAGGAGAACCACTAGTACCAGACAAAACATCAACAGCTGCGCCGCCGACGATATTCGTCGTCGTCGTCGTCGTAGTAGTCGTCGTTGCCGTTGCCTTCGCCTTCGCCTTCGCCGTCGCTCCCAAATTCTATGCTACTCTTCTTCATCGTTCAGTTTCGTATACTGGCCGAGACGCGCGTCTCCCTCGAAGAAATTCTTTAAGGTCTCCGATGAGCGTGTTCACGCATTCCTTCTTTTCCCCCTTCATCCTCCGATCTCTCCCTCTTTTCTCGTCTTCCAGTATCCGCTGAACGTGTCAGCCACACAAAGTCACACGGTATTGTCTATCGTCACCACGTAGAGCGACGAAGGATATCGTTTCTAAATTGAGAAACTCAGTTGATTCTTTGTCCAATTTCTCTCGCGGTTCAACGATTCTTTTCCTTTTCTTAAACACTCGCAAATCTCGAATTTACCGAAAAAATTTCGCCGCCAAAACTGTGACCACCGCCTGCCTAATCGTTCGACAATAATGAATCGCGTTAGGTTAACTGAGACCAGCACCTGCGGTGATAAATTGATTACCGTGCGGTTCTTCCTCGTTGCTTTTAGATGCTGGCGTCGGTCGGTTTGCCGTCTTCTATGTAGCCGAGGACGTATTATAATAAATACATAATATCGACGCTTTACATATTATTGGGGGCGCATACACGTTCCGAGACGTTCAGATAAGTGGGCCCTCGGGCGAACGCTGGTACTCGGCTTAAGAATTTCTGCGAGATCAATACATCGATAGGTATAAGAGCCAATTTCTGGTTACATCAACGCGGTGTTGTAAAACCATTCGAAATACTTAAATAGTTGTGTTAAAAATGTTATTTGATGGATAGAAAATGCAAATGTTTATAGCCCAAACCAACTACGCATACGTCCTCGGAATACAGACAGTAAAATAATAAAACAAGAATAGCGACATTCAAATTAACCAAATCGTGGATAAACAGGTGTGCCGAGGCGGCGCGGTGATATAAGACGATCTTCTTATACCATTATGGACATTTTGTGAGACAGTGTTTTAATGACATAGTCAATGGCGTTAAGAGTCGATGCCGACTACTCTGGAATGGCCCGTCACAACTCACTCTGATTACAGCCGGTTTATTTGGAAGTTAATTTGAAGAAAACGACGGCGACAACCAGAGGCAACCGATTGCTCCTCGTATAGCCTCTGTAATCTATAGATAGCAGCGTCGCCATCCCATATAGTCTTTGAGTAAAAGCTGATGACGCTATTTATTTTAGTTTTATTTAAGAGTTCGCGGGGTTAGGATCGCAGTTTAGAGCCGATTCGTGCCTGGGTACACAAACAATCTCGGCTATTAGGGCTAGTGGTGTTTTTCCAACGTCTTTGCAGACGGCGTTAAATCTCTGCTTCAATAGTCATTCTTATTCCAATTCCAATTCCAATCTTCCATTCCTCCTCCTCCTCCCCCCCCCCCCCCCCCCATACTCCTCTTTATCTCTTATCCGTATACCTATATCTGTTTCCCTCTTCTATTCCCGCTATTTCGTCATCTTACTGGAGCTTTTCTCATTCCGACCTGGGTACCACCACCCCCTCATTGATTGAACGGGCATAACGGAAGAAACGAAAAAGCTTCGCCAGGTTGAGGTTGAGCTTGAGCTTGAGCTTGAGCTTGAGCTTCGCGGTTATACCGCGCGTTAGGGCCGTTATGGCAGCTTCGCGAGGAGAGAAATGGGCACCAGTGGCCAGTAATGAGCCAGAAAACTGGCGACAGCTAGCTATGTGTGCTATCCCGGCCGCCGGAGGGTGTGATACGCGGCCCATAACTCACCCGGGCCTTCGGGCCGTCTTGTTAGCGCCCCAGAGTACCGAACGAAACCCAACAGCCCGCCGTACCATAGGTATACCTATACTCAAGATGATGGTGTTCTTCGTTCCCGCGATGCAGAGCGTAGAGAGAAACTCTAGCTATGATACACCGTCGATATACTTCCATGGCTGGCAATGTAATGTATGTACGTATATACATACATACATACATACATACATACATGCATACATACATTCATACATACACTATCTGACAACCCCTTCGGCAACCGTATACCCATCGTGGAAATGCGTGTGCAGGCTATCTTGAAAGGAATCTCTCCTCTCGTTGAAACGAGAGAACGAAGTGGAACCTTATCGGAAGAGCCGATGAAAAAAATTTCGCTGAAGAGTTACGCGACTGATAATTTGAGTCTCTCGTGTTAAGTTTATTTATTTATGTTCCTTTTGTTTATTCAATTGCCATTTCGGTTTATCTGAGAGTTTCTTGACGAAGATGGGAATTATATCGTGGATTCTTATGGGTATATCACTAATTGCAATATGAAACTGAGAGCAGCCTCAAGTTTTACGAGTATTCTGAATAGTGGCTAAAAATAACTTGGGTACCGGGGAATATCGCGCGGCGTGTACGAAACCTGAGCCGTGGAATCTTGCGACGAGGTTATCTGCCCGTCTACATCTTACCGCGTTGCGATCTGTCGCGATCTCGAGGTTCGAGGTGAAATAAGGCTATGAAATATGGAAAACAAAAAGGTGAATAGAAAAGGTAAAGGGAAAGACCAGATAAACACGCGGGGGAAAAACATCAGGAATCAAAAAACGGGGGAAAAAAAAAAAAATGAGCAAAGACGAGTCATTAAAATGTTAAACCCTCACCCTTAAATGCCCGGTGAACCACGTGGCCACCGCACACGGCGACAAAAAGTCAGCCTCACTTTTAGCCAACCATACCTACGTACGCAGATCCGTACGCTGGAAGCGCCTCAGCGTCTTACACGAACGAAAACTCTGTTTTAACACGAACTCGAGGACACGTGCTCGTCAGATGTCTTGGCTTGACAGCGCAAAGCGTCGCAACGTTGACGTCGCCGCGACGGCGCTTCCATTAACACTTTTATTTCACCCGGTTGAACGCAGGATTTTGTACCGTTCTTAAAAACCATACAAAACTGGGCTTCTCCGTTCTTCTCGGGGTCTAGATTATCTCGGATAACGTTTGAACCCGCCACGTGAATGCTCCGGAGTCTTTCTTTAACTTACTCGCTTCCTCGAGCGATAACGCAAAATGCATTTATGCTCTTGCCAGAGTTGAAAGTTTTGTGGAAAAACATCCTTATGACCGAAAAAGAAAATTGGCGAAATTTCAAACCGAAACTAAGTTCGAGTGATGCAGGGTTCACTGATTTTTGCAACGACTTGGCGAATAACAGAGCGGTCGATAGTGCAGCGGTAATCGCGCAGTTCAAATGGAAAGAAAACACGGCACGAAACTATAGCTGAGAAGGCATTCCGCAATAATCCGCAAAACGAATGAAATCGAATCTTCTGAATGCGCGTGTCGGTTCTACGGGGAATCCCGAAGGCTAGAAACGTATTTTATGACACGTGTGGTAATCTGGGGACAGTATCGCAGAGCACGCGCTAGTATCGTTGTTTAACGACTGTATAATTAAGACGGAGTCTCACGTCCTAACTGTAATTATCATAGAAAGCGGCGCGTCGTTGCTAGCAACACATCACCAAACCCGAGTCGCGCTGGGTCGAGCATTAATTAACGTAATCTCCATACGTGCCCCGGGAACACCGGGCCTTGTGCACCACGGCGTCCACCACCAGGACGTTGGGTTGTATCAACTTGCTTCGTTGGTAGATGCAGCCTGGGCCGATGTTCTCCTGTAGGCATTGCACCGTTCTGCACCTGCGTGTCAATAATAATGGCGTTATCAAATAGCGTTACCAGGGTAACGACCTGGCGTGCTAAAAATTGCCGTTTTCTTTAAGGATGACGAACTTCGTTTGCGCTCAGCTGCAATAAATCCTTGTAACGAGCGGCCTGGATTAACTCGCTCGCGTGTCCGGGGCGTAGAGAGCCCTGGCGCTTCCTGCGCCAAATCTTTTACAGCAAAGCGACCTGCTGCTGTTACCACACTCGTATCTTACGACTCTCACCGACGTACCTGTCACCGGGATATGTTCGACTGAGCTTGGGCCAAGACTTTGCCTTTGCGCTTTCGTCTCTGGTGCAGTGCTGCTTTTTTCATTACGTCACTAGCCAAGACAAGAGTGACAGCAATCCGTTTGTCCGTTTCGTATCCAGGAATTTCGGATCCATTTCGATGGGGGAAAGGTTTGAAAAAAGAACAGCAAGGATATCGCGCATATTTGCAGGGTCAACGATCATGTTATATCAGCTGTTGGCCTTCGGTCTTAATTATGACATCCTCAAAGGAAACCTTGAAGAATTGCTTTCTACAAAAGTATAATCGAAGACATTCGGGTTCTATAAAAGTCGTCATGATATTGGTTTGGATATTCTTGCTCGGAATAATAATACCTCAAATTCCGATTAATGATTTAGTCTGATATTAAAAAGTTGCAGACGTCTCCTCTCATGCCGGTTGGTTGTGATGGATGCAGGCATATCTCAAAACCTAATTACCGATGCAAAGTCGGTCGAGCATTGATTCATCCTTCTTTTTCATTCTCGAGTACGTATATGCATTCCTTTTCCCTTACGGTCTTCGGTCTGCTGGAAACATTCGTTGACACGCAAAAAGTAAAAAGAAAATAAGAAAAACGCGAAAAACAAGAAGTGGAGGTACCCTGCAAAGGTAAAGGTAAAGGTGGAGAGGATGAAAAAAATAAGCGAAATATTAAACGAGTTCAAGAAACAAGGTATACCTGTATGCAGACTTAAAACTGAGACTGTTTACTATTCAATCTTTATAGCCTCACATAATAACGTTTAATTACCACGTTCTATCCAGATCTGGATAACAAGAAAAAAAAAAAAAAAAAAAAAGAAAGAGAGAGAGGAGAAAAAACGAATCTTCTCTAAAGGAAGAAACACCGCCGTAATATGACAGTCTTGCGCGTTTCATCCCACGCCACATACTCGACTGTAACTTTGAGACCACCCTGTATTAACGATTCCAATAAACATTGTCGTTTATCCAAGATTACCAGAGCTAAGAACTCGTCTACCTGCCGAGAACGCGCTTCGTGAATCATAATGCAAGTGTTGCCGGTATAATGTGCAGCGTAGTGCTTGCAGAGTTTCGAGTCGCGGGTATGAATATGTAGCATTACCTTATATACCTATATATGTATACATGTATATACATATATACCCATAAATATATATACACAAATATGTCTGTATTATATACCTTTAGTAAGTAAGAAGAAACAACTGCCTAACGAATGCACCTAGATTACTTACGTGTTGTGCTGCAGCGGCGCAGTAATTGATATATCCATTCCGGCGCGGGGGCACGCGGCCAATCGATCAGTATTCATAGATCGTACGACATAAAATATACCGGCATGTCCATGAATCAGATAACTGTCACAGAGGCTCTTCGAACGTCTCAATCTACCGACTCCCTCGTTTACCGGTATCCCCTCGCTGATGGTTATTTATCGAGTTAATTTTCCGATTTACTTTCATCCAAACTGTTCGCACAGACCTATCCTTACCCAGGGGGAGAAGGGGAGCGGGGGAGGAGAAACCGCTTTTTTTTTTTTTTATTGTTATTATTTCTTCATGACTTTATCCTTTCGTTGAATATTTTTTATTTCTATCTTTTCGTGTCCCGCGACACTGATAAGTTTATTCTGTCGTCTTAACGGGGTACGAAAACAATCGTAAAACCGAAGATAAGTGTGACTGGAAATTTCTAATCACTCCGTTTCGGCGTTAATTCAAGCCGACTTGAAAGGAGGTGGTATAAGAGTGAAATAAAAGAGAAAGAGAAAAAAAAAGAAAGTAGTGTCTCTGGATCTATTTTTCGGTGACGAGCCAAAGCAGGTGCAGTTGTGACGGCGATAGCCTCAAGTGTCGCCTTGGTGGACGACCGTACATACTCTTCTTCGGTGATGTTCACACCCGGCTATGTAAACACACGAGGTATTAGAAGCGATGCTTACCTCGGTTTTTGTCGCGGGGCGTAAAGGGAAATACGATTCGTGAAGACATTCTCGAAAATCCCAGTTCTATCATAACAATAACACACTTGGGTACAGCATCACCCTCATCCTCCACGGTCCCATTCGTTAATCCGCATAGCTTTGGCTTCGGCCTCCTCCACCTCCACCTTCTCCTCTCTCCTCTTTCTCTTATTCTTGAATTTTGGTCTCGCGGCGTTTGGTATTTTTGTCTTTCTTTCTCGGGGTCGAGACGTCGTGCGTCATCCCAGGATTACCAGAATCCACGAGATACGGTATACTCGCTCTTCTAGAGGATCCGTATGCGCCGGGGTCGTCGAGTCGGCGATTTCTTCTATCTACGGGTCCCATCTCCTCGCACGTACCGAATTAAGCGACGGAATTGATACAGTTAACATTAATTACCAGGTCATCGCGACGCAGGCGTCGCATCGTCTTCGTCCCCGCGGTGCTACGGGACGTGGATGTCTATGGCGACGACGATGTGGCGTGGCATTGGATGGCGTCCTCGGTCGCCGAGAGGCACGGCTGGTTCCATTGACAAAACATTCCACCCGCAGTCGTTTGCATATTTTTGAATACAGCAGTTGGGCGCATGCAGCAAGGAGAAACGGGGATTGAATATAGCGGGACACGCAATGTTTTCGCATATCCCATTCCCTGGATCGACGCTGTATAGTCGAGGTCAACGCACCATAACACGAATTCTGGCCGAGGCAATTGGCAACTATTTTCAGCGATAAAGTGTGGTCCGGGACAAGGCGTCGTCTCCTCGCATCATCTCCTCTCCTCTTCTCTCTTCTCTTCTCATCTGATATTCTTTCCTTTCCTTTTCCTCGGGGCGATTCTAGATTTGTATACGAGAGACAGACATGGATTCGTACTTAATTCGAGACTATTTAGCGCCGAGATTAATTGGCGATCGTGGGCGCGCGCGCGCCTCGACGTCTCGCCGGTTCCCAGTCGTCTCTAAACTCGAGCTGCTTGTGTCTCGGGAATGATTTAGTGCCCGCGCACGCCTCGCCGACCTTTGTTACGCGCCCGCGTTTCACTTATTAGCGCCTTGTGTCCTTAGCTTGCCGGTCGTTAACGTCCCGGTAACCCTGTAGCCCAAGATTACTAGAAAAGAAACGTCGTTCTACAAGACTGTAGCTGTACCTCCTTCCCTAACTCCCTTTACTCCTTTCACAATCACGGCTCAAATTCTTCTCATAACTTTTCACCATCTACCATGTATACAAGACGAATATCACTATAGTTTCTATATCCAGCTGACCTCCCAGTACCAAAACTAAATCTCAACATCCTCAACCTCCACCGCAGTATCAAAGAACGCTTGAAGTGATATAGAAGTAAACTGATCTGCATCCTTCACCATCTTCGAAGTGGCTCAAGTTTCTCGTAAATTAGGTCGGCCAAGGGGATAATTTTCAACTCACCTCTCTAGAGATCTCTTTCTCTCGATTTACATCTCTCTCAAACTCTCAGAGTATTCATGATGATCGCAGTCAGGGTCCTCGCTGTGCAGATATTGCATCACTCTTTGATTATACAAGAATGTGTTTGCGGTTGACCGTTTCAACAAGATGACTCATACCCTGCTTACCTTTTTGCCTAGCGTGTCGAGGAACGATTCCAAGACTGAGAAATTGAGAGTTATATATATTTACGGTGGTCCTGGTCCTGGTTACCCGGCACGTCTCGGGCGTCTTAAAGTCTTGGAAATAACCTCGCATATGGTTCCTAAATATAACCCCATCGTGGCCCGACACCCGAATCTTCAACATCGTAGCGTATAGCGGGATGCGGGCGACGCTAGGAGACGGGGTCGCCGAAGTCACGCCGGATACCCAGACATTTATTTGCTGCCAGGCGCGAGGAGGACAGGAAAGCGAGCGTAGCGTAGCTAGGAGATGAACTTTTTTTTTTTTATATATATATATATACATATATATAAATTTTTTTTTTTTTCAAATAAGGCTCTACTGCCGAGTGCCTCGAGTGTCTCGTCACGACCTTTACTCACTCTATTTTTTTAAACAAATTTTAGAAAATTTCCGGGTTCAATGACGCGCCCACCTCAAGAACTTAATACTCAACATTGTACCGGCAAATGATTTTCTCCAATCGTTTCTACTTCTGGAATATTTCTTCTTCAAGACCACCCCGTAGATTTTCCTTGATCAAGCTAAATATACATTTGAGACCCGCGTACGCGTACGGAGCGACGTCGTCTTCTTGGTCCTCTTCTTCTTCTTCTTCTTGGTCGTAATCGTCTTCGTCGTCTTCTTGGTGGTGGTGGTGGGTAACGGAGTGCGTGGAAATGAGAGAGGGTTGAGAGTCGAGCTCGCAACTAGTGTAGACACACATAAATGTATAATTGGCTGCACTTAAATCTCTATAACGGAGCAGTAAAAATGCGTGCCGCTCTGCGTAAATCAACGCGCCGACGATATGGCTCTCCACCTAAACCCGCCGCACTCTTCTTCCTCATCATTCTCTTCTCTTACACTCGCCCACGTATTCATACTCTTAAACACCAGTTGTCCCGGCGACCTGTCACGAATTCTTGATGCCTCACGTAACAAATTTCCAAGGATCTCATCGTTTTCGTTACTTTTTCGTTTCACCTTTAAACATCACAGCCGTACCGATGTTCCGTTGATTGAGCCGTAACGTTGATCAAGTATATTACCTTCGTATACAAACATATAGGATTCGAAGTTACGAATATCGAGTTCGAGGTAGTGGGATACCGGTTGTTCGCTAATGCATTGAAATAATATGCTGCAACATGATTATAAATTTCGATTCAACACCTTGCGCGACATCATGTTCAGTATGCGAATGTGATTGATAATTAAACTCGACTTAACAGGATCTGTTACATATATATGTGTGTGTGCACGTCTGTCACCTGACACGTACTTGCTGGTTCGTATAGTTTCTCGCTGTATTATTGACGATAGGATAGCGAACGTGGTGCAGAACTGTCTCACGAATACCAAAGCCAGGATTGTTCTATCCCCTGACGAGAGAGAGAAAGAGAGAGAGATAGAGGAGCGGACCCGCGATACGACCGGTACGCAACATTAACCCGATTCGTGGAGTAAATTAACTGCAATCAGAGGGACGCTAGCCGTCCACCGTCCGCCGACCCCCGACACACATTCTCATAGCAGCTACTACCCCCCGTAGCAAACCACCGCCGCCGAAAGACGATTACGAAAGCCCAAAGCACTTGAGTTTTTACCGTGGGTTGAAAAAACTTCTTTTGAGTGGTTAACTAACTAAGAATTCCTCGAACATTTCATCCAGAGTTGTTTCTGTCGGTTAGTTTTGTTTTTTTGTCATTTGTATGGCTGATTTTTTGAATTTATGCACGACTCTGAGATCAGAAAGTGGAATGGTAAGGCGCAGGTTGATAAGAGGTGAGATTAAAGTAGGATGTGAAGGTAAGGGACTTCGAGACGCCCATATAGTTTCCCTCGTATATAGTCTTTCCTTGTCCGTCATGGAAAAATTCTCGATCCATCACCCCCCCTCGAACCCGGTTCGTCGCTATTGACGAATTCAAAGTTAATCTTGGACACGGAACACTCGCCGGGACACTCGCCTGGGACTGCCCCGAGCGACCTGTCATCCCAAACCCCCTGGGAGTGTCCGCTTCCATTTCGAACTCGGTTCCACCACGCGATGCGGGGTTCTCGCGTTGATCTCTCTGTTAGTCGGTTCTTTGTTTAGCTATATTTCCATGTAATAGTTTTGTTCAAGGTATACCCTAGGTATACTGGGCGAGTCTTTCCCGAAAGAATCAAAGCGCTGGCTTTCACGTTATCAATCGTTAACGCAATCGTTCACAACCCTCGCCCTCGCTTACCACCGGACACAATCAAATCAGGATAATGAGATTCAACCCTTTTGTCCCTGACTGCTAGTACGCGGATGTTGTGCTCTCTGTATTTGCATTTAAGTCACTTAACTCTAACACCGAGCGAGGGGAGGCCGGCTTAAAATAGAGTCTGCGTTACGAGAGAGGAGACCCAGCTTCGTGATTTCGAGTATTTACCACCGTAATTGATGATTTTTATTTTTGTCAATGCCTCGAGTAGCACTCGTTGACGCTAGATTTTCGTCGCTATCACGTTATTCGAGCTTTTGACGACGTTGACATATAAGCTCCAGTCGTGATTCCCGCTCATATATATACAAACGCGAGATCTACCCACAATCAAACGATCGGGTGACGGGGTGCGCGTTATCCATCCGTGGAAACTGCGCCCGCATTAATTTCCCGTCATTTATCAATCTTACTTTTTTAATTCACTCAAATTTTGGTGCCTTTCAAAAGGTAATTCCAGAAACGTGCCACTCCGTGAGCCATGTATTATTTTTTTTTCCTTTGAATCTCGTGTGTTTTATTAGATAAATTGACTTATGTAGCTTCAATTGATAATGACGTTCGATTATTTTTTTTTCGTTTCAGGTGACGCGAGTAACGCGAGTATCGGCAGCGGAGAAGGAACCGGCGAAGAAGATGACGACTCGTCGGGAAAGAAGAACCAAAAGAAGAGAGGAATTTTCCCCAAGGTGGCAACCAACATCCTCAGGGCGTGGCTCTTCCAACACCTCACGGTAAGTCACAACATCCTTTTCAGCGTGACTATTTCTAGGCGGTTGTTCGTATCGACTTATCTCACTTTAGCCATACGTATACGGTTCGGATTATAGAAACTCTCTTTTAATTCTGGCCACAAAAAGCTCGAATACAGGATTTGTTCGGTGGCAAAAAACCATCCCGGACTTAATGTCCTAATACACAGATAAGGACCGTTGTTCTTGAGTACACCCCAATCTATCCCTTCCTCTTTCCACCCCCGTCTGACTCCTTGTTCTCCTCGATTTTCCCTTTTCTCCTCGCGAAGCTGCCCCTAATGATTCACTGGTAATCCGAGCTGCAAAAAGCGCAACCCGATTAGGCCACCGAACGTGGGCTGCTCGCTGGTTGGACACCCCGTGGATTTCGGGTGTGATCAGGTTACCCCGCGCGATATAATCGTATTGCACCACGGTTAATGCCATTGTCGCACACTCCGGTTGCCATGCCATGCCATGCCGCCCTTGATTCTATTGGTTATGACGTGCCGAACTGTACCGAGCTTACGGTTTAACGTCCCGTGTGCTTGTGCCTTGTGCTTGCTTCTGCCCCTGCCGTGGTGATATTACGGAAATGAACGCATATGTGTGTTCTTACACTCGTATATTGCGTGTATAGGTGAAGATTTTGTTTCACACGCGCCTCGGTCTAGCG
Source organism: Tenthredo mesomela (assembly GCA_943736025.1). Classification (NCBI taxonomy): domain Eukaryota; kingdom Metazoa; phylum Arthropoda; class Insecta; order Hymenoptera; family Tenthredinidae; genus Tenthredo; species Tenthredo mesomela. The sequence goes on along the minus strand of OX031014.1, from coordinate 2,656,274 downwards.
CGTTCGTAATGCCTTGTACTTTTGGTACGGTTAAAGGTTTGCTTACAGAATTTTAGCCTCGGGGAAAACTACCACGAGGATATCGCATCGCTCGTGCCGCGGTGTTTCGTTGGCGTAGAAAGTTATTTTGAGAGCCCGGAATATCGATCAAACACTTTGTCTCCTCGGGGAGATGCTTTTCCTTTTTTTTATTTTTTATTTTTTGTCTTTTTCTTGTTTATTTTTTTTTTCGTTATGTATATCTCAGAGAAAGTTTGTTAAGCTGAACTATATATACTGTCGCTTAAATTACTCTCTCTTGAGTTTCCCCGCTTTGCTAGTTACACTAAGAAACGCGAGGTTATCGCTTATACCCATCCGAAACCGAAAGAACAAAGTCTGACTTGAAAAGAAACTATATGAAAAAGATCTGAAACTGAAATTTTTCGATTCCACATTCAAAAATAAACATTTTTTGTGTCACTCACACACACGTGTCCTTTGGGGGATGAAACGACGTTACTTTGCGGTTTCTAACTTCAGTGTAGGTAACATAGACATTCTTCCAGGCTGTTCGTTGTAAAGGGTGTGAAATTTAATCAAAGCGGTTTCGAGGGTGGAGGAGACGCTGCAGGAAGCGATTCGGCAAATATGTGATAGCTTTAGATATAGTGGCGCTCAAGAGCCATTCCGGTTCTATCAAATGAATTTAATTTACATACAGCTGCTGTCCGTTGCTCGTCAATGTCTCGGCTATGGGCTGTGCATAGGTAGAGAATAGGTAGAGAATAGGTAGGTAAATGCGGCTGTGCATAGGTAGAGATAGGTAGAGAATAGGTAGGTAAATGCAGTAGATAAATAGGCTAGTTGCAGAATTCCTAAACGGGAATAATCCAAAGGAGGTAACTAAGATTCTGCGCAGTTTGACGTCGGGGCGTCTCCAAGCTTTTCCTAACATCCTGAGGAATGGCTGGCGGCCAATTCGGAGCCCTGTGACGTAGGCATCGAGACACGGTGTGCTATAATGCGTGGAAGTATCAGGGAATAATTGAGAGAAACTCCGGTGTGCTAGAGTCAGGCAGGCAGGCAGGCAGGGGAACGTCGGGATGGTTCAGAGTAGCAAAGTCAACCATGATGTATGCTGGGCTTCCGTCTAATTAAACTTGGGAGGGTTGGCTGGTTGAGCGCCGTGCGTTGCTCGGGTGGGATTCAAAATGACAACCGGAGAGACACAGCCTCACCCGGTTTGGTACCAACTCTCCCAAATAGTTCCGTGCCCTCAGCGTCGTCGGCTCCGTTTGTCCGTCGCCGTTTCTCGGTTACCAAGGAAAATTATTGCGTTGCCCAAACACTGCGCGACGCCGCAACCACCTTAACTTCCACCGAATATTTCCCCATATATTTAAAGGTGAACGGAAGTCTACGCCTACACGTTAAATGAATGAATGAATGTATGAATGTACGTATTCGTCACTGAGAGCCCCGCACACTGGCCATAAATAAAATATGCAAATAAATCTAGATACGACCGCAAGAACAGGAACGAACGAAGAATGATTTAGGGACACGGCGCGTACAGTTAGTGTATTATAACGTCGGAGTTCTGAGTCGTTCTTAATTTCCACCGGGGTCAACGAAAAGCGCAAATTCATTTCCCCGCAATAACAATTACGTGGTAAACCGGGCAATAAACGGAATGAGGTAAAAGAAGAACGATTGAAGACCGAGCGGAGATATATAATCCATTTTAATTTACCCGGAGAGATATATCCGTCTAAGCTGCATTTTCTTCTCGACTTGTACTCCCTGCAGCTCTCGCGTGGTTTTCTTATATCAATGGAAACATTTCACGAAATGAAATTCTCCCGTTTCGACTATATGTGTAGTAGAGACTATAAGTACGCTACGACGTATACGCCTGTACAATTTCATGTGTTGGTATTTCACGGGCAGTGCGGACGAAAGCTACGGGATTTACGGCCATTACCTTTCTACCTCTAACTCACTTCCCGCTTCTATAAAAAGCTAGAAACAAGGACTGGAAAGCACTCCCAATTGAGTTTTAGAAATTTCACATATTTTCGCGCGGAGTCGATTGAGAACACCTGTCGCGAAACGAGTACCGCAACTACGTCGTAGGTATCTTAAACAATTTGCATAGACAATGATAGCGGGAGTTTTTTAGGGCGTAAAGGGGCTCTGCGGGTACTTGACGCGGCTGGAGTCGACTCGACTCAACGCCGAAACGGAGGACGACGCCCCCCCGACACTCGCGAGCGTTTTATGCCGCCATAACCATAGCGCGGCATGGCCCACTTAGATCCGCTATCGCGCGCCCCATGCCCGTCACCAGGACCAGCTGATATCTATTGTCCGCGTCTTTTCCTCGCGCCATTCGCCTTGGCCTAGTCTAACGCATTGCGAGGTTTGAGCCATCCCGGGGATGATCGTCTTCAGGAATCTCTGGGTGCCCCAAAATATCTTGGACGGTGAATTTATCCCGGTCAAGAAAATCGTAGAACGCGGTTAAGGAGAGACAATTTTTTCTCTGTGAAAGGCCTGTTTGTCGTGCGACATCGTTTAGGCAACGCGACACGCCCGTTGTCACCCCATCACCTCTAAAAGACATGGAAGAAGCGTTTGCATACATTCGTTGGGTGTTTTTCCGCCCGAACAAATCCGAGATTCGCATTTCTTTCGGTACCTTCATGAGGAGTCAATATTGTCGACCTGAATTGACTAACCCCTATCTCAGGGTCTTCCTCTCTACTTTTACTTCGGCTTTCAGTTGCACTTTTTGATTTGATCCTTGGAGAAAAGCGACGAAAAAGAAGGGTAAAATCACATGAAGTGATTTCCTCCCTTGTAAAATCTTCCTCTGCTGTTGATCACGCGGTTTCACCTAACCTGAATATAATACTTGGTTCCCTGAACACTGATGTGAGTAACCGAAGCAAACTGTAATTGTGTTGATACACGCTATTGTGATTCTGCCTTGTGCGGTTCAACGTTGAATAGTGAAGGTTGAATGTTGAATGTTGAATGGTGAAGGTTGAATGTTGAATGTTGAATGTTGAACGTCGAGCCCTGAAATGTCCGCACCCTGAACGCCCACACGATTATGAAACGAAGACGCACTCATCTCGTCTCTTCTTCCAGTCTAGATTTCTTCCTAACTCAGTCTCAGTGAATCATAATCTCAAAGTTGCGAAGGCGAGTAGAGATAGTCAATAACGTCGAAGGAACGCAGTTAACAGCGATAGGCGCTTCCACTGGCACCTCGAGCTTCGGAATGATTAAAAAAAGGTCTTAGAGCTCGGAGAGATAATTGCAAAAACTACGCGACGTCGCTTGCTGCTTTCCCCAACCCCGTCTGCGGGGCGAGCGAACGGGATTAGACTGTCGACCCGCGACAACGTAAGCCCCCATTTTTGCGAAATTTATCGCCGTTAATCCTTCACCCCGCAGCATCGTCTACCTCTCTTGTCGATATTAAAAATAATAAAACGCGAGCCTTTGTACGTATATACCCACCTTACGCCGGATCTCCAAAGCTCGTCCGCTTTCAGGCTATTTCATCCTCCGTGTTTTGCCCACGGTAATCCGCCTGGATTTAAAATATTCGTATCTTGAATATGCATTCATAGGTCTAAACCTGGGGATAGGTAGAGGATAGGGCTGTCTCTCAGTCTCTCAGTCCCTCTTTCTCTCTCCTGTTCGCTCTGTATCTTCACGTTGTATACCTATACCCTTCCAGGTACATACATGCGCATCTCTACATGTATGTGTATATAAATACATATTCAAGCACGTGAGGATGAAGATGAGGAGGAAGAGGAGGAGAGCAGTCCTGAGCCCCGGTATTAGCTCGGCCACTCATTACCCTTTCCGGTGCCACTTGTCGCGAGGTGTAATCCTTCGCTCGTCCCAAACGGGTCGCGATGGGCTTAGCTCTCCCAAATACCCAGCGGACCTCGAGCGCGCATACCTCATCTCCCCTATTCGTCACAACCACCGGTTTAAGTCTTTAAATTCCTGATACTAAAGAGAGGCCGCATTTCTTTCGCTTCTCCGTTGGCCGGCCAGCTGTTATTCGACTTTGATCTAAATTATATAAATCATAAGAGTAAAAACCGCCTGACATTCAGTCTTCGATCTTAGCTACTTGTGTAAAAAACTAAACCGCAAAGATTGAGACTGCTTTTCGTGTCCAGGTGCAATAAGAGGTACCGATGAATTTCCAACCGTAACGAAATGACACTCCGCGGTAGCTGTCGACGGTAATGATCATTTTGCGATACCAGCAATACCATTAAGTCGTGCTCTGCAATTCCCAACGGCGGTGTAAATTCCTCTTAGGTATCGAGAAGACAAAGATGGGTGGTGGCAGCGGGGAGATACCAACAGTTCACTGACCATACGTAGGTGTGACTATGGGTGTAGGTGGCACCCCATTAAGGAGAGTGCAGAGTATCTAGTAGCAGAGGTCCTTTGCGGGTTGTGAGGTTCGCCGTTAGCGTTGGGCCAGTAGTTGGGTCGCCGAAGTGGCATCAATACTTGATGCGCGGACCCTACGTTTCTCGGTTGAAACAGTCCTGGACTGTCCCGAACGACCCTGGAATGGGGTGACCTATGGGTTATATTATTCACAATACATTAAGCACTTTCACAGTGGCCGACGGGAGATTCGGGAACGGGAAAGTGGTCTGGCTCATGGTACGCGATTCAGAGTTCGGTTGGTGTTGGGGTGTTTCCGTAGGGTAGCTATAGGTCGATGGAATGAGGAGGAGACACTTTGATGAAATCGATGCGCTGCATCCTCCTCTATTCGACACGTACTTAGCGCCAGAAATGCACATGGACAACGGGATATGCGTGTTTCCGTAGCTAGCTGCTGCCATATGTTTACTCGCAGGATGTTTACCATAGTTCAATATTTGTACTTGGGTATAGGCAAATGCGTTTTGCTCCACCTATGATCACTATTCTCCCTACAATCTGACGTCACGTTCCTTCGTCACTTTTCACCAGTTGAAAAAGCATCCTCTCACTTGAACATCACACATGCACAGGTTTGTAGTCGAGAATCAGGGACATTCATTCGCACTTTAAGATCTTTCCTTTTCTCTTGACCGTGGACCAAGGTCCCTCAATGATTCGCGTTTGGGTTAGTAAGGGTAACGTACGGGTCTCTGGTGACTCCGTGACGTCTTCGACCTGGACTCCCTCGAAGCCCGCAGCCCGGAGTGAAGATGGGAAGATGGGAAGGTAGGGAACCCAGAAGAGGAGCTTCGATTGCGAAGCTGGAAGGTTCAGAGGAGTACCCGGGCGCCAGGACGACCCGACCATCCTTTAATTCAGGCTGACAGGTGAACCCACCCTCCGCCCGGTATCCCTCGGGGTAAGATAGACCCGTTCCCGGGATTTCCTACGGGATCTGGCGGATCTTATATCACGGGCAGCCATCTCTATATAAGCAATCCTATCCCCAAACCACCCCTCGGCCAAACCAGCCAGTGGTAGCACTAGCCAAAGTGTTGATCAGACGTTACGTCCTCGGAAACTTTTACTCTCAAGGTCTTTCATTTCTTGTTAGCTGGTTACGCTCCAGACTCTGTCCCTAAATTCTCGCTGTCTCTCTCTTAATTTGCCTGGATCACCGTTGATTAATTTCGTCAGTAAATTAAATTAGAATAGATCTCCATCAGCGTAACATGGACGCATATGCTCGTTCAAAAAGCTATAAAGCTTAGACTACTAGCCAGTGATCTGCACGAAGCTATTGGTTTCAGGCATCCGTGTAGGGAGACCAACATAAAATATTGGCGAGTACGTTTTCGGGGCGTACGTAGTACGTACGGTTCTTCTTTCTCGCGCTAGTATATACATCACCGAATTATGGGGGATACCGGTGCAGGGCGGGGATATGTCACCCCGTGGGACCATTAAATGCCCACCAGGGGCAGACCGGTCAAGTGATCCGATGTGTACCGACGCCGAAAGACAACTCGGCCTTTTGCCCGGTTTTAAATCGGATTACCGGTAGAGACAATTCAAAGGACGCAGTATCTCCCGCGAGGTTTTATCATCGATCGATTGAACCAATACATGGTATGGACTGCGTCATGGATTCGGCGGTAGGAATTTCATTGGGTAAATTTGAAAAGAGCAGAATAACACAATGCCTCCGTAATTGCGAACATGGTGGACCCCGCTCGCCAGCTGCCTTGTCTGTCTGTGATTTCATAATACGTGTCGCGCGCATGGTTTGAATGATCAATTACCGTCGCCGTGTATATTTAATTAATTAATATTTCATTAATTACACGCTACAGAGACCCGGTGTTACCTACCGCGTAGGTATACCGCGTCACGCCATCCCCCAAAATCACGGTTCGTTTTCGCTGCTAATCGTGTTAATTTACAATTACACGTAACCGAACGTGAATTATTTATTTCCATCGCAATTGCTCGCTCATGCCCACGTTGCGGTTCGATTGCAGGGGATGATTTTTCCTCCTCGTTCATCATCTCCTTGTCGTGACTGAGGAGCGAACATCACGTGCTTGCTTTCAGCGTCAAATTGCATTAATTTCAATACTGCGGTACATTCGCATCTTGAGATCGTATCTCTCCTTCCTCGGCACCGCTATACTAATTGGACAAAAATTCTCTGTGCGCATCACTGGACCTAGAAATATGTCAGATAAGAATCAGCCTTCGTGTCGAGTGACCATCACGATATATCTACCGCGTCAGGATCAGGAATAATTACTTTACAAAGCGCGTATCTCTACTCTCCTCTACAACCGCGACGACCGGGACCCGACGTACCGGTACCATCGTACGTTATATCGGAGACGGTGCCGAAGACAAATGGCTCACGTGTACGTAAGAGGCCAGCGAGCTAGGAACCGGGTGGGTATAACTTAATACCAAAAACCTCTTCGACTCCCGTGATTCGCGACACGGATAGCTACAGCTACAGCTACATCCTCTCCTCTCTTGCCTTTTACCCGTGAAGAATGACTAGTCCACTTACACCTCTGCGGTCGCAATTAACTCCGCATATCAGGCTAACGTCTTGCGGTAGATAGTCTCCGTTGATAAGCAATTTTAACGGCTCTAGCGGTTCATTTAGTCCTACGTTTTTGGTAAACCAGTCCATAACGTACCGCTCTTTAGTACCGTGAAAGTACCGAATAATCTAGTCCTGAGTCCAAGTTCTACTTGACTGACCCTGGATAATTACTTCACCGTATTCTGGGCGCGTGTCCTTGACGATTAAGTCGAAGAAATAATTGTCAACTCGCGTATGTCCCGTTGCGCAGACTCCATGGTGGATGATTAATTTGTAAAACAGAATCACTTATGTGCCTTGTCTCCTCCGGACGGAGGCTAGTGTATGTAGATGGGGTCTGAGGCCTTTGGCTCGGTGTCATAGCGGCTCAGAGTCTCGTCACTCAGCGTAGTATGAAGAATTGCTGCTATTTCCTCGCGTAATTTCTCTGCGAGTTTGGTGTTTTTTTTCGCTCGACTCGTGGTTAATTAGCTCCGATGGTATTCGGCCGTCCTTCTCCTTTCGCCGAATCGGCACCTCTGAGTTCTCGGCTTGCGATCCAGAGTTTTTTGCCTTGAGGATAACTTAGGCGAGGTTAGGGTTAGGCACGGCACCCCGAACCCCGTACCCCGCAACGGCGACGACGACGACGACGACGCAGGCGAGCAGGCCAGCAAGCAGATGACATTCTTTGGGGCGCCAATGAGTTTGGGCAGGCGTTGACGAGCCGGCACGGTCCACCGATGTTTTCTGAAGGTACCTTCTGCTCATTCTCACCACGAGACAGTGGAATGCCTCAACGGCTATCACCGAGCAACCACAAAAACTTGGTCGACTGAAAAGCGAGCCGCCGACACCGGCGAGAAGGGGTAATCCGACACGGTGCATAATATATAACATAATATACCGCGGCGGTGCACCGTATGCACTGTGTGGATTGGGTTTCAACTTATTTGAGGTGACGCTGAATTTTAACTACATTTTTTTACTCCTCTACAATCACATACCCCAGTTCTGTTTGCTGCAGGGCAAACGTCTGTAGTTTCAGTTCCGAGTTTCTTGCAGGCTTACTTAAGAGAGAAATTGCTCATGAACCCTCAGTGAATAGGGGATGAAAATAGTTACCTAGTTGGCATATTTCAAACCGTATTATACGTCATCTGTTGGCCGTGAATTTCACGCGAGTGTAATGAACCGTTTAACGACAATTCCAGAACTAGCAAACCACAGGAAAATAATTGCGTCTACCGTTTTCCTCAAAGTGACTGTGATTCCAGACTTTTCTCTTACCTTCTCTCTCAATCTCTTATTTCGACTCTCTATCTCTATATCTCCGCCTCTCTATCGCTCTCACGCGAAGTGCCGGTATGAGAAAGAAGATCGAGATGATGGTGGAAGAGGTGGGACGATGCAGAGACGAAGAAGAAGACTGAAAATATCCTCTCATCATTATTTTTCCTTAAATAGTGGCGTAAAAGTGCAGGGTGGGCTCTCGAGGGATGCTGTGGCGTGAGTGGAAGCGAGAGGCAAGATCACGTGGAAGGAGTACCAGAGTTTGGGTGGATTGGGGCGGCGGGGTGAAAGAAGGGGTCGGCAAGACGTTGGGCGGGTAGGGGAGGCCTGGGGAGATTTATGACAGGCGTTAAGCAGTAATGAAATTGCTCGTTGCTCGCGTCTTGGGGATGGGGGCGCAGTGGAAACCGGGAACTGGGAACCAGAATAGGAAGAGGGAGGTAGGTGAGGATACCTTGTACCAACAGTCACGTGGTGTAATTACCTCTCCCAGCTGCGTACGCGGCGACCTCGGAAGATTTTTAATCGCCTTCGTTCATTTATCGCACGTCGTAAAGCCACGGGAGTATAAGAAACGATACTCGGGTGGACTTCCGAATCGTCAAAATAGTCGCTGTACAAGCTAATTAAAATTCTTTTTCTTATACTCATGTGGCGCAGGGTGCGTAATAATTATTTCGGATCTTTTAAGCGATTGATGAAAATTTGAAAACGGGATTCCCTCACGGCGCTGAGGTCGCGCCCAAGTTGGGAAATAAAATCTATCGGCTTTCTTCCCTCGGCAAGGACCTTACCCCTCGTCGATTTCCCCCTTCCATCCACCCCATTCTCGTTTCTTGTGCGACGGGATAAACTGGGATAAATGTCCCGGAAATATAGTGGCCCCTGCCGGCAGCGACCGGAAATGGAAGCTTGTGGTCGGATACGGATATATATTTCGTTTGGCTCGGCGAATTTTTCCTTTTTCTTTTTTTTTTCCCGCCGTTTTCGTCCCCATAACAGTTTTTGATATCCGGAGGGATATTCTTGCACGATCACTACTACTGCGTACGGATTTCTGTAAACCGATAAGCGAGTGGGTCTGACCGCTGAACGATCAGGTGCCGATCGAGAAATGAAATTTTTTTTTTCCTCACTTCTGTGTATATATTCGACCGAAACATCGAGGCTATAAATGGAAAATCGCGGGATATCTCACAAAGGCAATAACCAAAGGGGGATAAATTTAGTGGAAGGATTTAGCTAAAGAATGCCGCGATACCTACTTCGGATCAGGGAGAACGGTGGCGGCCAAGTCTCTGATCCCGTGGCGACCAGCCAATCAAATTCCATAGCTGGCGTCGCGCGATGACGTCAGATAAAAATACAACTCCTTGATCCCAAGAACTTGATATGAGCCCGGTCGCTGCATATTAGCCATCCCGAGAAAGATAGCTTTGAACTGAAACCGGGGAAATACCTTATTTATTTTTCTACATTTAAACAAGAATGAAGTAAAGAAAATGAAGAAGCGAGGGGGAGAGAATATCGCGAAAGTAGTACCTAGGTATACGACTGGGCGTAACGAACAACGCGTTAAGTCTTTCAACGGTGTATACTATATAGAGCGCGATAATCCGACGCTCGACGTCGCGACGCGACTCTGTCTCGAGGGCCGCCCCCTCGGTCTTAAAATGTTAAGTAAGAACCCGCCCGGTTTCTTCCGATGTCTTATACTAAAGTAAAAGAGTTCTATAAGCTGAGTAGAATTAATTAAAACCACCTGAATCGTTTCTAAAGGAGTTATTATAGTTTTATTACAGTTTGCCCAGGGCTAACAGATGAAAGACTAGACAGTGAAGCGCGGGTTCAAACTTCATTGGCTTTTATCATCTCGTCTTTGCCGCCCCTCGTAACTCAGTCAAATATCGTAGGGGTGGATCTATTCAACTCTTACCCAAAAACAAAGAAAAAAACTTTTTCCCTAATCGGAATAGACAGAGGAAATTATTATTCACGAGCATAACGCATATGTTTGTTCTATACGAGAACAACGAAACTCCGAGAGATGCGCATCGGAGAGACATTCGAAAGGACGGGATACATGGAGAAAAGAGGATGAGAGGATGAGAGTATGAGAGGATGAGAGGATGAGAGGAAGAGAGTAAGAGGAGAGTCCTGGCATCGATCTAGTCGACGGCCTGGCCGGGGGCGGAGCAGGCAACAGGGACACAGGTGTGTCTACGTCTGCCGGCTTACTGCCTACCCTATTGCCTGAACCACCCTTGAACAACCCCGCTCTGTACACTGCACGCTAATACCGTACTGCCAAAACCCTGGGGTTGCACGCGTGAAAATTATATTCGCAGGGGTATAAAAAAAAAGAGAGAAAAAAAAAAAAAAAAAAGAAAAAGGAAAGAATAAAAAATAAGTGAAAAAAAAAAAACAGAGGATATCAGGGAAGAATTATTATTCTCTATGGTAATGATAATAGGGAATAAAAGTATGAATATATATATATATATTACTTCGAAGAGTTATGTATATGCGGAGCGATGAATATGAATATTGGCACGTCAGAAATGTTGCTCGAGTTCCGGTATAATAGAAACGTGGGTACATTAAAGTTGGTAAAGATTTATAGAAGGAAGAAAGCAGAAAAACTTTCTTCTTGTAGTCGCTGTGAATAAATTAGGAGCCCACGGTTATCCAGCGCCACGGTTGTATGCATATAATGTAATGGATACGATCCCGAGGCAGGCTATCCGGTCAGCCCACTATACTATACCAACAGGCGAAGGGAACGACCGGCATAGAACCACCACCAGTGAACCAGTCTGATTAATTATTTCGGTTTAAATTCGAAACTAACAACGATAGCGAGCGGACCAACCAGTTCTCAGAAGTTGCGCGGGAGGACGATGAGGAGGATGAGAAAGGAGAGAATATCTTCGATATTTGACGCTATATGTGTACGCTTCAAAGTTTGTCTTGACATCGCCGATGTCGTGTGGATCGTGGCGTAGTCGGGTCCCGGTGACGGAGTCTGGAAGACGACGACTCGTTACTCGTTTGACGCAGGGAGGAGATAAAAATCAGAGATTTCTGTCAGACGCGTAAACAAGAATCTTCTAGCCTTTTCGAAGGACCCCGATGTCCGTGAGCAGGGAAGAGAGTAGCGCCAGAGATTTATAGTCACCCTATCCCATGCTGCGTCTACGTAGGACGTATTTCTCACGCTGTCTGCCGAACCTAAGCAATTATTTCTGTTCGTCTTGTCGCGCGGTACGGATTTAAACTGGGTATTTTAAATCCGTGAAAATGAAGAAAATTTTTAAACTATTCATTCCGTCGGTTTGCGGGTGAAAAAGTGCGTCACCTTTTTTCCTGCCTTTTTATGGAACTGACGTGTCTCTGAGAAATGATCTATAGAGTGTCTAGTTCGTTCTCATACTTCGCGAGAATAAGCAGTCGAAATAAAATGAAACTATAGAAAAGCTGCGGAGGTAAGGACGAGAAGATAGGAGAGACGAGAGAAGAGTTCACTCGAAGATCATCTGCTGCTGTTATAACAGGCTGCCAGCTGGCAAAAAAGTAAAACGCGAGTGAGGCCAGTACTATGGCTATGGTCGACGGAGCATCCCGGCTTATTTTCAACCTGGTTGCATACCAGGTAATATCAGAGGTCGGTTGGTCTTCGTGGGACGCGATTGTGGGATTCGTCAACGATTAGAAATCGCAACAGAATTTGGAAAAAGACAGAAATATCGTCGGTAAAAATTCATGCGGAGTATACGTTAATATCGTTAAAGAATACTACCACACGATCCGATCTCCTATCACTATAGATCCTCAAGGAAGAACACCGTAGAAGTGTGGAAGAGCCAGCAACGGGGCCACGGGGTTAACATTGGCGCCGACTTACCTTCGGCAAACCTTAGCTTAGAAAGTGAGAAAGAAAACAGAGGTGAATAAGGAGGAAAATGCGATGGAAGAAAGGGTAGAACCCTGCCGTCGCTAGCGCGTCGACGGAAGCGTCGGCGTCGGCGTCGTGGAGGTGGGGCTGGTTCCATTTTGTTTCTCTGGCGGCGTGTGGCGATGCGATAGCAGCGGCACTCTGTCAGACCCTGACGTTATCACGACACCCCTTCTACCTAGTCACGGGGTCGAGGTACGGTACGACCGGCTCCTGGTTTCTGGTTTCTGGTTTCTGGCTCCTCGAGGGCTACGCGGATCAACTCCGGGGGTTCTGCTTTGGGTTTGGGTCGCCCCGGGGCCAGGAAAGGCGACGGTTTTAGCGCCGATAAGATTTCGCCATCAGGAATGAACGACGTGGGCCTTCCAAGCTCGCACCTCCCCAAAATACTGACGTGCGCGTCTTATTTTGCATTCAATTCCGCTCCACGATTAATATATGTTTAAAAACTGTTGGTAATCGAAGCGATAACTTTGGCTCCGGTTATACCGGGAACTAGAATCGGAAAAATGCAAATTTTTCACGCGAACAGAGAACCCTTGAGGGTTAGAGAAATCGCGACTAGCATTTTCGAGCGTGTTTTATGGCACTGTAACGTAATTTCGAGTGAATCGGTAAAATTGGAATGGATTCCGGGTTATCGGGGATGGGGAAATCGATGTTGAGTCTGTACCTACCCGAGTGCCGCTGAATCCTAGTTTTCGCGAAATCGAAGAATATATAGATATACCTATATATACCACACATCGTATTCGAGTAAAAGAGCACAAGTCGAATAAAAATATCTACCCAGAGTATTCGTGAAAACGCTTCATGGAGAAGTGAAAACGCCTGCATACAGGCAACTGAGAAGTCAAGCGATCAGGTTTTATTTCGCAGATTGCGTGCCTATTGGCTAACGTGGGAACAAAACCTCATCGCTTGATACTTGAGTTGTCTGTATGCAGGCGTCCTATGAAGCGTTTTGACAAATATTCCCGGTATACTGACAAGTGAGTTGATCAAAGCTATGCGAAACCCACGCTACTTATGATCATAAGAATCGTTCACTCAGCTGGAACGTTATAATAAATAAATAAATAAATGAAAGAGAAGAAAAATGGTATATGAAACTCCTCGACACCTATCGCGAACCGATTGAATATTTATCTCTGCCAAAACAACCCAAATATCATGAAATTTCCATTGACCGAGCTATCGACAGTTTGCCACACATATTCAAAGGTCAGAGGTCAGAGTAGGTATCCGGAATTCAGATAATATACTACACAGGCATGTGCGCACCGTTGTGGGTTAAAAATTTGCGTATATTGAATCGTATAATTATATAATTATATATAGTATAAATGGTGATATCAACAGAAGGGGTATCAATAATTTCATTAATTATAAAATGGTTTTCCAAATCGTGTATAAAAACGTCAGAACGTGCGCAACAATCCGTAGAGTAGGTATAGCTGCCCGCACCGAGCTACGACTACAGCTACAGCTACAGGGGGTTAGCAGCAGGTAGAGAGGGTTGAGCTCCCGCGCACCAGTGCTTGCTAATGGTACGAAAGGGGTGGTGAAAATAAAGAGGCACTGTGGAACGGGAAGTGGTGATGGTCGGGGCAAAGGGGAAAAGAGAGGGTTGAGGGTGGAAAGAGGAAGAGGAAGAGGAAGCGAGAGGGCAGGGGAGTGACTGTAATTAAAACAGGAATGTTAATTACTCTTTGCATTACCGAAAAGCGCGTTATTGCTGCAACTGTGCCGCCCTTGTCTCGCTCGCATATGCCACCGTAGGTGTATATGTGAGTAAATGTAGGTAGTACATAGGTATAGGTATACAGACGTAATATACCTACGTAGTTCTGAAACCCCGCCGCCCACGCACAGGCACACAAACAGACAAACAGTCGTAAGCGCGTGGCTCGTCACTCGTAGTGGAATACGGTAAAGAACTAGCAACCATCAGCATAGTCGATCTCTCTGTCAACGTGTCTTTCGTCAAAGCTCTTCACCGCAAAACGTGACGATGAACGGGCTCGCTGAAAACCGAGGGGAAATAGCTACTCGCTCGTTACTTATCAGCTATCAATTAGTAACTGCAGCTGCAGCAGTATGCTGATCGCTGATCGACACGGATTAAACTAACGCGGATTCCATCCGCTCGAAGGCGTCTAACATATAGTTAGTCAGTTCGATTAAGTAATGGAGCTTTGCTGTGCGATAAGCGTTTGATAAGATGTATACATCCTAAGAAGAGGTGAAAGAAGTGTTGTAGAACCGTGGCTCAAGGTCCGGGTTTTTCTTTTTTATCAGATCTCTGAATTTCCCGCAAAGTGGAAAAATTCCTCTTGAATTTCAGCTGAACAAACAATAACTCAAGCTGTCCCGATTTCGCGTCGGTGTTAAAATAACAAAGAATTAAGTTGTAAAGATTACATTGTGACGGTAGGTTGGTGGGTGGAAAAAATCACGTGACTTACTCAGAATCGCGCACGGTTTAGTTTATTTTCTAGTTTTTCTTATGCAAAAGAACCACACCACGGTGTCCTGTCGTGCTGACGTCTAACTTATGACTATGCTCCCGGAAACACGCAATATATGCTCGATTAATGACTGAGTACAATTACGCAAACATTTCATCACACCGTATGCGATTTAGCTCAAGTTTCCCTTTACGTTCAAGCTCTACACGCATTGAGGCAGATAAACTCACATAGGGACGTTCCCAGAAATAGAGAAAAAATATCTTTCGTGGTAAACGTTTACTCTGAAAACAGTTCATAATTAAAATTTACAGGAATGGGCTCGCATGTACCCAAAACGCAGAGTTCTCCTACTAATTGCAGGGGAATTCCCGGTTCCTAGACCTAGGTTGAAAAATCTTCATCGATGCTCGCGGAGAAGGTCGAAATGCAATAAACCTAATCCAGAGATTTAGAGGGACTAGGTGATTTATAGAAAAGTAACTCTGCGTATTTTTTGCCACTCTTTTATTTTCTTCTTCCTCCTCGTTCGAACACGTCTGACGTGAGGCTGAGTATCTGTTCTCTCATTTGAGTGGTTGGAACTAGAAACCTTGGATGTAAGGACGATGAGGGATGTAGAGAGGGGGCGGAGGCAACGGAGAACCCAGCGAACGAAGAAACGAACGAATGAACGAACGAACGAAAGAAAGAAGAAACGAGGCCTTCGAATATTTAATTACAGCCTGCAAAGACGAGGCGCGTTCTTCGAGGCAAGAGAAGTAACACACCGTGCTACCACCAACACAACTGCAGCAGACACGACTCACGAGCACTCGAACGAACCGAGGTTTCGAGGGAACGAAACGGACGGGAGAAAAGAACGGTCGAGTCGAGTGGCTCCAGGTTGACTCGAAGAGAACCAGCCAGATCTCCGCTCTGTGTTTACCCCGTACTTATAATTACTGGCTTCGGTCTTTGAGACTGAGAGAGGAGCAAGAACGGCCATTAAGAACTCCGCTACACAAAACACAAAAACTGAAGAGAGACGGCGCGGAGTCTACCTTCTCCCGGCGATTATCGGTGCTCAAAATCCAACTGGTGGACATTCCGATTCCCTTGCAATAGTAGACCAGTAGAAAACTCATCAAGCGATAATTTGAACATCGCAATGTCGACGTTTCTTATTCCGAACGGCACTGGTGAACAACGTCTAAAGACATAGCAAACGAAAGCCTCTTATCATTCAGGAATGCCTGACGATAGAGACTGGGGCAATTCCGCGCAAATTAGCGTTGGTGTTATAAGAGTTTCCATGTCACACGTCGCGACACTAAATATATACACATCGTGGTTAAATATACACATATATACCTACCGAGGATTTATACTAGTGTATATAAATTGGTTATCCAGAGACGTGAGGGTGTCGCTTGCACATGAACATGATCATGCACATGCACATGTACATGTATGCACGCGGTGAGTATAGTCGAGCAGCGAGTCTGGTTACAGTCGGTGTGTTGATACTCGGGTCGCGCGCGGTGCGGAAAAGGGGTATACGGCCATGTTGGTGAGGATGTGGCCAATGGCGCGAGGAGCACCTGCCTCTCGTATCATGTGTGTGCATGCGTCTGCTCATACGTGCGTGTGTGGGCGTGCGTGCACTCCGACGGCGGTCGCCGCGTGCTACGGAGCTGCCAGGGTGGCCGAGGAGGAGTGTGGAGCGGGTCGTAGAGCGGAGGAGGTAACTCCCGGCCAGACCATTGGTCACCCACCTCTCGGCGATGAGCTCTGCACTTTCATTTGCACTCGGAAAACAAGGCTACACTAATCAGCGCGATAGTTAACTCGCGATTCGCTATCTCGCGTCAAACTTACCTCGGCTTATCTTACTTCGACAAGGTCCGATCTCGGCTTTTCGTTTCCGATAACGAGATAGCGATTAGTTAGATTTCGTCGCCTTCTCATCCGTCCGTATCTAGTCATTTCGATCATTTATAGATCCGGGGAAGAATGTCCTTTCGAAATATGGGAAACCCGAACTGAGTCTGAATTCCAATCGAATCAATTTTCCCTGACGTTTATGGATTTTGAATGGGTCTCGCGAGACAGTAAGAACGGATTCGCAATTGACAATGAGTCAAAGTATATTGACCTTCTGGCGATGACGACGAGACCGCCGCAGCCGCATGGCACGGACGAAAAGTACGTCATAATTGCGGTCCCGGTTCTGGATGTACAAGTACCCACACATGTCTTTATAAATGTATGTGTAAATGTAAGCGACGCTTGGTTCAGCTCCGACTTGAGCATTCTGCTGCAATGGAAATCAACGCGATTCCCATACATAAGACTGGTCGTTTCTGGACTTTGATAAACAAACCGGAGGATATTATATACTTCTTTATGATGGCTACGTAGTTTTTTTTTTTTTTTTACATCGGGTTCAGGCATAAGGTCATCATCGTTCGTCTCATCGGTTCTGAATGTATCGATACTTACCACGGCGCCACTGTGACGCGACCTTTACCATATATCGCGAAACCTTCTCTCGTCTTATTTTCCTCGCCTCGCCTCTTGTCGGAAAGAATTCGTTCCGCAAAAACCAAGTTCGCGTTTCAAGGCGTCTCGGACACTCGTTATACTTACGCCGGCGGGTACCTTCCACTTTAACTATTTACCCGGGTCGGGATCGACTTCACCGCGGGATCTAGGAACCCTGGAACCCTGGAAGCCTCGAACCTTGGAACCTTGAAACGGCGCGGCGAGGCCCTCCCGGAGTACAGGGACTCCCATCTCTCGTCCACCATAATAATTTCCGGACGTTTTTATTTCTTTTCAGGCAGTTGCCGGCAACGGCCTATGGGCTGCCGGTACGGCCTGTTATTAGCGTCCGGTGCTCGACCTAAGTCGTTATTGCCTCGACTACGGGCTACGGCTATACTTGGTTATATGCGAGATCCGTGGCTCCGCGGGGCCCCGACGTACCGCGCCTCCAGTAGAAGAGGGATTGGTCGACCCTCGGCCCCATCCCCGACCCTTTTCCTGAAGAGCCATTGTTTCGGAGAGCTAGTATCTCCTTCGTTGATTTCATTCTTAAAATCAATCAATCGATCGAACGATCGAACGATCAATTCTTTATGGGGAAATTATCGCTGCCGATTTGTTAATCGATAAGAATCGACTCGCAAGTGTCTCTCCGTTTGACGACTCCTCGCGTTTCAAAGTTATCGGAATGATGATCGCTCAATTCCCTGACATCAATCACCGACGTCGACCACCAGCTGTAACTCTCTCGTCGGTCCGCGACCACCTCCGTACGATGACCGGGTAGTAAACCATCTTTACGACCGTGTAGTTCCCTGTGAACTGGTCACTCGACACGCTTTTTTAATCGGACTTGAATACGCGATAGAGAAAATGAGATTGAACAAATAATATCTGAAAATATTGCATGGGTGCCCGCCCGCATGATCGTTAATGAAAAAGTTAAAACCGCATTTTAGATGCACGGCGAGACCACACAGGGGAAAAAAAAATCCTCGTTTCAAGAAAAAGATTTCTTGTTTCAAGAAACTGTAGTTTCTTGAATGTTTTTTGATTAAATCACGGAAATATTTTCCTAATTCGAAATAATATGTTCTTAGTTCGAATTAAGAACATATTTCTTTGATTTAATCAAAAAACATTCAAGAAACTACAGTTTTTTGAAACAAGAAATCTTTTTCCTGAAACGAGGAATTTATTTTTGTCTGTGCAGATCATCCCAAATTCCTCTTATTTTTGAAATTTTGTTCACGTTGAGACGCCTAAAAATTATCTGGGGGTAGACGATGACCACAGCCTGTAGGACGCGAGAGACAAAAGCAGAGGTAGTAATGCACGGGGATGACGCTCGCGGATAATTGCAGTAGTTGCAGTTGCCACGGTCTCGCGTTGGGGTTGCGGTGGCAAAGGGTGTCACCAGGCTCTCACACCCTTAATCAAATTCAAACTCTATACCTACCTCTCGTTACACGTATGTGCCTATTCGGGAACGAACACAAGTCTCCATGCTCGTACCCATCTCCCATCTCCCATCTCCCATCTCCCATGGTCCACCCGCCTCTGATGAAATTATGGTAGACTGCACTCTGTTTTCGAAACCCCTGGCGGTATTATCCTCCACGTGAAATAGAGGAACGGCAAAGTGATATCGAGGTCGAAATGGAGCCAGTGAAACGTTCATAGATTAGAGTGTAACAGGTCTCTACGTCCACCGTATGTATACTTCGCGAGAGATATAGTACCCCCTCTCCAGAGCCTTATGGAAAGCCGGAGGAATAAAATCATTTAAACTTGCGAGGATGCATCGCGCCGCTGCACTTGCTTGCAGAGCCAATTATTCGATGCAGCGACCCACCGTCAGTATCTACTTCACGCATCGCGTCGGTCTCTCTTGCTTTGTCTTCAGCTTCCTCGCCGACGAATCCTTTCGACTCGAGGTTCGTTCCATCAGCCCTTTCCATTCTCCTTTACCGCCTTCAAGGATTGAGATCTTTTGGCTCTCGACTGACTCTGATTCTTGCCGATGAAGCTAAACGCTGAATTTGGCGAAAATAAGAAGAAGAAACACTCTATTCGCATCTAGATCCAGCGGTCATCCTTGGCGGAAACTAGTCGTTAAAAAATGTATAGCTGGTAATCGTTTTGATGGTTCCTGTAGGACACAGGGCTCCCTGGAGAGTGCACGATCGCTTCCTAAGAGCATCGTGTGAAATTTTTATGAGCTGGACCGATTCGTTCGTGCCCATCGGTTCGCGGAGTTGCGTTGGTCTGTAGGCTACTACCGTTGGGCGACCCTAGAGGGTAGGGGCGTATACTGCGGGACTAGAAAATGTATAAATTTCTATTCGCGGTGTTTCCAATCGCTGTAAAACCCCAGCGAAAATATGAAAGCATAAACCGATCGGCCACACCGATACGAAATCATACATAATGCAGGGGTGTAATGGACGGAATGCGTTATCTGGAAATGGTTTTACAAGGGAGACATCCCTCGTGTACATAAACTTAGCATAGCGGGAGCTAGGAGGTCCCGTTATAGAAAGGGCGCAATCATACCGCCGAGAATGGAATCGGGAAATAATGCGACGATATATCAACCTGCGTGTATACGTATATCGAGGTAGAAAAAAATCAGACGAACAGAAGCGAAAGAAGAAAAGAACAGAGGAAAAAAAAAAATGGAAAAACAGAATACGAAATATAAAGGTCCTTCTGGGAGAATAAAAATCTTGCTTTGCACCGCGTCCGCACGAGATATTCCCCGACGTCAAACCAACCGATAATGCCCAAGTGCGCGAGTATACCGTTCGATATCGAGACACGAAGATATTCGAAGGTCCGGCTCGTCGTAATGACCTCAATCAATAACGTTCGGCCGCGTTCGTTCGACGCGCACGCTGCTGCTGCCTCCTCCTAACACCACTCTCTCGTTTTCGTTATTCTCTCTTTCGTTCTCTCTCCCTGTATTCTTTCTGTCTGGGTTTATACTCCACGCTCGTTAATGCTCGCCACGAAAACGTAGGTACCGTGTTATGTTGCGTTGCGTTGCGTTACCGTACTGCATTGCTGACCGCAAGCGTAATATGCAACGCGTTTCCATCGTGTCGAGCCGACCGTACGAAGATTCCTTTTTTTATTTTATTTAATGCAGAAATCCTACGAGGCCAGTTCGTATTTGATTACGACGCCCCCCGTCGATCCGACCGTGTAAAAGCTGCCTCCCATATACCCGGTCCAGCGTTCCGCGTCCTCATAGCGTGTAGCTTTCCGTGTAGCTGACACGCGGGTATTTTTCTTTTTTTTTTGTTTTCTTTTTTTTTGAGAAACGAATAAAACTGCATATCGCCTTCGGCCCTCGGTCTTTTGCTGACGCTGTTCTTAGACGACGAGAGAGATATATTCCCTCGAAATTTTTCTCGCAATTTAAATTTATCTTTTTAGAGGAAGAAATTTTTGAAGAATCGCCTAACCACGAGTTAATTCCTGTTTGTTGGTCTTTCCGTTTATCGTGCGTAGGGCTGGGAAAGAGGGGTTCATCCGGTTCCTTCGGAGAGCTTCCTGCGAATGAATAAAGCCTTCCTCCTCGTACTGCCTCTGTGGCATTTCCTTCGCGCGAGGTAGAAAGCTATCTCGATTTCGAATTTTCTCTGGCGCTTCAGGGCGCCATTCTCGGTTTGGTATTTTATATATGAAAGTGATTTTAAAACTTGATTAAATTAAACATTCCGAATTGCTCGGTTCTCGGTCTCCCTTCCGTCAGTTACCCTGTCACTTTATGGTCCCTATGGCGTGCAGTTTGTAAATACAAAGTGCGGCGTGTCGCTGCAGGACCCCGTAACAGAATCCGTACCGTACGTCCTCTCCACAATTTGCATACCGGTTTATTAATTACGATCTTGTATCCCCCTGGGCCGTGGTGGTGGTAGCCATTTGATTCCCATCAAATATTTCCCCCCTCATTTTATTTTCTTTTTGTCTTACTTCAACTTTAATACTTTAACTTTTTTTCCCTTATATTACCGAGGCGGAATGCCTTCAGTTAAATTCGTCGTAGGTATCATCCTTGATCCGTATCGTGGATTTAAAAATGCGAAATCGACCTAAGAGAAATAAAAACAAATCCTGAAAGCTGTACAATTAAGTCTTGGCGATCGCGAAGGGTGGTCTATAACCCGAACGAGTCAAATAACTGACGAAAATATGTTCCAAAAAATCTTACATTCTGTCAAAAACAATTACAAAAAATAATTCAGTTTCTAACTAGTCTTTACTTTTCTTTTTATTGTTACAGGTAAGTCTGACAAATCTTGCCCGCTGCAGTTCGTGAGTAAACTATTTCTAATACACATAATGTTTGTTACTTTTTGTTTGTTTTTTTTTTCCATCTGCCCGATTTTTTTTTTTTTTTTTTTGTTTTTCTCTGAAACTAGTTGTAGAATTGCGTGTAGTCATTCAGAAATCCCATTTTGAGTTTACGCCGAAGATTGGTGACCCCTCGGAATCTCCCTATCCGAATGCAATCTAGAACGCATTTGCGGGCGTCCTGTAGGACGAATACATCTCCTAGCATATTATAGAATAGAATGGAAGGCGAGTGGGCCGTCGGAAGGTGGGAAGAGTAGGCCTCCGAGGCCCATAACCCCATCAGGGTTTGTCCCAGGGGCGGCATAACCTGGCCCTGCTCTGTCGTGCCCCGACCTCCGTTGGCCTGATAGTCCTGCGGTCTCAACCTCCTTGACTTTCTACGTGGACTAACACTAACGCTGCTCTGCACTATCTACACATTTATGCATATACGTATATACGTTCATGTAACAACGCGACCCCTTTTCCTGCGCGATGGAAAAGAGCTTTTAGTTACTCGCTTGAGACCTTGTAGGTACAGCCATCAGTTTGGAATGGGATCACCTCACGAGCATTCAGATTAGCATATCTAGTAGAGATTGAAATACTGAAGTCGAATAGCGTACAGCGTGGTATAGAGCTTTTTGTAATTCCGTGAAAACGTTTTGCTCAAAAACGTGAAAATAACATAAAAAATAAGGATAAAAATAAAATAAAATGAAAAAGTGGATTACAAAAAAAAAAAACCAACTACTACTCTCGGTATTAGCAAAAATTTCGGCCCTCAGAGTAAGAATAGGTTGAAATTGACCGCGAGTGGAAGTTTACTCGCGTAAATACGTTCTCGCGAACACGATTGCCGTTCTTGTAAACTGAAATGTAGAAACATGACAACCCCCGCTCTCGAGATGTCGCAATGTATCAAGACGAACACGCGCCTCTGGCCGGAACGCCAACGCCGCGACTGCTGTACAGCGTCTGTCTTTCAAATATTCGCAAATTTCGAAATTTGTTTTTATTTTTATTTCTTTTTATTTCATACGGAATAAGATTAGTTCCTCGATCGTGAAAACACTGCTAAATTTTATTTTTTCAAACTTTTTTCATCTTCTTACTCTACTCTTCACCGGTTTTTCTACGCCTGGATCATTTCCTGCTACTTCACACTCTTCGAATATCTAGAACGATATTTATACAGATACAGATTCTCTGTGGCATGTGCGTGGGCCCGTGTGTGCGTGTTGGTAAAATGCGAAATGCGAAATGCATGTCGCTACTGATGGCTCCGAGTTTAGACTCGCACCATCCATTTACAACGCGGTTCTCGCTCTATTTGCAGAACATATTCAGCTCAATAATATTTCGAAATATTCATCGCTGGTGCAGAGGTTGTTTCTGCTCGTTTTTTTTTTTTTTTTTTTTTTTTTCTCATTTCATTATTTAGTATAGAAGTTAACTAAACAGCCATAAACTACCGGGAAAAACATCTCACGGTCAGAGGATGACACAAACGGGACCCAGATTTTAACAAATTCGTCCTCGTCGCTAGATCACCTGTGCCAATTATTCATGTTCTTACTTAGTGAAAACGTGAATTAAATTGTAAGTGATTGGTATAAATTCGTGATCGCAATTCATTCGGGCAAATATCTGAGAGCAGAATTCTCCGTGAGTCGTGAAAACGCCGGGTTATTTTAGACGGCGTGGGAGTCGGGTGTTTTGTAGATGTGTTTTTGGTACGGACTCTAAATTCGTGCAGAAAATATACGTCGCGGTGTGACGCTCTTCGTATAAACTGAATAGACAAACCGCGCTGCGAGGCGACCCAATATTTTAATAACACTGGCCACCATCCGCAACGGACGTAGGTGACTAACCGACTAACCAACTAGCAGCGCAGAGACCGCTGCATCGGTGATCTATGGGCAATCAGCCGCATAAATGCACCGCGTGTTGCACCGTACTATAAAGCATATTTACAACACTTTGTTCCGCAATATATCCCCCGCTTATCACCCCACGAATCTAACCCTTCCGAATTTACTGATCATATCGATAACTTTGCTTCTTCGACCAATTCAACGAACACCTTGAAGAATTCTTTCCGAATTTTAGAGCGGGATAGTTGATCGATGTTTCTTCACTTTGTATCGATCATTGGATGGATCAACCGCGAGTGAGTACGGAGGCTGAAGTTATATAGATAGTGGTAATCAGAGCGAATCACGCAGTATCGCACGGGCGCTATGCATCACCCGTTGCGACGGCCTAGTTGGTGGCAACTGGGAGGTTGTAGAGTCGGTGGTTTCGTGATACTACTGACTCCCATTATTATTCATATATTCCGTATCACGTCTGCTCATATAAACCCACACCACGACTATACCAAACCAAACGATACCTACAGCACATACGTCCGAGTCGTGGGGAAACCGCCTCGTAAATAGTTATAACCCTCGCTCCGGGCTTTCCCTCGGAATTCAACTAGGTACCAGAGTCTATGACAGACGCACGCGCTTACTATCTCGTCTCCTTGACCATCGATAATCGTTCACTACGGTCAAAATGCGCATCACATTCATTGACCACGAGAAGATGTAATTTCACAATTTACCATGGACTGGTGTTCATATGGAGGTTTTCGGGATGGGCAGATGCCAATGTAGTCGGGTGGCTGCACGGTTAAATACGTTTGTGTAGTTCGTTGCACGCGAAGAGGTTGCTTGTGCGCAGAATGCGGGAGGCTAAACCCACCGGTAATTGCCATAGAGTTTGGACTCTCTACGTATGTACGGTCTTTCTTCCCTCTTACTCTTCCTCCACTCGACCACTCACGGCTACCAAAACAAACTCTAATCAGACCCCAGAACCCACCCAAAAATTATCTCCTTCCTTTCTACCTTATACACGGGACCCGTGTACGTTTCCTACATCTTGCTTCTCTATACACATGAAACCGCTTTCCTCCAAGATCATTTGAGTCCAAACGCATCAATATTCAATGATTTACACTAATCTATGCGTACGGATGTATAATCGAGCATACTGACTCCAAGATGGAACGCTTTCGTGTTTGGCCTTGTCTTTGAACATCAGCGAAACTGGGAAAGGCGAGGCTTGATTGCGCCGGTACCGCTCATTGTCTCGGTTAATTAAGTTTGCGAAATTTAGCCGTAGCCTCAGGCGAGTCCATCCACCCTGGCGTACACTACCACTATATCTTGCTCGCGTTGTCTCTCTTCGTGGGTTTGTTCGGCCTGGTTGTATCTCGCTTGGTCTGTTCTCTCCACGGCTATGATAGTATTGTAAAAACCTCTCAACGGCATCATTATCGTTATTTAATATCCCGTCATTAGCGATGGCTAGTGGCACTTGCGTAGTTGTTTATGTACCGTGCGCGACTAGTGACATTGTCGAGTTTGATGCTCGCTTTTTGCCAGAGGGAGAAATAAGGGAAGGAATACTCTGGTATTTGAGGCGCCTTCATGTACCTGGAGAACGCGAACGAGTTCATTATTATCGGTGGTCATAATTTCTGGCGATCGTTTCAAACAACTACAAGAACTCTTAGACTTTTTCAGCCGCTCGTATGAGGCCGTAAAGTAGTAGCTAGTAATTAGTCCTCGTTTCGCGATTCCGATCAACTTGACCAACTGCAACACTGCGAAAACCGGACATCGGTGTGTCGGTGACGCGGATTGACAGGAATAGAATATTTTTATGCAGGTGAAGCCTCATTCAATAATCCGCGAGCTGTTTTATGGCTGCTGTGCCCCCGGTGACGTCACATAATGCATGGATTTCAACTACGAGTACTGCATCACCGTGCACACGGCTTATTGTTAATATAGACCGAGCGGGTGAGCTGCGATGGGTAATCCGAACTGCAGAGTTTGTGTGCGCAAAAATTCGAGCTAGAGTTTACTCGCTTTCGAGGTCCATTACCTTTTTTATTCCGGTTATTGACAGATGACGTTTTCCGCTGGTATTATTATCCACGTTATATATGTACAACTACAAGCGTTTTTGTTATAGCGTATTTGGGGGAAAAAAAAAAACAACGTGCCGATTATTATTACCGGGGTAATACCTCGCGCTTATGCGACTATAATCAGACCGCAATTTGACGTTATTCATGGATAAATGCATAACGGTTGACACAATCGGTTATAAAGAGCTCGAGGCATTGCCGAAAGACCTGACAATCACCTGTCCGTTAGGTCACAGCAAGTGCAACACATAGATGAACTGGTAATTCTCTCGGGAATCTCTGAGCTGGTCGATTTATATGATAGAATATCGTTGCCGTGTATTTCAGATCCTTTGTTTAATATCTTTCCATATTTTATTGCTTATTTTTGACTCGCAATCAGCTCTACCTGTGTACACGATATCGTCGCGTTACGTCGCACAGTTAGTCTCTCACCTACATATGGTTCGTGCCAATGTTTCACGAATCAAGCAACGCACTCGCAAAATCGTTTATCGATACTCTACCCCTTCACTGGCATCCGCTCTGATATCATGTCGAAAAATTGAATCCTCTCTGAGCGTCGGTAAATTTACGGAGCTTCGACGGCATCCTCATTACGAATGTTGTGTTTTATTATAACGGAGCGATATATTTTCAAATTACGTCAGTTACGGATTGCATCCAGGTTCCACGTATCGCATATACCTACACGTGTCCGTCCGTCCGTTGTTCGAACATCGCATTGCCGTAGGGTATTTTGTATTTTGAATTTAACGTGTTACCAACAGTGATGATTTAAACATGGTTCCCTTTCAGGAATGAGGCACGCGTGGTTTTCAACCCCCGTAGAGAATCGCCGGGTTGTCATCGCGCCCTGCCGGTTTTCCGGTACTTTTCCGGCAACGCCAAACTTCTAAACCCTTCACTCGAACCAAACCAATTCACATTCTACGAAAGGCACAGCCATGTTTGGAATTTGATTAAAATCGGGTAGTAGGATGGCGAGGTATGCGGGTGGACTCGGGTGACTCCTCCGCTAGTTACAGAGTTATTTGGCTCGCCTCCCCCACCAATTCCACGAACTTACCAAGTCGCCTCGTAGGTACCAGAACGACGTAAGAATTTTCTCGAAGAGATTCGAAAACAGAAAAATCCAACAATTTCTTCGAATATTTATTCGGAGTAAACTTACCTAAATACGTCACCGTATCGAGAGTCAAGACACACAAGTCTACTTGAAAAAGATCATGAACGGCTGATAACAATAAACTTTTCTATAGAATGAGGAAGCGGAATTTGGAAAGTCATGCCTTCGTTTTTCGGGAGACGATCCAATATTGCCAAACCCAAATTGGTTGGTCTCAATAGAGGTTGCATGCTTCTCGGTAACCCGTATAGCCCATTTCGGGTGCCTCTACGGTCCCATTGCCGAGCGGTGGGTTTAAGGGAGGGTCGGAGGGCTGGATAGAGCGCGAAGGGAGAGCCGGGTTACAAGACGAAATAAATACAATATTATGCAAACGGGGAGGTTGATCGCAGCCGGCAAAGCCTCGAAATCTCGGGAATCCCGAATAAATTGACACTAAACGCTAGGGGCTCCTCGGTGCGAGTTAGACGAGGACAATCCTGCCTCGACTATAACGTGGCTGAGAGAGATGGAGCTGAAAAATATATTGATAGCTTCACAACACGCCGTTCCAATATCACCTAACAGCTATTTCGCTTATAGCCGCCCAGGTTAGGGTCGGACCTGGGCGTGTTTTCCAAAATCTATGCATAGCTGCGCGGCAATGATAGAGGGTTCATTCTACCCTCTCCGCCCTCTCAGCCAAGGCTAAGCTCACCGCGTAACGGGACCATCGTACACCAATTTCTTCTATATGTATGACACAGATGTAGGCATCTATGAAGAAAAAAAAATATGCGACGTTATGGTTTTGCGATGAGTTGCTGTAAAGTTTAACGGTCTTGAGATCAGGCGGAGGCTAGGGAATGAACGAGGCACATTTTGCTCATGGGAATACAGATAATTATCACGTTTGAAACGTTCTAGTTGCAAGGCGGGCAGCAGAAACTCCTCCGAATCGAAAGCCTGGGGCGCCAATCCCCGGTTGATGCTTACATCCAAACCTAGCAATCATCCCCAGTCAAGTCCCTCAGTCATTTCTGCTGCTATTTAATTATCTATTTAAACTATATAATTTAGTGGAATGGATTTCGGACCTACTCGTGCTCGGCGTAGCTGACGCGCAGCTGTAGGGTCGAGAGACAGGAAACTAAAAAGCGTGGGAGTCTTGTTTATTCGTTAAATCTCTTCCTCGGATTCAAATTTCCATGAAATCTTGGGTAACCAAGACTCGGTTTATCCGTCTTTGACTTCTTCACGTTTTTCTCCATCTTGTCCATCGCCCTCCAAAATCAATGGACGCAGTGAATGGATATGAGGAGGGCGTGGTGGCACAGGATCTCTCTCGTTCTTTTCCCTTTTTCTCTCTTTCCATACCCCTGCGATATCCTCCTCTCCCTCTATCTGTTTTTCTCTCTATCCTCTGCCTCCCATCCCGTGTGACACGGGCACCTCAATCACCAGTAACGCCCAGACCTGTCATTATCACGCGCGCAACTGCCAGGATCCCGCCACCTCCTGGTGCCACGACCGATCCCGAGCTCACGGTCAACGTTACACACGCGGTAAGCTTGCGAGGGCAAGGGAGATTTCAGGGAGAGAAAGATGAACGGAGAGAACGAGAGGCATAGATCTACCCGAACACACGAGCATGTTCGGACGCCTCCTCGTCACTTGGGGCCCACGAAGAGGAAAGTGGAACGGTCAGACGCTGTGAGACAGAGGGACACACCCCCTTCATTGTGTCCTTCAGGAAGCCGACAACGTCAGAGGGAACACTCGCCGAGCTAACACGACCAGCGTGGTTCAATCTCACCTCACCTCACCTCACCACGGTTTCTCCTTCCCACAGAGTTGCTGACCCCTTGGCATTGTCTCTCAATTTCATTGATTAGGAGAACCCCGGCTTATCGACCTCACGACGATTGCGTTTCGCTAATGAAACGACCGAAGATCACGTGCGTCTAATCTACCGCAAGAGATACAGAATTAAAAACTTTCATGACTTACCCTAATCTTCGTTCACGACTAGGATTTCTCAACGTTTTCACCTATCCAAGTATCGATAAGCATAAGTGTTCGCGAAACAATCCAACAGGTATTTGTACGTTGTATTTTCTTCAGCGTTAAAATCACCTGTCGCATCGATAGGCATAGGTATGTACATGGAAAGTATTCGGTTATGTGGTAACTGGTTTGGTCCGTTAAGACAGCCTTGAAATAGTTGTTAGTTTGGCTGACTGATAGACGCGCACGCCTGGTACGGTGACGAAGCAGATCCTAGCGCGATATCTGGCGCTCGGGCTGTTCGCTTTCGAGTCAGCATTGCACCGGCATACCATCTTCGGGTCTTGGCTTATCTACTATCAAGACAAACTCTTCGAGCTGGCATGTCGCGGGCGCATACCACGATGCATTCCATTGTGTTTCTCCATAATTACATACAAAGGGACATCGTGTCGTTGCCAGGGTGACTCATCACGTGGGAAATCTCAACGACGTTGAACAACTCATGACCAACATAGTATTCGAGACTCTCATGACTCCAGAATAATGTACACCATGATTTTTTGCAAGTTTTTGCCATTCCTCGTGGAGAAGTTAAGCGAATAGCGTTAGTGCATGTCGGGGTCTAGCTAGGGAACGGTTGACGCGCTGACGTCGCTGTCTTCTGTCAAATTGGTGGATGGACGTAATTCCTGACGTAGCTGGGTGTGCTCTGAGGATGCAGAGGCAGAGTCAGCTCAGTTCAGTCGAAGGTGGGCATTGAGCAACCCCCCTGGAGGCGAGAGCGTGATGACGAGGCGCGATCTCTGGCGGCTCCCACGCCCCTGACGCCCCCGACGCCCTGCTCGTTAGCCAGAGTCAGCAGCGGACGTCATCGACGTGTCATTCGGAACCCAAGGCACCGGGTTCACTCGCGCG
This sequence comes from Tenthredo mesomela, assembly GCA_943736025.1. Lineage (NCBI taxonomy): Eukaryota > Metazoa > Arthropoda > Insecta > Hymenoptera > Tenthredinidae > Tenthredo > Tenthredo mesomela. Next base: position 2,626,619 of record OX031014.1, on the reverse strand, counting down.
CCCATCCACGCCCACTGACATCGACCTGACGCAGCATGCGACAAAACGTTCCTCGCAAATTACTGCTTTCGATCAAGCCAGGTCAACGAAGAGACCCTACCGAGGGGTGTGTCGATAATTATACTGAAATCAGAGAACCGTGAAGGCCAATTGAGAAACATCCTCGTACTAACTCTCTACTCCTCAGGGATCTCTACGGTATCACGTGTATCTTTACGACATCGGTGGGGAGTCCGGCCATTCATTCAGAAACGTTTAAACTTTTCAAGATCATAAGATATTGAGACAAGACCTCAAATCAGAATGAATACTATCTGCGACTAGATATTAAAATACAGTCTTGTGTCTTTTTATCATTTCATTATCCCTATCTTCCTTTCAGACGTCTTGTTACGTCTAAATAGCAGCATGACTGATTATCAGACTGACACCTCAGTGGAGAGTTCATTTGGAGAAATCATTCTTGCTGGTCTGGAAAATTGGTAGATTATTGTTAAATATCAGTTATGAGATTGTACATTTGTTGAAATACGTAGATTACTCCCTTGCGGTCTGACCTCGATTAGATATTGCTCAAACAAGGGGCTAAGACAAAAGATTCGTGGAGAATTGAGAATTCGGTGTTCACCCTTTCTGTAACTACAACCACCGTCTTCTTTCATGCGGAAGAAGAAGAATAAGAATAAGAAGTGGGGGAAGTGCAGAGGCGAAAGAGGGAAGAGAATTAACCCATTCAGGAGGTGAAAGCGGCCAAACAAGCGATAAAACGAAAATGAGCGGTAAAAAGACAATATGAAAACCATTTGGGTCTCGTCGACTGGTCGTCGGTTGGTGGTGGGTTCTGTCGGTAAGGTGCTGGGGTCGCGTTGTAAGGGCAGGAGGAAACGATCCAGGCGGAAGCAGGCTAAGTGTGTAAATGAGTCCCGGAGTCACGCCGTCCCGTTACCCGGATTGCCTCGAGATGAGCCCTCCGCGGCCATTTTCATCCCCTTGCACTGAGACGGGCATATATAGAATCTGCCTCACCGAAACCATACCATACAAGATTCTCTCGAGTAGATATGTGTGCCATAGATACATATAAGATTTCATCTACTAGTTGAGAAAACTTTTCAAATTTCTCTCTACTCTTTGCGGTCTATTTCGTTTATCAGATAGCTCGCAAATATTCCGAGTAGTTTTCCACAATACACGAAAGTGAACCCCTCGCGACGGTGGGGATCGGGGCTCACAGGGTAGCCCCGGGGTGGTCCCCGGCCGCCGCCAGCACTTAAGACTATTGTTTTCAATGTAATTGGATAGCTTCAGCTCGCTCTCTCATGGTTGCTCATGGGGGACGAACAGCCAGAACTCGGGCAGGCAGGCAGGCAGTCGTCGTCCCCACGAAGCTTCAACAATTATCTTGATTGTTTTATGCATATAACAACAGAGATGTACCCAAGAGACAATATTCTCCATTCCCTAATAAGTAATAACCCACGAACGTCATAGGTGCCGCAATATATCTCCCCGTTTCTCGCTTTCCTCAACCCTCAGTATTTCGTTTCCCAAAATTAAAGAAAAAACAAAATACACTCTACATATTATAATATTTTTTGTTTTTAATTAATTTCCATCTTCCTTGGGCCAAAAACCGAAGTGGTATAATATCAGAGTCATCAGTCCTTCGGTCTTGCGGTACTTTTTGCACGCAAAAAGTAGGTACTGGTGTACAGTGCGGGTGTTTGGTGCGTGGGGATCGTGGTATAATAGCCGACAGTCGATACCTCCGTAAGCCAATCCTGGATGCGATAGGGTGTTGAGTTTCACCGAGAGGTGCCTGCCCCGAAACAGCTGTCCTCCCGCTCTTGTCTCGACGACTCTATCGTCTGCGACGGATATTAGGTGGCTAGCTTATTGTTGCGGACGACGATCTTTCCCGATGATCTGACTGGTATGATGAGTGAATATTACCTGCGGTAATAAATACCGATGATAACCGACTCCGCGAAAAAAGAATAATGAGAGAGCTGGGATTAAAGAAAAAGGAAAGAAGACCAATAAATACAATTAGTCAGCCCAATTATATGAAGAAAAAAAAAGTTACCTATCGTTTGTATTCGGTTAAGAAACAGACATTAGTTCATTCCACTCGCACATTTTTCATAGTCTTTTTTTTTTTTTTTTTTATTCTTTTCATTCAATCGGGAGTAAACGACGGGACGGTATGCCGTCGAAGAATGGTGCTATTCGAGACGAGGCAATGAGACGTTACGGTCCTTCGCAATTACTGGCAGTTCTTCACTCGATAATGAAGCTGGGTGCCGAGTAGAAGTTAGTATTTTATCCTCGCGGCTATACGCTGCGGCCGGGCCTGGCTGGCTCGTCTCATCTTCTTCGCGTTTATAACTTCCGATCAAGATTACGATACGCTATCCGTTAATTAAACTGTAATTTCTCACTTGAGCCTCGTAGAATCTTATGGCGCAGATATATAATGACCGACAGAATCTAGGTACCGTCTTTGTCTTCGTCGTCTAACCGTTATCCCTGCAATTTATACAGCGAATAAAATTAGCGACCTGAAACAGTAAAAAATCAAAATCTCTTTGTAGTATCAGCTCTGATAGCTGATAAGAAGAGGAGAAATGGAGAAGATGAGAAGACGAAAAATTTCGAAACATATATACAAGGAGGTTTAAAATACACAGCGGTCTCAACGCACCGAAGCATCTGCCCCGATGCGTATCACGATAACGCGAACTCACGCAGCGCGAGCGACACTTTTTCTTTATTTTATTATATTCATTCTCATAAATAATATCTTGCTTCTGCAGGTGCATGCCTAGAAATTTAGGGCTATGTCATATGCATAACGTGAACGCACAGAAGCTGCTTCATAAAATTACGTGATATTCTCCTAAAAACTGGATATATTATCCCATTTAGATTAGGAGAACGAGGATTCTCGTCTCGACTTTGTCACGAACGAGGATCTTTATGGGTCTTTATTTTCTGTTACAGCATCCCTACCCTTCGGAAGACCAGAAAAAGCAGCTAGCACAAGACACGGGGTTGACGATCCTACAAGTCAACAATTGGTGAGTCGATTGTCAAAAAACTATTATTTCACTAATGTAATTATGTTCAGTTTTACAGTGGCTCTGAATTCTGTATACGATACGTTACATATATGTATATGCACACACACATATATATATATACCTACCTATATTTATAAATCATGTATTACCGGCGATGATGAAGTCTCCTATGACGTCACCACAGTCCCCATATACACATCCCACATTCTAACTTGTTAAACTTTATCAAAAGGAACACACACCCATGATGTGGGTCAACCGCAAGAGGCCGATGATTACCAAGCGATGATTATTTCAATGGACCAATCGCCCGAGCTTAATGTAGTTTCTAGTACCTACCGAAAAATGTTCTATAGGGTTTAGTGAAAATAAGAGCTTTTCCTTATATTTATGGCTACTTGTCGAACGTTTTATTAATCCATTATAATTCTGAATCGATAGCTGGTTACGTATTAATATTTGTGACATTAAAATTTGCATAGAAAGTTCGGAAATGAAACTTTCGAAAATTTATTATTCGTATTAAAAACTGAAATACGATTTGATCATTCAGGTTTTTGAATCGGTTAACAGATAAAAATACTAGTCACGATTGATCATCTTCTTGTGTGGTCCATCTCGTACTAGATACATCTTGCACTATTTTCATCGAGTGGTCGATTATCCAATTTCTAAATAAAGAACCTGGAGTTCTATGTTTGTTCTGGGTCTTGGTTTTGGGCGTAAGTAACGGACCAATTTGGTCGCGTTGAAAGGCCAGCTCGGTGTTCGACACCCACGCGAATATCGGGCGTTCATTTTCGGCGTATATTTTATTGAATATTTTTATTTATTTAATCCGCTGGCCACCATATTCGCAGTATAGTTTATTCATACCGAAAGGGATTTTGTAATAGGTAATAGATATTCGGAGTTCGGTGGAATCAATATTCTTTGAAATATTACCTGAATTTTGGTAATTGTATTTTTGACTCATGCACCTAGGCACTACACGTTTAAATTTATAACTTCCGGCCGATTGTTATAATACACGTGAATAGCGCAAATTCAATAACAAAATATAACGGTAATAACGGTAATAACGATAGAGCGAAACGAAACGAAACCGAAATGTGACGTATATACTTGAATAATATATATACATTTCTACCATACCTACCCAAATTGAAAACGAGAAAAAATGGAATTGAATTGAATACAGAGAAGAACAGAAGTGATCCTCGCTGTTTGTATACGTGTACATGTATATAAATTTCCACATTTATATAAAAAAAAAAAAGATATTGCAATGGTATAAAATTAATGATGATATAAGTTCCGATAACCGGTAACATACCTTTAATCTCGAGTAAAGTGGTGGTCGGATTATTCGCGCAATTATGTATCGCGTTTACGATTTTGGTATCTAGGTCGGTATTGCGAAAGCGCCTCGGCCTCAAGATAGTCCGCATTTTATTGACCGAACTTTAGTTCGTCGTTAATGAGCGTATTCGGGACGGGACGAGTCCTGGTCTTGTACATACATCTATCGCAGGTGTGCCAGATAAGTCGAAAGTTACAGCCACGTGTGAAGGGGTAAAGTGGTTATTACACAGCGCGTGTAATATTCTTCGTTAACGTGTTGCCGATATAGGTATATACTTTGTATGTCCAAACATACACGCACACGCACACGCACACACACATATATGATTATATATATATGGTTATATTTTTATATAGGTACCCTCACACGTACAAGACGAACCTGCGTGGCGAGTGATATATAAATTTTTTATATTGACGCTTGAGAGTTTTAAGACTTCCTTAACATAGTTACGGCACCGTTGAAGCGATAGTTGAACAGGTTGTTCGAATGGGCTTGACAGATAATTAAAACCGTTTGTTTAACTGACTGGTAAATTTTTTTATTACTCTAGCTAACGCTTTTCCTATATATCTACAACTGATATAACACCAGGGAAATTGTATATATATGCGTATGCGGTATATCAACATCTGCAGATAGAAAGGTATAATATGACGAAGATCCCAACAACAGCTTATACTCGAATCGTATAACGCGAAACACTAATACCTCCGGATGCCGTTTTAGAGGGGGGAAAATCCCCCTAAAGGGGGACGAAAGGGTTTTTCGGAACACCGAAAGCTGTGCACGGTGCTGAAGGAGCTTAGTCTGTCGTGTTTGTCTGTCTCGAATGTTTGTCGCCAAGAGGTCCCGATGATCCAACGAAACTTCCTCCGCTATCTCTCGCCATCTTGATAGATGTTTTCCCTCGACACCTGCGTTGCATCCGAGTTATTACCCCCTTTTCCCTTCATCTCATCCCCCTCTTACCTCAGCAGGCCATGTTTATCGTGAAAATTAAACAAACTTCTCCCCCGCACATCCACCCAGGAAAGTAATCTCTTCGACTAACTTTAGAAACGCGAGATCAGAATAATCCCGGGTTAGTCACTGTTCAGCTCAGAGACGCTATCTCTCTCTTTCTATCCCTCTCGAGGTTCTATTTTGTTGTTGTCGATTATATTTTTTTATTTATTTTCTTCAGTTCTTCGGTTTTTCTGCGCTCTTATTTCTTACTCGAGTTTGTTCTTCTTTCTTATTTTAATCTGACGTGTAAAAACAGACGGATAGGTATACAAAAAAAAAAAAAAAAAAAAAAAAAAAAGAACCAAAAAAAAAAATCTTTGGACAGATATAAAATGTGAAATAAATTGCCAGATAGTGTTCCCCGTTGAGCGCGGGTGGCTTGTGTATAAATAAAATGGACGTCCAAGCGTCGCGACGCCGAGCTTCTTAGCGTGTTTATAATAAGAGGACGTCGGGACGCAGTCGGGGTACGGAGAGAAGGGAGAAATGCGTGGTAATTGAGCACAAATCAAGTTTAAGGAGCTCTCTCGTGTCAAGTCAACATGCTCGACGCTCTCGCCTTCGACTTCGTTTTCGGAGACGTCTTCGGCGCGGTCGTAGTCTTCGTAGTATCATATATATATATAAGCGTAGGCCGCAGTCACTCCCGTTGCCAATAATTCAGCAAAAACGTCAGTTTTATTTCGACATCTAAATCAAACGACCGTGACTAAGCTACGCGGATATAGTATTTTTAAATATATATATATATATATATATGAAATATATGAAATCTGACGAAATTTTCATCTATATTAAAAAAAAAAAAAAAAAAAAATAAATAAATAAAATGTGCAATAAATTATAACTCCGGCTATCCCACCACCTTGGTATCGTTTATAACAACACGCGGTATTCGTACCGGATCACTTTTGTCCTAATATAGATTGAAACAAGTTCAAAGTTTACCCGGAAGTTTGAACGGTGGATTGAAAATTTGAATTGAAAAGCCCTGTGCCTCCACAGAATACACAATTTCCATGAAAACTTTTCTCCCCGCGTCTGCACCAGGGCTTTTATACCACACCGCGATATTTTATCACCGGTCGATAAATTATTGACCAATATTTGCCGAACCATTTGCGAAGCTTGCCGCTAAATCCACATAACTTCGTATTTGCGAAAATGGAATTAAAACCCGTTACCAAATAAATAAAATTTGACTTTCATTGCTTTTGCAACGTATATAAATACTATATGATACTCTCATATATAACACGAGAATTTCATTATCGTTTATAAAATACATGATAATTCTACCGTTAAATCGATCCCCGATTCGCAGATATCGCAGATCCGCGAAACCAATTATCAACAGATTTATAATCGAACCTAATATACGTAGTACGGCTATATATTTCGTATTTGTCCTTCTTCAAATAAAATATAAAATAAAAAATGAAAACAGAAGGGTGTCTATATTTATATCAGACCACTTTGTCTGATGCGAACGACAAATAGAAAACGTAGTCTATTTCTCACTGATTTATAGACGTTCTGACTAAGCGTCTAAGCGTAAGTGTATAGGGTTCGCGGGTTGACAACACTCAGAAGAAGCCCATGTTTCCTTGACGCAATTAAGTCTCACTCTATATATGCCAGTCTGAGTTAGATTTGTGTGGAGAATTTGACTTTGGAAATAGCCAGTCTAATTAGACTACTATGCAGAGAGAGGACAAATGAAATAATTCGCATATAATATAACCGCGCGTGCCACTGGCGATCGTTTGCCTTAGAGCAGGAGCTTTAAACTCGGTGAAATTCACCTCTTGGTGAACGCCGGCTAAAATATACGTTTGCCCACAATTTTCCGTCACATATATCAACCTGGACAGCAGTTAGAAGCGGTGCCAGCTTGTTACCCTGGACCCATATATGCGAGAAACGGGGTAAACTGTTAACTATTTAATGCGCGTGAATACGCGGGGATCGAAATTCCGTAACGAAAAATTTTTATTTTTCCAAAAGTTTCGTTGTTTAAAAAGTTCGAAAAGTTCGAAATAGGTATTATATATACATGTGCGTGTGTGTTTACGTACACGTACTATATAGAAAGGGGTAGAAATTGGCCGCCTCAATTAGCGTGGTATTTACACAGCGAAAGCAACGCCTGTACATGTTAGACTGCGCGATTTCTCTATACGCAAACGCCTGTACGGTGGGGGCATGGCGCAAATGTGTGCTAATATTCTTGCTAATTTAACCGCTCTCCTGCTCTTGCTCCTTTGCTTACGACCCCCCTTAATAAACCAGAGGTTATTTATTAGCTCCCCCGGGTATTCCCCGCCTACACCATAAGGCAAGGGGTACGAAGTGGAGGCCAGGAGTTAGTTCTGCTGGCACTTGCATCGTTTATTTTAGTCCCCGAGTGCCGCATAGACCGAAGTCCAATTTCCTCCTAATCAAAATTGGTCAGATACGTATAACATATTTGACACGGTGCATTTACCTACGTGTACAGCGGTTTTTCTTATGCAATGTTAAATCGTACAACCGCAGCGTTGAGGTAAACGCGAGTAACAAACTAATTTACTACCTGACGAGACGTATTTTTATATACGTGTTTTTTTTTTTCCATTTTTTTTTTTTTTTTTTTTTTCGTTTTCTTTTTCTTATTCCCTCGTTCTGTTTTACTCGCTCTTGTACCTCGGCGCGCGCGTTACATGAATTATGAATATAGACACAGCGTAGTAATGTTCGGCGTCGTTAACATCATAACTGTACGTCGCGGCGTAATTTAGATCCTTGTAAAACCAGGCTGAGACCAAGACCTCCTATATTCACCGGCGGCAACTTGCTAACGAGACATTTCGTTTCACAAAATTGTTCGAGGCTAGAGAGTCATGTGAATTGCTCTCTAAATCCTCCACCGGATGTTAATAATGTTTTTGCATTGTTGAGGGAGTTTTCAAAATCAAAATCGGAAAAAAAAAAAACAAAAAACCATTGTTTAAACTACTTTGAAATTCCCCTCAATTGAATATTCGGTTGAGCGAGCAGTTTCCACTCGATAAACACACCTAGATATGCCTAGGAATTAGCTAGTTCCACTTCGGGCTCATATAGATGCTCTCGAAGCTGCTTCACGTTGATGAAGCTCGCGATAGGGACTCGGTGACGTCGCGCACCGGGCTAACTTACGAGCGCGCCTTCACCTGCTGGTATTTCGGAGAGGTAACGACTATTTGTAGATCCGTTGATAGAGCGATTTCCCAATTAGCAGTGCTGGGCACTCCGGCGTGTAAACCATCTCCTCCTAAGAAACGTGAGATAAATTGGTCACCGATTCGTGTGTAGAAGTAAAGGAGGCGCCTATACACGCATACGCCAGGAAGGTGCCGTTCACCACTTATCAACAATAATTAAAACCGTTTCGGAACAAACATTATATATACACTTTAGAAATTTCACGGGACTATCGATAATATCTCATTCTTTGTGTCTGTGCAAATTTATCAATCGAAGTAATACGCTTCGAAGGTATCATCGCTCGGTTTATCACAGGGATCTGGGGTCAAGCTTGTAACGTCATACCGTGGGCGATGAAAATTTCCAAACGAATCGTTGGATCAGATAGCTGATTGCGATTACACAAGTAGAATCGGTCTATAGATCGTCAGAAGTAGTAATCGACGTAGAATATTTATAAGGTGTCAGCGATGATAGATCTGTCTAATCAATCCGGTGGATTCCCGCGTTGTAAGAGCCGGAAGATTCGATGCGGGCACTGGGATTCTCATCGCAGTATTTCCCATGAAATCGTTTTAGAATCTCGCCTGTAGGTCGTGTCTCAGCTCATGGCTCAGGCATGGCATCGCTTCTACGTATGGGTTCATACGAGGTCGCAGGAAATCCCTGGGAAATTTGATCTCGCATCGATATAGAAACCTAATTCTTCTGTTCGACCTCTTTTTCCCGCTAACAACAATGATTCTATCCCCATCCCCTTTCCCCTTTACTACGTTACGAATGCTTCTCTCCCCTCTTGCATCGCACAAATGGAAAACGGATTGATTAATCGTAGTAATTACCGATCAGCCCCCGCTAATTAGATATCCGACTCCTACCCCCGGCCCCAGAGGGTTTCCGTTCGGCGTGGGACGAGACGAACGCCGTTGTATTGTGTGTGTGGCGGTCCTGAAGCCGGAGGGGTGAAGCTAAATGAGATTGTTTGACGGAGGCAGCCAATAAACCCTCTTGGACCTCTCCTCGGTTATCTGAAACACGGTAATCGAAGCGAGGTAACCCAGAGAGAGGCTGTATCTGAAGACCGAAAATCGTTGTGCAAAATCTGCGATACCTGTGAACAGGATCAATTTAAACTACAAAGAGATGAAAGACCTCGAGACTTTTCCCGAGTGAATCTTATCGTACGAAAATTAAGGAATTAAGGATTCATCTGGGGTGCGGTATATCGTTGTCGCTAAATTGCAAGAGGAGGGGTCGGTCGGAACGAGTTGGAACCAATATGCATACATTTGAACCCACTCGGAAATCTTTTATTGTATTAGGCTCAACGTGCATCTGTCCCAAGGCTTGCATCCAGACCTTGTTCACTTTATACTGCAGTGATGCAAGCCAGCGTTCTGCAGCGGCGTATCTATATTATACTAGGAAATGTTGAGAATTGAGAAGAACCTCCTTAATTCAGAGGAAGAAGCGAACCGCTTTTAGAGACTTTCTGCAGTATAGAATAAAAAAATAATCCTACAATTAGATTATTTCGCAAACTCGAGCTTCGAAGGGGTTCCTATCGCGCAGGGTGAGAAGATTGCTCCGAGGATATGGTGTGAATATTTAAAACGCTCCTACGCCCATGCAAAAGCAAGATGGATTACCGAACAGTAGGCTAATGCAATAGCAGTGAATGGGGGGCATATGGAGCCAAATCTCTTGATGCCATTAGCTCCGACTTTGTAAATAGTTTTCGCCCGAAGAATAACAATCGAATTGACGAGGGGCTGTAACCCTACCCCTCGCACTTTCCGCGACCCAGAGTCATCCTCACCCCGCTCTTATATATACATGTACTCGTTTATGCGCGATATACAACAGCCTGATGTATAGGTGGAACACTCACAGTCTCGTAGATTTCCCTTACGCTCTTTTCGCATGGGAGTCAATAATGATTGATCACTAGGGATTGCCGGTCGAGAGAGGGATGCCGTTCGTCGGCGGAAGGGTTGGAAGGGTTGTTGTGTCTGCTGGACCAAAAGCGCGCTCGATCCCTGGTATTTGTTTTCGCCAAGAGGATTATCGTGTTATTAGTTCGCGTCGGTCAAGGGTCGCGCTTGAGGGGTCAAGAGCTTTTCGAAAGACACGCAAACACTTGGATCTAGAATTACAGCGTGGAGCGGTCTGCGAATCCGTGGTGATTGGACGACCCTCAAACACGCCACTACCGCGTGCGTTACCCATACTCATGGATTTACCGGTGAAACAGAACGCGAAAGACTGAACAACAACTAATTCCACACACCTAGAATAGAAGAGGAGAACTATCGCCTTAGGCTATCATACATCCGTCTGTTTGGATGAACTTCATTTTTTTTTCATAACAAAATTTTCCCGCTGATTTTTATGATGTACCCGACAAAGGTCGGTTAGAAGAGGTGATCTTAGATGTCGCGTTAGCAGAATGGTGTATCCGCGTAGTTGTAGGATGAGGTTAGGCCGCGGCGGAACCGCAGAGAAAAGACGAGGACAATGCTTTCATCATTGCCGCTCTTTCTTTCATTCTTCGTGGCGGACCGCTTTCTTCTCTTTTACACTTTTTACCCGCAAAGAATCCATTGTCACTGGTTGTAGGTGGGCACCGTCACTCGCGCCCGATATCACTGTCTACAAGAGCAGACGTGGCCCAGCCGCGATAGCCCTGGGTTGGTTTTCTTTTCGGACGAAATCGAGGGGGAGTACCGAGTAAAAGAAGAAGAAGAGGTGGGGTCTCGTTAAAGCTCGGTAACTTGCCGCACAGAAATAAAAAATGAATGAAAACGAGAGAAAAAAACGCTCTGCTTTGACTTTTGTCATTCGCTTCCTTTAAAGTCGCGCGTTTCTCTCCTTGCTTTTCGGTACGGAAATAAATTCTTTAAATCATCTCCGAGGTGTCGACTACCAGTCATCACCCCCCGGCTACTCGTCATCTCTGAAAACTCGTCCTGGCACCGCTGATCGTCCAATGTCCATTTTCTTCATTGCGGAATGACAGACCATCAGACATTCGCTTCCCGTGCTACATTTTTTCATCTTGTATTTTTCCATCTTTGTCTTACTTTCTCTCGTCTTCTCTCTTTTTTTCTCACTTTACGCCCGGGGGATCCCCTATTCTATCATCTTCCCTCGAATGAAGATATCTTTTGGAGCATTACCTAGCGATCGCGGCATGATTGTCGTTTGGGAGCCCCGCGGGAGACCACCAGATGTTTCGCGGCGACCCAATCAGACTGGCGACCCCCGCCGACGTTGTACCACCAGCGCGACAATCAACCATCAAACAATCCACCACCCTCATCCGAGAGTTTGCTTCGTGCGGTTCTCGGTCCACCAGGACTAACACCGACGCCAAAGGCACCTTCAGCCTTTTTGTGAACTCACCAAACGAACATATGCCCGGGTAGTTTTTTCCTGTGGCCAAACACCCGGAACAAGTTTTGGTAAATCTGAATTTTCCTCAAAATTCGGATACTCTTCAGGTGATAACCAATACAGTCTGTGCAGATGAAGACGTGTAGAAAGAGAATCGGTGATTCCAGAAGGTGAAGCTCGGCGGTAAGGGTCGTTGACCGTAAGCCCCGGCGAGAGAAGTGGGTAGATATTACCGTTTGGGTGTGCAGCGAGGGGTGGGACATCGAAAGGGTGTCTCGCACGGAAGGAAGCAAAACTGGGATCTTCAGTTACGGAGTGGAAGTCTCGCGGAGTCCTTTGTGCGCCATTTGGAAGCCCGTTTGATGGCTGTTTGATGGTTCGTGGGGCCGTTATTGTCTTCGGACACATCCGAGACCCAGTGTATGTATCGAGCGATGGCTCGACTGCCCGTTGCCCACACATCTGATAACGGCGAACCGGGAAATTGTTAAAAACCGCTCCAGTCCCGGTGGTAGCCACCGTTGTTTAGTTTAACGGTCATCCTCTCTCCCTTTATTCTCCTTACGACCAGCCCGGTGTCCTTACACTCGCTCTTTCTCCGGTCGCCGTCTTTTTCCGCCCCTTTTCTCGAAGGAGTCCCGAACGCCGAGAGTAGTAACTAACTTTTTATTGGACAGTATATTTCTCGACCCGATGGCTTCCGTCTCGCCAATGTCTAACCAAAGAGAACGGTCGTATTATATCCTCAAGGGAACCTGATATTTCTCTCCTTGACCAACTTCTTGCTCCTTGGCGATCAAACTCAAATCAATTTTCAATATTATATACTTTCCCTGGCCTGACAGAAAATTCATCGTCATAAACGCGAACATTTCTGTTAAGTAAAAGAACAACGGATGTGACGAAAGCTTGCAGCTATTTACGATCGTCTCTTCTCTTTGCAATCCTACGTTACGTGACGTCCAGATCTTGCTTCACCACCTACCCCAACTTCTAAAATCTATATTTACCACTTGCGTAGGTATACGTAATTGTAGCGTTTCTCTTATCCCGCCCTTCGGCCTTTACCACTGCGAATTTTCCGTCCGCAGCAAAGCGCTCACCATGTAGGCCTTAGCACATAAGCTCTTTCGTGTCTCTTGCGCATTATAAATGACGCCGCTCTCATTCCTGGTTCGCGGGGTTTCTGTTCTCTGTGTAGCATGGGAAGAACGTTGGTGTGCGGGGTTCCAGGCAGGCTTTACAATTATTAGCCGGCGTTGTAATTAGCGCAAATTGTTTCTCTCCGTAGCAGAGCTACGTCGAAAGAAGGGAAGAAACTCTTCGAGGCCGATCTGCCTGATGCGTAAGCCTCCGCCTCTGCTCGATAGTATCTAAAGAAAATTCACTCCTTGCGAAAAAAAAAGGTCCAATTCGGAAATGCTGGGAGGACTTCTTCTTTGCCCACGGCTGCAGCCCGGATCCTGAACAACTCCTACGGGACCTTGGCCACCTGACCCATTAAGGAAAAGAATATGCTGCCGGTTGCTCTTCCGCATAGTCTACGGCTCGCCAAAGGGCACGCGGCTCCTCGTTGCGGTGGCGTTTACGAGTCTACAAAGGCCGATTACTGTCCAACCACGGTCATTTTCTCAGAGAACGGGGGTGACCTCGCCATCTTATGTATACTTAATGGTCAAAGGAGACAGAAGTAGATAGAGAAACGTCGGCTATTCAGGAATGAACGTCGTATCTGCTACTGGACCGGGACGTATGTACGTTGCGGGAATACAAAGAGAATGGAGATCCGCGTTTGCGAGAGAAAAGAGAGTAGTAGGTAGGTAGGTATAGGTCTGGGCTGCTCGAAATTGGGTTGGTTTGCGAGACCACCTTATTCCCCGATCTTACTCTCTTTTTCCTTTCGCCTTTCTTCTTTCTTCTTTCCACTTTTAGTCCCCTAGGATACCCACTTCCCACTTCCCATCCACTACCCCGATTTCATTTCTTTTACAAGCGCCCCGTCATCATTTTTCATAGAGAAACCCATCCACCCCGCACTCACCTTCTTCCTCTCATCCCTTCTTTCGTGCAGAATAAACGCGTGCGCAAACCAAAACCGGGAATTTTAGACTCAAACTTTCTACTACGTTATTATTATAGAGACCAGACCTCCGGGGCATAACAGGTATATGAAACAGTAGGTTTAAAAGTAAAAAATCTCTGCAATGATTGTCCCTTATATCGTTAGACGTGTTACTGAGTGTAGTAAGAGACGGTGAATAAAGTTTACCGCATCACTACGACCGCAACTATCATCGTACCATAGCCGAAGACGAGCGAGACGTAATTTAGAATATTTGGTGCCGGATGTCAGCTATTGCTCGCCCACCGTGCCGCCATTATGTCATCATCATTCTCTTCCACGGCGACCGACCCGAGCTGACGTTGACGGGAGGCGCGCGCCTGGGCATCACTCATCGCTCGTCGTCGGGCCCAACTGCAGACACCCGCTTCACTTCACTTCACATCACATCACATCACATCACATCACATCACATCACATCACTTCACTTACGCCTCGTCTGACTAAACAATATTTATCGCGCTTCGAGCTGCTGAATTGAAGATCCGGTGCCACCCACGGTACACCATCAACTCTCTCTCTCGCTGTCTCTTTCTCTCTTGGTTTGTCTGTCTGTAACTCTGCTTCTGTCTCCTTGGACCGACAGAACCGTGAGCTTGAACTCCAGAGTTTCGAGCGTGGAAAGAAATTCTTGAATTAAATTGGGAAGACGGTGGATTGGTAGAGATTATTATTACTATTCCCCAGCATCGCTGCTGCCACTGGGGTGGCGGTGGATAGGTATCTATACAGAGAGTAGTAGACGTAGCAAGGAGCAAGGGTCGGCGTGGTTTTAACGATTCCAATTTTGCGCTCTCTCCGCTTGAGCGTTTCAGTCTCCGAGGAAATCATTGAAAATGCAACTTAAGGAAATCCTCGAATATTGTGTTTTATTATAAACACACCCGTGCGTCCTCTGCAAGACGATTTTGCATCCGAATATTTTCAGATTCGAGAATACGGCTCTGCTGAGTATACCGTTTCTTTCCCCTGGGATTGGCTTTCGTCTACCAAAGGGGCTTCTTGCCTTTTCCTCAGGAATCAGACAGTCTCAGATCGACTCCTCCGCTGTACCTACTTCATGGCGACGCGAAACGTGAAACGCGAAACACGCCGCCAGGAATTCCAATTCCTCGAAAGAATCACGCGAATGTTAGAGAATGTTAAATCAAATTTTCCTTCAAGGGATCGTCGCGTTGTCCTTCTGAGCGTATATAACGGCGCTAGGATTTTTTCGTTTTTTTTTTTCTCTTATATACTTTTTGCCGTCTATGATCACGCTTAGCATGACAATGAGAGTGAGAGAGAGAGAGAGAGAGACAAAGTAAACGAAAACCAGAGAAAGAGAAAGAGCGATAAAGTCAGAGAACGCCGCGGCGGTGCGCGTTTTGACAAATCGTTCGAGCCAAGCGCTTGGAGATGCCCTTTTTTGATCCCCTGGTGGGGTTCGCCTAATTCCTCGGAATGTTTTCGTCTGGCGTCTCGCTGGGCACAGCTTGCCTCCTTCCATCTATAGAGTCCCCCCGTCCCCCCTCGAAACCCACAGACGCAATTCTTACGTCGATTTACTTTTGTCGTCGATCTTCTACTCGCGCCCGATCGTTATAGGTTGCGTTTCAATTCGCTATCTTCGTACGGTATTTGTATATAGCTATACCAATAAATAACTATATATATATATGTATGTATGTATAACGTTCAGATTTTCAACGAGCACGCGCCCTCCCAGAGATCCGCTGTGGGGGGACACCGCAGGACGTCACGGTACGCCAAGAGTCGCGGGGCGATTAATATTTATGGCGCGAATTCCGTCGCACGTGAACCATCCAGGCGACAAATAACGTTTTGATGTATTCGACGTGATTCCTCGTAATTCGACGCGAGTGATTTGCGGTCTCACCGTTGAAAGGCTCCGCTGCGTCGCTTCGTGGACTGCACATTTTACAGGTCAGATTATATCGCCGGGCAAGTTCAGTTTCTGCCCTGATAGTAAAGCACAAATGAAAATTTACAAAAGTCAAAGAAAATCAAAGAACAAAAGGAAAATAACAAGGATTTTTCGTCGACTAGCGGTTTGCGAGAAGGCACTGGTGCCATCGTCGATTCGCCGAGTTCCTGCAGGCGAGGCATGTCCGCTTCGAGGGTGGATTTATCCAGGGGGTGGAGGACGCGCGCGGGTGTAAACGAAATGGCCCCCGGAGGGGTGATAGAGGCTACCTAATAGCTCGCCGAATTGCCCCTGAAACACCTTTTTAATGAACTATTGCTTTACGCGAAATGAAAAGAGACGACATCCGTTTCGACGAACAATTTCTTTTCCCAAAATTCAATTCGCAGGGTGAAATACTGGTAAAAAAAAAAGCGTCATGGCTTGCTTCATTTCAATTCTGTCATATTAACTCTTCTAATTCGGTACAAGACTTAGCGTCACTTTTGTATGTACAGGTTGATACGAAGTCAGAATATTCGTAAAAGAATTCCAGCCTCGGAAGTATGAAACTAGATTAGTTTGCAAGAGAGAAAGAAGACGGCGGCGTGGATACTATGGAAAAATAAAAAATGAAAAATGAAAAATGAAAAGTGGAACGGTCCGTGGCTCTTCTCTGATCTTGGTTGTTATTGCCCTCCAGTAAAAATCGCTAGCCGCAGCAAAGAGAGCAAAAAGTAGATCGTATGTAGCGAGGGAAGAAGAACTGCGACATAAAGTGTCGCGAGACAAAAATTCGAACAATTCGAAAAGGAGAAAATAATCGACAAAAATATTGACAAAAAAATTAACTCTAGACTTTCTCCTTCATTTCATTTCATTAGACGACGTCTTGAATATGTTGAGAAAATTCAGGTTCAAGCTCAGCCTCCGGAAGACGTCGAGACGCTGAGTACGGTACGGGGAAACAGCGGAACAAGGTCATTCATCATACTAGCGATCTGGCGGCAGGTACAGGGGTGCGGAAGACCCCCTCGAATAGGATTTACCTCACCCTTTAAACCTCTCTCCTGTGAGGTCGAACATAAAAATAAAAAAAATAAAAATGAATAACGAAATTATTAATAGTTTGTTGAGAAGCAACACTCCGGTGTAGTTTGGATTCCCAATTTAGATAAAATCTGGTAAAAGGAGGTAATAAAAAAAACGCGTCAACGCGATCTAAATGGCTCTAGATTCTGACGTGGGCACAACAACGAACGCCCAGGGCATGTCGGCTCTGTAATTATACGGTAGCTAGCAACTACGGCACTTTAGCCGGTATGCTCCCTTCCCTCAATCTCGTCCTAAACTGTAAACTCGTCGACCGAGAGAGGGTCCAGCTACTGGTTTTCCGCGAGTAATATTCTATCCCTCGTAAGGTATTAATGGTTGGCGAGCAAACGAGGTGCCGTAACTTGGCCGCCGGTCGTGCAATTAGCCAAATGTTACGGATACACGAAGCCATACGGCCCTGCATCATCTAGCCCTTGGTCTTACCGAACGACGTGCTTTTATACACGCTCGTCACCAGGTATAAAATCCACTGTCGGATGTAAACGTATACTTATTATAGTCGATAGTCTGTTTCAAGTACCTACATCGTTTCGTTTTTATTTGTCTATATAATTTTTTTTTTTTCTTTTTTTTTCCCTTCAGATCTTGCATATAGATTTCCCTGTCGATTCAAATTCAATCCTATAGTATTGACGGGTGTGCAGCTATTATAAAATCGTTTGATCTTCGTATTGGCCAGCTGTAGTTCATATCCGAACAATGATTCACTGATCTCGAGTTATAGGATATATATACACCCGTTTTATAGGGCGTAAACGAAAAGCGATTCTGCGTTTGTCAGTTCTCTGATCTTCGTCAAGCTCATCCTGTCCACGAACAGCAAACGAGCGAGTATCGATTCGGCCTCAAACGGCAAAGCATCAACCGTAGCGAACCCTACTCAAATTATGATCATGTAATGAGAATCGATTATTGATAATTACTGTATAGTAAAGTAGATCTTTTTTTTTTTTTTTGCCTTTCTATTAATCAAAGAATTTTTTTTTGTTTCAGGTGAGTTTCTCTCTATGCCTACTGTTTTATCTTCGGTAAGTCTTTTGCGATAATCATTCAATCATTTCGCTAGTGTTCCTAGCTAGCTGTCTAACAGATTAAAGCAAAAAGCAAAAATCCAACTGGAACAGAAAAATGCAAATCGCGTTGAAAGTTGCGAAAGGTATTTATGGAAGGGAGAATCGTTCGTAGTTCGTAGGCGAAACGTGCATCGAAATAGTGCCGTAGTACCGTGGCGGAAGGGTGGAAGTCGATCGTGGACCGTTTGGCTGCTCCGCGGATGCAAATGCGAATGCAACTCTTGGTCGTGGTGGTGGAGTAGGTGGTAGAAGCGGAGGTGGTCGACGGGGCTGTTTCGTCGCCCAGTGATATATCGGATCTCTCTCCTGCCTCCGAAGCGAACCCCTCTCCTAGCTAAACGTATTTTCAGCCCTGGCTCCGCCGCTCTTTCCTTTTTCTTTTTTTTTTTTTCCCCGTTCTCTTTTTTATCCGTTTTTTTTTTCTCCTTTTTTTTTTTTTTTGTACACGCGAGCCAAAGCAGGCTTTAGGCGGATCGCGACTAACCCTACCCGGGCTCGACTACACTCTGCAACGTGACCCAGCCATTCCTCCTGCTCCTGCTTTTGCTCCTGCTCCTGCTCCTCGCTGTATTAGTTTTTACGAGAATAATACACAACGCTTAAAGGGATAAGGGATTAAATCTCGCGGCCGCCACCTGACCAGGCGACCACCCTCACCGTAGGAATCAGCGAAATGTGGGAGTTGTGTGCCTTGTAGATCTTTCGGGATTACTGTGGACCCCGTCGTAGGGGATGAACGTAAATGCTGATTTTCACCTCTGGAGGGCGAGAGACATTCCGCGAAATTCGATAGACGTAGTGAGCTTGTAGAAGGGGGTGAAGAGGGTCCGAAAATTGTCAGGTCCGAGAAAACGTGGCGAAAAGAAAGAAAGAAAGAGAGAAAAAAAGAAGAGAAAAATAAGACTGGCCAACAGCTCTTCGATCGGACGAACAACGCGAGCAACGGCTTGTGGATCTGAAGTCGCTTCTCAAGCTCCAGAATCGCCTGGACTCTGTGGAGGTTGGAAAAAGCATCATAAATAACGTTCAACTTTACTTCTCTCCTATGTTTCAACGTGTCCCCCTTTCCTCTTTCCTTACTTCATCGCCCACTCCCTCGAACCCCCCCTCCCGCCCTCTCTCTCTTCTCTGCTACGCGAAATATGAGTAAAAACTGCGAATAAGAGGGTTGCCCGTTGCACGTTCATAAATAACGTAACGCTTGACAGCCGACCGAGTCGCGGTGTATATGAGATCGTCGACGTCGTCGCCTACATACGAAAAAGAATTGGACGTCGGTGTAACCTCGCGGACGAAGAAAATTCACCTGCGGATATCCGCTTCTGGTATATCTGAATGGAAAAAATGGCTTAAATAAAAAAAAAAAAAAAAAAGAAAACAGATCAACAAAGAAACAAACACAAATTTAACGAAAAAATGAAATTTAATAATTCGCTGGGTTTTTGATCACGGAAGAAAATTTTTCTCGTTTCGTATTTAGATATACATTTTTTATTCGTATATAATCCGGGGGTGGATATTCGAGACCCTTTCGTTGTTGGAAGTCTGCCGTACAGTAATAACCGACAACAGCAGCAGCAGTAGCAGCAGCGGCAGTAGCAGCGTTGGCTGCGTATATATCGAGGCAATCTTTTACAATTCAATTACGTTTATCAAACAGCTATTTCATTTTACGGGTTAAAAGGGTTATTCCGGTGCTCGTTTCACACCGTCTCTTTTCGTGCCCTCCAGTTTCCATGTACACACGTGTATGTTATGGGCTAGAACACAAAAAAAAAAAAAAAAAAAACAAGGAAAAAAAGAAAAACCTTTACCAGACGATCGAATGTATCCAGATTCTCCTCTCTTCGCTTAAAATTGTATTACCTACCTAGCTATCTCTATCATTCTCTGTTTTTGCCATCGTCGACATCGACGCTAACGCGGATTAGGTATTCGACCAAACGTCGATGTACCCGCTTGTACCACGAATGTAGTTCACGCTAGGCAGGTTACATAGTCTCGTCGCTCGCTGAGTGCTCGCTGCAATATTCACCTTCCATTGGATACAGCTCCCCTTTCGCGGTTGGGCTAAAACATCACGCAGACACTGTAAACTACTCACGTCGACGTCGTAGCTACTATATTTCCCGCTGGATGCACCAGCTACCGTTGGCTAACCACGCCGGCGCCAAGGCGAGTGCATGCCACCTTCCCTCGTGCTGCTGCATACGAAAATGATGATGAAAATTTCAAGTGGAAGAAGCTCGAATGAATTTTCCAAAATAATTACAAATTTAGAGACTTTGACCGGTATTTGTATTTTTCTTCTTTTTTTTTTTTTTTTTTTCCGAAAGAGAAGAGCCGTCTTCGCGGTTCCTATTGCCGAAAGGACCTTCTTGTGTAAGTAACTGCGGCATTGCAAAGCCGGAGAGTGAATTTGCGGTGGTTTTCTTCCTTCCGAGAATTAGATTGCGTAATCCTATTTGTATTGGAAATTACAGCGGTGCCACGTGGTTGACATTTAGGCTCCGTATCTGTCGAGCGTTGTGAGAGGTAATTGACTCTGACTGGAAAATTCGATTTGAATCGCGCGGCGTGTTTCGTTCCAGGAATAAATTCGTTTCCATGAAGCCAGACGCTTTGTTCCCCTAATGACGTCAAGTACACTTATATTGATATGATTTGTACGAATAACGCATGAATTAGGTAGCTTTGATATCCGGGCATTCATTCATTTCTCTCTGATGAACCGAGACAAACGTCTCTTCTTTAACCATAGAATATATTCAACCGTCAATTGTTTGCCTAATTTGATCGAAACAATGATCTATTACGATTATCAGTTTACTATCAAACTCTTTCTTAACGTTCTTTATATTGTTCGGAGTTTTCAGCAACATCGTAACCGTCAAAGTCGACGGGGCGTTGCGCTAGCAAAAGAGCGACTCACTCACTCTTTCAATTATCTTGCAAAAGATATCGAGTAACAAAACGAGAGCGTTGAAACCGCACGCTAAATTGTTCGCCACAGAAACCACCTCCTCTTTCCCCAAACGAATGTCAGGCTTATCGTTTTGTACGTGCGTGTGGTTTCCCGGCCTTATTCAAACCGTAATCGAGTCTCTTTATGTCTCGTAAGACGGGTGAACCGCAACATTAATAAGTCAACGACTCGATACGAATACTCGACGGTTTTTAAAAACCGGAATACACATGATTTCTGAAGGCCTTCAGACGTTCGGGCTAACTCAAAGACGGGGCTGAACGACCTGGTATACCGTTACTTCAACATCTTTCATCGTAAAGAGCGTATTTTCCGTTTGAAAGGTCCATTATCCGCAGCCTTTGGCATGTCCATAGAGGAGAGAGGGGCTGCTGCACAATTAGTATTGTCTACGGTTAAACAATGTGGCTATCACGGCTTTGTTTGCCCCTTTATAAAGATCATGTTGCTGCATCATGTTCAGATATATATATACCACCTATATGTATATATGTATACTATTGTATACATTATACGTCAGCTGAGGCAAGACTAGAAGATTGGAATACCAACAGCCGAAATGATTTCGAGATGAAACTTAGTTCAAGCGCGAGATCAGAAGCTTAATTTTTGGGATTTAAATCGCGTCTGAAAATGAAGTGTCAAATTTTTGTAGCAGTCATACCGAGTATATGGTAGATTTTTTAAAGGTATTATTACGTCGACCGCGAGATTGGTTAGAAAAGTAAAAGATGGGTAGAGACGGACATCGGGGGAAGGAGGTAGCGAGAGAAAGAGAGAAAGTTTAACAGGAGAGAGAAAAAGCGAGAGGTTGGAGTCCGAAGCTCAGCCCTCTACTTACGTAATTTTAAATTAAACTGTGACGTTTTCAAATTAACGTTTTTGCCTACCTCTCTCTGCCCTGCAGTACAGGGCTTTGGTAAAAGAGGCGAGAAACGCGAGAGAGGAGAGAGAGAGCAAGAGAAAGAGAGAGAGAGAGAGAGAGAGAGAGAGAGAGAGAGAGAGAGAGAGAGAGAGTAAGGTAGGAACTTGTGATATTACCCGAACGGAGAGAAGGGAGAGACGAAGAAGGGGGCTTTTTCGCCGTGTAATTTAGGTACCAGGAAATTGGTTTTCTCGACAATGAAATAGAAGAATACGATGAATGCGATGGGCAAAAAGCAAAAACTCACTCACTCGCGCCTCGATGGTCCCACTCCTCCCTCACTTCTCTACCGCAGGTTCCCGTCATTTTATCGAAAACCTACTCTGCTCTGTAATCCATGTCGTACGAGTAAACGGGACCAATAACTCGAATCGTAGGATCTATTCAACGCGTGTATTTCCCGCGATACCTATGTTATATTGTTCTCGAGAATGTGTCTTCAAAAAGTCAGGGATGAATCTGAAGCGGAGAAATTTGAATAGCGTGATTTTCTCCGCACAGGATACGAGGCTACGGTGTTAGATATTCCGGAAGGTCGTGGACGGCTGCGTTCGTGCATCGGATCCCTTGTTTGCGAGCAATTATCTGGCACAATCGAATTATCCTAGCTAGTAGGCTTTTGATACATCCTGTGCCTAGTTGTTGCCGGAGTGCGTGCCTCTAGCACGGCGTAATTGCTCGGTGGGTCGACTTTTGAATAAAATAGAGGCGCCCAATAGTCCTTGGCTCTCTCCACGAGTCTGTCCGACAGCTCACCGTCCATTTGTACGTCCGTACCCCACCGGTCTGTCCGTCACGTTGACGTGGGAAGACGCCACGTGGTACCCGCAACATTTCCCCCCCAGCCGAAAGCTAGTTACGATTGTTCGAAACTCATGAAGTCATGCAAGCTCCGCTTCCCGTATTGTGGTGGCCAAGCAATTCCACAGTCATGCAATCATAATCAACTCTGGATAATGGGCCTGTGATGGGCTGCAGAGTCTCGCGGCCTTAACTACCGTCGACGTCGCTTTTACACTCTGGCTATATGTAAAAGCTATATACCTACATCCACGTACGACACTCGAAACGAATCTTTGCGAATCTGCTCGGCAGAGGCACTAGAATTTCTAAGGCATCAGCCACTTCTGGAAATCCTTGAGGACTTTGGGACTCCAGGACCTTATATGTACCCGGTCGCTCCGCCCACGCAGAGGTTACAAAGGCTTTGAGTCTGGCATGGATCGTAAAGGGTTACTTTGAAGCGTAGGTTTTTATTTTCTATTCTCTTCTCATTTTTCTTTTGAGTTCTTATTTTTTCTCCTCTTTTTGTTATTCTTTTCTCGTCGAGATCCTCGTCCCTACTAAATCTTCCGTTTTATTTCCATGCGAGAGTCAAAATGCTTTAATGGGTATTAAAAAGTGTAGAAAAACATGGCTGTTCGGAGGCAGGTAGAGTATCTCGGAATCTCAACTGAGATTCAAATCAGTCGAACAAATAATTTGATAATCTTGTCCGGTTTATCAAAGCAATTAGTTACCCAGCAGGATACGAATCCTACAGTCGAGGATACGACCGCGACCAAGAACAAGACCATGGCACAACTGAGAAGGGCTCCCCCGTCGCTCGCCAACCGTATCCCACCCGTTTCCGCAGCGGATTTCTCAAATTACAAGAAATTATCGAGATATCGCCGTAACGGGTTAACCGCAACGGATAAATCCACTAGAATTTAATTTTCGCTTTCAACTCGTTCTCATCATTACCTAGGATTTTACCTCCGATTATATACTCACCCTTGGCCATCTGCCACCCCTGTGCGGCGTTCAATCTCGTGTGTACAAGTCAGCCACGCGCGAGCCCCTCGAAACGCGATATACCCTAATTACGAACGCCTCGGATCTACCGCGAAACCGCATAGTAAAAATGTGTAACGGTAAAGTCAAAATATGTCAATGGGCTTGACTGCGGTAAGCCGCAGTAAGAGGGCCGACGGCGCTCTTTGAGGGAAGGGAAACCAAAAGACATTCATTAAAAAAAAAAAAAAAAAAAAAAAAATGGAATTGAAGAAGAAGACAAGAGAAAAAAGACAACGCAATGGCTCATAAATGAGCTGAGGAAAGAAAGAAGGAAGCCATAACGATCGGCGGAGGGTCTCACGTTGAGTCACGGCGCTAGGGTGACGCGTCGACAATTTGCTACAACCGATTCTGAAGCAAAGCGTGATGTGCGGTTAGCCCGGGGTGTAGTTAGCGAGAGGAAATAACAAATAGTCGAATAGTCGGTATGCTGTCTTCCTGTAGGTTGTCGATGGCTGGTTGGGTTATCCTTTGTCTTTAAAATACGCTCGCGGCTTAGCGGCTAGGCGAACGTTACTATATAAGATCCCGTGACCTTAGTCGTGACCGGACCGCCTCACCTGTGCTTGAGTGAAGAGTTTTGCCAGGGTAACGGTTCTTCGGGCACTTCGTTCTTCCCTCGATGTATCAGACCGCTCACGATAGTTCAAAGACGAGTTGTAAAACTAAGTTTGACTCGTATGCTTGTAGCGTCGAAGATGTTTCCGGTAGATATCGATATCTCGCAATGTAGAGAGAGAGAGAGAGAAAATGTGAAGAGTCGAGAGGGAGAGAACCTGCGGAGGCAGAGGGCAAGGGGCAGAATCTACGGATACTCGTCGTACAGTGAGCTCTGCGAATGGAGCTGCTAATGTATGTAATTGATCCATTGTGCGATGCATTAGTCCTCGAGGCACGAGATAGGCTATCCCGGTAGAAGGGCCTGAATGGGGATTCAGAAAAGCGGATTCAGGATTCAGTACCATCTCTCCTCTTGGCTCCTCTCTTATTAGTTCTTTGTGTCGTTAGATTAGTCTAATGCACTCTCGGAGAATCGCTCCTTCGGTCACTTATTCAGGATGAAATTGATGCTCGCCTAGTCTCCCCTCATACTTGAAATTCCATACCCATCAAACGGGTTTCTAACAAATTTCTAAAACCACGAATGAAACCGACGACTTCTCATTTTCAATCGGTAATGCAACAAAACTGACTATGGGGAGATAAATTTGTTCGAAAAATATCACCACCGTCAACGAGATAAGCTGGTACAAGACATGGACGTCTTAAGCAAAGTAGTGGGGTAGGAGGATCCGGGCGACGCGAGGTCGCCGCGGTGGACCGGAGATGCCAGGAATTGTAAGTTAAGGTGATGGCAAAGGAGGAGGACGGTGCCTGGAGGTTAGCCGTGCGGGCATAAAGTCGCAAACGTACGGCGTGAGATCCGCGATAGCTCGCCGACTGCGGCGCGGCGTGGTGAACATAAAGGTATTAAAAAACCACTGAGGCAAACGCAGTGCGCTGCACGCATCTGCGATGCAGTCCTGGAGTCAGCCCGCAGACCCCCGCGGCGCTTGACCTGTCTTCCCTGCGCTATTCCTCGCGTCTCTTCGCCTCTCTTCAGTCATGAGATGAACGCCGATATTCCCGAGTGTCTGTAGATATCTGAACACCGATTTTCCCAGTCTTGCTGAGTCGAGGCGTTTACGAGGAAAACAACGAGGATGATGATTCGACCATCGCCTTGAGTATCCGGGCAGTAAAGAACCGAATCTAAAAAAACGTATGGCGTATAAAAGCTCGAGAATATATTTGAGGAACGAGCGGAACTCCCTTGACATGAAATATAGGCGTCCCAGCGATAATGACAAACCGTGTTTACACTGGACAGATCTTCCTGGGGTGCCTCGTCAAGCCGCGGGGGTGACGGGACTCTGGAGGTGATCCCCCGACTCCTTTCTTTATCATGTAAATAGGATGTAGCAACGCGTTAAGGCTGCCGACCGGACTGACCGTGTACAACACCGCATACCGACCGGTCAGTATCCAGAGAGAGAGAGCATGTGGCACAATGTTGGCCTCACGACTAACTCCCCCCAGATCCTGAGGAGGATCATATAGAATATAGACAGCCGAAAAGAATCGAGCAACTAGCAAGCAAGCAAGCAAGCGAGCGAGCAAGTGAGCGAGTTGGTTAGAGAATAAGATGGTAGAGGAGAAACACCCGACTGTAAAATATATCAGCCTCCGTGTGACTTCTCAGGGCAGTCACAAATCACCTAGACCCCCCGTAGGGGCATTGGACACGCGGTGCTAGACCGAGTGTGAGTGGGCGATCTGGTGACCGCGGCTCGCCACTTTCTTCGTCCTATTATTCCTGAGCGAGGAAGCTTTTTCGATATCGTATGTTGCGCGCGGTATGGATTCGTCGAAAGCTAGTTAAATATTGCGGACAAGTTAATCGTCGCAACTTTGTGACTTTGTAACAATCCTGGAGGTTTTGGGGTGGCTCGTTAGCATAGCTGGTTGGACGAAGGCCCGGTTATATACCATCGGCTTCGACGCGGCTGCAGCCATACACCCAGGTGAATACTATTAATGAGGCTCCTCGAAGGAGGGCCATCTTTTGAGAGGAGCCTGCTTTTGTTGGACCTGGAGGAGAGGAGCCTGGAAATAATGCCGGGAGGAATGTGACCTGTGCACCTCGAAGCCAGGGCCCCTCGACGCAGCACGACCGGGAACGATCTCGCCGCCAGGGAGTGGACTAGCCACATCATTGTATCTACTCGCGTGACCGCTTCTTGGGTCCAGACTAGCCCGAAGACTCGGATAAACTCGATTTACGAATAGGAGGGACATTCAATTCTTGAACGTACCTAGTGAAGGAAGAAAAATGTCAACGAAAGTAATTGACGAGAGAAATAACGAGGCTTCGATGAGTTATTTACGCTTCACTGACTTTTACAATGCTAGGTAGTCCAAGGCTGCGTAGTTAAGAGTTAGAAGCACAGCGAGGCACACTTGCACGTATGTTGAAGGAATGTTTTAACCAGTAGCTACTACCGTCATTATAATGATTTGAATCTACCGACCGGACCGTCCGGCTGTTCGCCTTATTATTAATTTCAAATAACGAGATGCCCAGCAGCTCGGAGGTATGCTGCACTCAATATTCTTTATTAATGATTCTCGGTGTTCCCACAAGGTCTCTTCGAAAGTGAGAGAAATGATAGGTGAAAAAAGAAGAATAGAAATAAGAAAAAACAGAAACCGAAAAATTATACTCGATGAGTTATGTCTCGCATTAAAACCACGTTCTCAGAGGCATTCATTATTCCGCGAGATCCACTACATAACCACGGTACTGACAGGCGTTGAAAATTAGTCAAAAATGGGCATAATCTTGTCGCGACGTATGTCTGTACCCCTCACCTTTCTTTCGAAATTAGCTCGGCGACGCGCAATACCGTCTCTATTCTTCGAGGGCGCATAACCAATGACGTGAAAAAGCTTTACTCAACCACCGACGCAAAGTACGATCTGCTCCGGTCTCAGTCCATATGATGAATGGAGTTTCGTGTAACTCTTTCGTTCTGCAATCCTCACGGATTTATTAATACATCAGCATCTCTATTTACCATGTCCTGAAAGTCTCAAATAGCGTGAATGTTTTTTCGGTTAATCGACGGTTTTTTAGGACGCAGCTTGGGAATATGCCACCTCGGCAATCACTCCTGCCCGGCCTCGTATGTGCTTTGTACGTACGCTTGTGGTTGACGGACACAGACCGAGCCTGAAAGATTTCATCTTACGGGCCCCGGACCACTCAGGCCCGCAAACCAGTTTTCATATTTTTCGCAAGGTGCGATAAATTCGCAACGAAATACGGATAAGATACTCGAGACTGGCTACAAAAGTGTGTGCGGTAAGCGGGGATGAGTTACCAAAGGTTTGCTGCTGGTTCGTGCAATTTTTTGGTACTTCTTTAAGTGCCAGGCCGCTATGAGCAGAGCTTATTGCATCGCAAATCTCTCTTCGAACGACGGGAAGAAATAAATTCAATTCTATCACCCTTTGATCGGGCGGCAGGTAGAAATCCGTATCTTTTTTACCCGCCTGGCGCTTTCCGATCTTTAATTGAGTTCGGGTAGGTACTTTCTGTTTCTTTATTTATTTCTTTATTCCTTTACCCAGGGATTTTCTTTAGTTCCTATTTCTTTCCTCTCAACCTTACCGGTACTGGACCTCACTAACAAAGTGCTAACAAGGCTAGCTTTTTTTATTTTGTTCCAGGTGAGTGAACTCTCTTTTCTTTCTCTATCTTCGATGATCAGATTTAACACGGGTGTAAGCTATCGTCTTTAATTTTTTTTCGAACCGTTAACAGTCGTAAGAACATTAGCGTTTTCTCTCCTTCTAATCAAGCTAATCGTTCAAAAAATTCACTATATTCACGTTATTTGGATTCGTATTAGACTCATACACGTATGAATACAGGCAAACCGAACGTTCTGAGCTGTAACGTCGACCCGCCCCCGCAACTCAATTATATGCTAGAATGTTTGCTTTCGCTAGGTGCCATCATCGCGTTGCTTCAGGGTTTCGCAAGCGCCGGAAAGGGGATCCCCTCATTGTTGCACGTTGCAAGGGGGTAGCATGGCTCGGGCGAGAATAAACACGTGTTAAAGTCGACCGAGGATAACAATAACGACAGACGAAAGGGTGCCCCGTTTTTATGTCGGAAGTGACGCTCCCATGAACCGTCAAGCCCCTGCGTCAAGGGGTGTCCCTACGGTATACTAGATATACGCACTTGACTACAAAAACGCTCATCTTTCTACCGATTTTTCAAATCTTTCGCTGCCACGATAGTAAAGCAAAGAAGAATAAGAAGAAAAAACATTGTATAAATGGCGTATCTATGGTCGAAACCATGTATCCCCTTTTTGTCGATTGTGAAAGCGTCGGTTTGAATCAGTGTTTGTTGAGTTGGTAGAAAGCTAGCGGGCCGCGATCAAGGCGGACGGAAGTTATTTGACATATCGTCCTCGCGCGACCACGCGGTGAACAATCGCAGCCGCGGGTAACAATATGTAACAATATGTACCGAGTGCAGGGAATCGAGCTATCGGGCAATCGGTCAATCGACCGTACGGCGGGCAAACAATTGGACGGCCGGTTCGTGCCGCTTTGCGTTTTCAGCCGCACGACGATGCACCGGACAGAGGATCAATTCCGCGTTGCATTATATGCATTCGGACATTGTTGTCCAGTTTCGCAACTCGAGAATCGAGAGTCGAGATGCTCGTCCATCTCAGTAGGTAGGTAGAGTATAAAGTTTGCATGTGTAGATGAGCAGCGCGGTTCGCGAGCGGTACCCGGCATCGAGAACCGCCTTTGGAGAACGATGATTCAGAGATATTTATGAGGTGGAGATCTGCCGCGTGAGAGGGCATCGTAGAGAGGAGTAGAATTACACGATGTCTGCGGTAATATACCGTGTTGGGGTTGGGATTCGAGTGAGATTGGGGGTGGTGGTCCGGGTCCGGGTGCGGGTGCGGGTGGAAATCGGAAGGAGAGTAGAGCATCCTTGTGTACACGCCAGGAATATGCTAAATCACTCTGAATGGTATTCTGCCGAACGTCTAGTTCCACGACAAAGTTGCGGCAAACGAAACTGCCTTTTCTCGGTTCTCTTTTTGACTATCTCCTTCTTTCCCCCTCGTCTGGATCCTTCAGGTTTTTCCCAACTCTTCCCAAGATTCTCTTACCGAAAAACGCCGACGTTGCCTCGCGGTTTTTCATCCTACTGCGACGATATCCGATACAATTTAACCACGGAAGATCACTCTACTAAATACCGGCTGCAGGTTTCTTACCAAATTTCTATTGCCGCTCAGTTTTTCACAATTTCACGCTCGATTTCGTCTCCGTTCATCGCTCATAGTTATTGTTATTGGCCCTGTATAGAGACCTGTGACATAAGGCGATATAAGAAACGCGATAGAAATTGGTAAAAAAGAATCCGTGTTAGTGCAGAGGATGAAGAACGCGGTAGTCGAAGAAAGAGGAAAAGGTGTAGGAGGCCCGTAGAGAAACGTAAATAACTGGAACTCATCTTGATAATTAAATAAATAATGGTTAGAGGGTGGAAGATGCAGGAAAGCTAGCAAGATAAAAATGGAAAAAGGTAGAGACGAAGAGAGGAGATGGGGGTGTTGTCTGGTTACTCTCTTTCCTTCTTTTTCTTCCCACCACCACCACCACCACCAAGAAAAGCACTATGCTGTTGTTACATCGTGTGCCTTTACACATGTGGTGAACGAGCCACCTCACCTACGTCATTCCCGTCTCGGATATGAAACAATACAATTTAGATAATTAAACAGATATCAGCTGGGGCTGCATTAAAATAAAAGACTGTTTTTTTTTCGTGGTGGTGAAGATCGCTGTTGGATCATGGCAGCTGGTGGTAGATTTAGGCCCTTTAAGATCAGCCGGAGGCTGGGACTTCCCCGAGATAAGGACATGACGTAATTATCACAGACTTATTGCTGCCTGGTCCGACACAATCAATTTATACCTTGACAGTCACGGTTACTACCCTGACCAGACAAACTGCCGCGCCAGGCCGCTTCTGCTGCCGCTAGTTCTCGATTCGTGGAGTCATCCTGATTCTGCGTTTCTTTTAACCATCGTATATCCTGGGCTAGGTCGTAGCCGGTTGTTCTATGATTCTCGATTTTCTAGATGCAGTTGGCTTCTGGCCAGCCCACTTTTATTCGTCTCCTTTCTTAAAATCGCGGTCGAACTTACTCGCCTGGAACGAGCTTTTTCGGAGTGATTTTACTGGCATAACGTCGTACAAGAAAACTGCGAAAGCACAAAAGCGCTAGGGGCTGTTTTCGGGTAATTTGACGTACGATTATTCATGAATTAGGATTACAGCTCACTATGGGCGAATATGAAAATTAGGCGGGGTCCACGAGCGTCGTTGTTAGGAGGCGCGTAATCCTGTCTGTAAAATAAAAGAGTAATGATGAAAAAAAAAAAAAAAAAACGAGGGGAGTGGAAAAAAAGGAAGAAAGAAAGAAAAAAAAAAGATTGAACATATGACGATATTATCTCTTCCATACCACGTGAGTTCCCTGTGGCAGGCCGGCAACCCCCCGTAGAGCCCTGCGTGTGTTAATTTGAATTGAGAGAGATTACGCGGAGACCTCCCGTCGAGAGCAGCCATTTTGTATCAAAATGTCGATAAAAGAACCCGGGGTCAGCCGAGATCATTTGGGTAATACGAACATCGCTGTTTTCACGGCTATAATTCATCAAACTCTTGCGATCGTCAAAACGGAAAATAGAAAAGGAGGCGAAAGGCGAACAAAGATTAGTTGCAGTGCCCGTGGCTAGGGTTTCTAAAAAATTATATTTCTACGTCCTATAGACACCGCTATCAAGACTGTCAATAAACGTTCTGACCCAAAACGTAATTTTCAAGACTTCGTCACTTTTGGGTGATAAAAAAGAAAAAAAAGTAAAAAAATAATAAAAAAGTAAATATGAAAGAACTGGGAAAAACTCGTAAGCGAAGAGAATAAGCGAAGAAGGGAAAGCAACGAAGAACAGAATAAGACCCAGGAGTGACGCGAACGCCTCTGCCTGGGTTATATGGAAATGTTGGTCAAATATATCATTCTGGCTTGACAGTGCAATTCTCTTATCAGCCTCGCGCCGCCTGCCTCTACCCCAAACCATCCCGGGCGGAGGCTCCGAGGGCTAGGGGTGGGCGAGGGTGACGGGGATTGGGGAGGATGGAGAGAGAGCTAGGGGTTTGGGGCTGGAGCGCCCGATAGAGGATCTGCAAACACACCGCCCCACCCCTATGGCCTTCTCATTCCACCCCGACACCAGCTAGATGACGAACTACCGGGCAAAATAGAGCGGAATACTGGAAACACGGACGCCGAAAATACGCGAATTGAGGCGTCTCTTTGTTTTCCTCTCTCTGTCTTCTCCGGAGACAAGTATATGCACGTATGTGTAATGCCATACCTACACACGTTTTCAGACTGTATATATGTACCTATATACATGAAGGGACGAAAAGTGGCGACAAACATTTTTAGCCATCTAACTCAGCCCGTGACGTGGAGCAGCGCGTAACGATTTGTAAAGAGAGCAGCTCGGGCAAAAACATCAAGAACGAAGCTGTGGACGAGGACGTTACTGCCCAGAGGATGTTACGTTCAGATCGGCCTCTTCTCAACGTGAAGGATTAAAAACAAAAACAAAAAGAGTAAAAAATTCAACTCCGCTGTACCATTAGACAGTTTATTCTGACACGGCGGATCAAAAAACTCTTTCTTGTTCCCACACAGCAGAAAAGTATCGCGGTTTCTCTTAACCCGGGAAACACCCCCTATATATCTCGTTCTACGCACATTCGAGGGTGTCCTGACAGCCTTGTTACCTTGTTACGTTGTTACCTTCGCCATGACGCATAGGTCAAATAAATATCTTATTGTAAAACAGCTGCGGATCTCGTCTGAAAATATGAAAATATAAAAGATAAAAAAAACACACCCTCATTTTTCCACCTAAAGAAACATTTTCGACTCTTTCTTCATTCTTATTCTCTAATTCTCATATAATTAACGTCGCATAGAGGGATTTCTTAACGCCGTGGTTCGATACCTTCGACAAAAGGCTTCGGATCATAGCGAAACAGTTCGCGATTACAAAGTTTGTCTCGACGCCCTCACGCTGGGTGATGGATGCCTGCCGCTGTGTTCCAATGGCTCGTTTCTCCCCTTTGCAAGCTTCAGTTCGCTTTATCTGGTCCACTGGTTCCGCACGCACTCGCAGTGACTTTAGCGCACTCGCTGACGGCAATCGCTTGCATATATTTAGGCACGGGGTGGCTGGGGATTAGCATCGCGAGGCAAAAATACGGAAAAGCTATGGCAGGGGTGGAATGGGTAGGTATAGAATGAACGGGAGCCGCTGTTCGCTTCCATCGACGAAGCACTCGCGATTCCTCGTGTTTACCGACGAGGAGATGAAGTGCCGGCAATACGTCAGACGCGTAACCGAATGCCCCCCGTCGTTGCCCTATCCCAATCCCCACTCCCCGATTCCCCTTTACCACCCCTAAACCTGCACGTGTTGAATGTTTGGATCGAGCCGCTGGTCGACATGGGAAATTCCCGAGCCTGTATTTGGTTCACGTGGACCTCCCGCTGGGTAAGAGTTGTGGAAACATACGAGAAATCGATAACGCAAATAAACAACCGGTAATTGAAGATCACAGATTCGTTTATTGATGCGCTAATGCGGCGAGAAATCTTTCTAGAAAATCACAAGTTTAATTTTCCGAATCATCGTAGTTTACTGCGTGTGAATTTGCGGGTATTCCGATCGGTGGATCCTATTTCGAGAGCACAAGTAAGTCGGACGACCCGTGGAACGCTTTACGGCTTTTGGGAAGAAGAAAAACACGAGGGATCAGGGACCAGCGCCCGAGGGACCAGAGGACCCCTTAACGAGGCCGGCCTGGAGACAATCAGTTTCCCTTATCAGCAAACTCATATCTCGTCGTCGTCGTCGTAGTGGTGGGAGTAGTCCTTCCTTTTTTATCGTCTTTTGGTCTGGGTTTCTCTTGCTCCACCGCCCACCTCACCCTCGCCCTCGCCCTCGCCCACTCTATAATTGCTTCTTTTAACTAAGATTCTTGGATTTAACTTCGCCTGGTGCCTCCAAACACCTTTCCCGAGTTTCTCCGTATCTGCACCTCCATTTTTAAATTGGTTCTTATAAGTTTAAATACACCGGCGGCTCCCCGACTCGGAATCAAATCAAAACTGTTTTAAAACTTTCTTCCTTTACCATTATTTTCCTTTCTTTTCTCGTTCCTTTAACCTCTCATACCCCTTTACCTCTCGCACACCCGCACTCCCAACGCTTCTGCGTTTTACTTCATTTCCCTCGCTTATACTCCTACTCCTACCCCTACCCCTACCCCTACCCCTGCCCGTACTACGCCCCAAGGTATTTCTTTCCGTACTTAATTTCAGTCAGGTCCCGTAGCCATCTTTCATTCTTATTGGACCAGGGAATATTTTCTTGTAATTTCCTGTTGGTCGCAATAAAAAGGCCCCTTCCAACCCCTCGCCTACCCTCGTCCGTCTTTTGGTCTTGCTTCCTTACTTCCTTCCTTCCATTTTTCTACGTCTTGGTATTTCTTTTCCCTCTTCTGAACCGAATCTTTAACAAATTCGGGCTAGTGTGTACCCAGAAGAGGAAGAAAAAGAAGAAGGATCGAATCTATCGTAACGCAAACTCAACGTTTGAGCATTTAATTTTTCCATTAGAAATAGAGATCGGAAAATATTCCAATTTCAGAATCGTCAGTGTGTCGAATACATTCCCTTGCAGATTTAACTCGTACTTACCCACCTACCTACCTACCTAGTTTGGCACGAAAACTCGCAGTCTCGCAGCAGCGGCAGCAATATCGATTTCAAGCGCAAGCGAGCGGACGCAAGCTTTTGCCGCGATGCAATCTTTGAAAGGAGGACCGCGTCATTACGTTCTGGCGGTGGTTCACGGGCCATTGCCCCTGTCCCCGTCCCCATCCTCGTCTTCATCCTCCTCTACCTCAGTCCTGGTTCGTTCTATGGGGCTCTACTCTACCCTTCGACCCCCTGCACCCCCTTTCACCCACCAACCTACAAGGCGGAAGGCTCACGCGATTGAGAGCAACCCAATGACACATGACTCAACGCCCGACAACCCTATACGTCACGTGGCTTTACTCTGCCAACCGAAACCGAGAGGAAACCATTCACCTACGAAAGGAAAACTGCGGGACTCAAAATATGCAAGATAAAGGCCAAGTGCTAGTGGAATTCTCTCCTTAACTGACCCGCTCAACCGGCTATCAACGCACGGAAGATCTGCCACGGGTGACACTGCGAGTAAAATTCACTCAGCACCATCTGCTAGGATCGTAAAAGCAACCCCAACGAAATGTGGTTACGATACGCACGTAAAACCACTCGCGCGAAGAAACGTCCGGTTCCAAGATGTAGTCTTGCTCCTCCTGGTTTGAAATTTCCTTGAAAAATACGAACCATGGTGTTTCTCTTGAACGTTCGTGAAATTTTAATCGAAAGGTGTTCCACTGTTTCCTCTTTTTTTCTCTCTTCTTTCTTGTAATTCGTTGTTCTTTAGTGATTCCAACGAACGAAGCCTCAGTCAACCAAACCCGGAAAAGACGTTGATCAACGAAAAGCGAACAGCAGCCAGTCGTTCCCTCGACGCACTGGGCCCTGGTGCAAACTCTGGGTTTATTATCAAGCTAGGCTCCCAATTAACCGGCAGCAGCTGTGAAAATTAATGGAGCACAGCTTTTAAGATGTAATTGGGCACATTCATAACGCAGGCGGGGGCGAGCGAACCTCCTTGCGTTCGAGGTAGTGGTGTGGTGGTCCTCTGTGCGGGTGCGGGTGCGGGTGTAGATCTGGGTGTGGATGTGGGTGTGGGAATAGAAGTACCAACTCTCCACCTAGCGTGAACCGCGCGTCCGCAAGTTAGAGCGAGATAAAGAGGAGAGGAGAAGGGAGGAGAGGGTTGGCTCGAAGCACCCCCGACGCCGGCGCCTCCGCGGGATGGTGATAGCGACGACGTAATAATACTGAATGACGTGGCATTGTGCGCCCGAAGGGCCAAAGCGAGCGGGGGTCGACAGGGGAAGCCCCTTCAGACGGTCGTAAACATTTCGTAAATTTGCTCCACAGGTGTGCCATCGCCACAGCCACCGTCGCCATTGCCGTTCCCATCTCGCCAACCAAGTAGTCCGCGATTCAACCGAACGCCTCGATTACCTCCGCCGTATACCTACCCATCTACATAACCATACGTACACATACGTATACATATTAACTCCATGCTAAGGCAAATTTCCGCGCTTGCCTTTCCAGTCACAGAAGCAATTAGACTTACGCCAAGTTATCACTCATGAAAATTTCCGTACTCCAGACTTTTGGTCGTATCGATAATTCATAATAGTTACCTAAGTTCTAAGCTGATCTCGAATTACGCTTGACATTTGTTGCAAGTAGTCAGTCATTTGATTCCTAATGGGAAATTAAAAACATGCTATTACCGCCATTGACTCGAACCGCACCCTTTTTCCTCCGTTTCTCCGTTATACTCTAACCTCCCCAATCTACCCTGCCGCCCCATGTCGCTGGGCAGCGTAATTGTTCGGGCAATCATTAGCCAGGATTATCTCGCCCGGGTCCAAGTCCCGACTCCCGACACCCGTGTCCTCTCGTATCCCTCGCGAAACCCTCACTCTCACCCTTTACCTCACCGACATGTTTCGTTTGCGTTCGGGAAATGGAAGGACAACACGTATACCAGTGACGTTCATACACTCACATGCTCAGGGCATCGCATGACCACGAAGCAAAGGTTGGAGGGTGTACGTGTGTCGGGAAAAGGTAGCGCTATGGTAGGTAGGTATACAGAGTGACCGGAAGGGGTGTGCGGCAGAGGGAATACCGGGCAACGTTCCGGAAACTGAGCACGCGGCTGAGCAATGGCGTTCCTGACTCAGAGAGTGATGGAGGACCACTTCTGATTCCTCGAAGTTCATTCGGTAGCGAAACTTGCGTTTGTTTTTATGGCCCTAAGTGTACTGAAAATACATTTTTAACCCATGTGTGACCACCCGTATCATTGTTAAAAAATTATAGAGGAGTCTGTGCACCTAGAATGAGATAAAAACAAATCAAAGATCGGAAATTCCTTCTATTTCTATTTTATTGAAGGTGTAACGGTGATCCGATGGAGGCCCACGATTTAGTGCCTAAAATAGGGACGTCGAGGGGTCGTGAGGCGTCGATGTAGGCGTCGGTTGTCCCTCTGCGGGTTGGTAAAGGGTTGAGCTTTCCCGCGTCTCGAGGGACGCCGAGCGTCGGACTGTACGGTGGAAGGGGTAATACTCATTTATGTGTAATCGCGCTCGCAAAACTCCATCACACTTTGCTAATAGAGCCCGCGAGGGAACGGATAGATGGCTCTCGGAGCCTCACGCTCAATAACAGCATCTCTCCTACTCTCCCTCTCTCTATTCCTGCAAGAGGGCCGGATGGAGTGCATCACACATCAATTACGTTTACCCGCAACAAATTTCTACCGCATAATCATTTCCTACACGATATAGGTTGAATTGAAAAACTCTGTGACTAGGCCAGGGTGTAGTACCCAAGATTTGAGAGAGGGACGCGATCTACGGGATACTACGGCGTAGGGTTATTTGTAATTTTCATTATCTGGGAATTAAGGTAGTCGTTTGGTCGCCGAGCACGTAGGGGGTTAATAGAGCCGCGTGGCCATTCTCGGGGGTGTAAGAAGCAGGGTGGGAAACGGAGCAGGGGTAGTTTTTGGAACAGGTGGAGGCAGCTGGTAAAATTCGTAGATAGGGGTTGGTAGCACACTGTGCGGCGTTCAGACTTGGTGTTTGTTGATTCCGCGCGCGACGCCAGACGTCGTTTCGGACGTAACAACAATTTCCCGAAATCTGACGAAATTGGCGGCGGTCGAGGGTTGGGCGAAGAAGCTGGATGGCGAACTACCGGGGACTGGGGAAGGCCGCGTAACGGCGTTTATTGGCTGCTTGAGGGCCGTTTCTATGCGCGACACATTGCCGCTAAATAACGCGCGCGAGCCCTCCCACTGGGCCGCGAATGCACCCTGTATCGCCTACATATCCATGTATATGTCTGTGTGTTAGAATCCTATATAGCATGAATTACATATATATACGCCGGTCACGTGGATGGAGGTAGCTGCTGTAGCTAGGTGTTGAGAAATATATGGATCTTAGGGCGTCCAGTTTACGCTAATATGCAGGCAAAGCCGAAAAACCCTCTAAGATTTGACACCGAACGTATGTTCGGCTGCTATACCGTCGTTTGATTAAGGGAAGTAAGAAATTTGTAGCTAAACTAATTTTTCATTGATTCAACGTCGTACGTGTAAAACTACCGACGAAAAATAAAATACTAAAGCTGTGGACTTGGTGGCATAATACGCATCCTGCTAATAATCCTGAGCCATGATGCAGGCGAACAATACACGCTGACGCACCCCTCGTAGCCGCTTTCATTCGGGCTGCAGCACGCGCTCCTGAAATTAGTTTTCCAGATAATCATCTTACGGTATTGCGTTACCTCACGTACATGTACCTACCTACCTACCTAACTACAGTACCGGCGCGAGAACAACGCTGTAAATACGAACCTGGTTCTAAATATTAACTGGAATTAATGTAAACTCGTGAAATATCCACGACGAGCATTATACTCTACTGATAAGAAACGCGATATTACAATTTCATGCACAGACTCACTCATACAGTAATACTTACGCTCCTCGATCGGTTTATCGCTCACGCTGCCCACTGCAAACTTTGTCTCATTGTCAGTGTTTTCGCAAATTCTATACACTCGTGTGTTCTGTATCTGCTGGAAAAGCAATGCGTGGAAATTCGATTTTAGAATTATCAGCTCCCTGAAATATGTCCGAATGTCCTATGCAACGAAAAAAGTGCAGTGGTTTATCGAGAATATAAACTGAGAGCGGAGATCTAGCGAGACTTGGGTGGATAGAAAAGCTCATAGGAAACGATAGTAAAAACCTGATACAATGGTTCCACAGACTAACAACACAATTCTCCGTTTGCAATTACTGCAACACGTGCGAATCCGAGGTACACATGTCGCTTGATGAATGTGACTGGAAAATGATGATTAGTGTGTGTTGTTGCGCGGGTTTACCCCAGCTGCATTGGTCCTCTCCTTTCAAGGACGGCGTGTTGCACGTGGAAAAGGGTTTCGAATTTGGGGGTTGGTAAAGTTTTGTTCTGCCAGCCGTGCGATATTATCAGTTAATTCCAACCCGCGCGTCCTATGATTGCAGTATTAACGGACAAGTCTAACCCGGGTTGTCGGTCGGGGAGAAAATCCTTGGTACTTCTCACTCGGAGAATAAGAAGTTATTGGTCTCCCAGCTGTCGCACGATCTCCGCTATGGTGCAGAGCTGATTGTCGGCGGCCACCAACTCGTCGACACCCGGGGTCAGACCCATCGTCGAAGGGCAGGGTGCGATATTTGCCACTGCTAGCTCGCACCCTTCGCCCAACTCCGGATGGGGTGGCAAAGGCGCCAGCTTGTAACGGTCTCTTAAACTCCAGCTTCTACATATATACAGTAGAGTATATGTAGTAGCTGCTGTCGCCATTACAAACTGCCGTCGTCGCGTTAATACCGTCTGACGCATTGCCATATAGTGTTTCTGGAAACGCGAGCACACCGGGACTATAGCACCAGGTAGGCTCATGCACGAGGGTGAACGGAAGTAAAGGAATAAGTAGGCACTTGTTCTTGGCTGCGGCGTCTCCGAGGTGGACTTAAATCTTGGCACTGAGTTCCTTCCAGCTGTCCCGGGGCCATCTCGAAGTCGTAACTGCGTTATTTAGATTAAAAAAGAGGCATACATCAGAGATAAGAGTCCTTTAGATTGACCACTTGGCCGCCAGATGGCCCTAAAGCGTCTCCGTGACCGTCCCACACGAGAAATCTTTCCCAACATCTCGCAGTGATCTCTGTTTTTCCCCGTTCCTATTCTCTCCCTCTAACCGTCTCCTTTTCTCATTCTTATTCCGCGGTCTTTCCCATTTGGAGCCGCACGCGCCCGCCCTTTACCCAACGCTCGCCATTTCGCCTTGGAGATTTAGAGGTCAACGATAAAAAATCGGAATTTTTATCCGCGCCAAATAGAATACAAGGGAAAGAAAAAGGTGGAGGAGAGAGGAATGGTGGTTTATGGGTGAAAGCTACTCGGCTCTATAGGGGAGGAGGTGGAGGGTATAGTTTTTATATTCGTTCTGCGGTGCTCCCCGCGGGGTAGAGAGTAAGGTAGCCCGAGGCGGCCGGCCGCGTCCTCGTGTGCGGAATTTGAATCCGTGAGTAATAAAATCCGGGCTTTATGCGACGGGGTAAACCCCTCTTTTCCCTCTATCCTTTGGCTCGTCCTGCATCATGGATTCTTCTACCTATAACCTGGTTCGTTCTCGCCGCACCCGACATGTAAATAATACTGTGAAATTGCTACCAGATTTTTAACAAAGAATTGTGAAAGGATTCAAGCCTCGGCGATCGGGTGAGAGAGATCGATTCTTTACGATCAGACGAGAAAATCTCGAGATATAAAACGATGCAAAAATTTTTATTGTCAAAATACTTCGTATATTCTTTTACTCAAAAATGGCGAGTCGCCAAGGTCGAAAAACGGACCCTCGTCCCAGGAATGGGTTTATAAAGATCGGTCTGCCAATTAACAAAATAGCCGGTGCCAAGCACCACGCGCTACTAATTCGGCTTAGCGCAATCAACCCCTAACCGGGCTGCTTCCCCAGGGTGGACGTATTCGGTATTAGGTAGGGAAGATCCGTTGTATAATTACCCAAGCGAGCGAGCGAGGTTGAATGTTGATAGCGAAGTCGAAGTAAATCGGATTAGCCAGATATCATCTGCGTAATGTATGTATGTAAGCTGAGCCACGCCAAACCTAAAGCCCGTGTTACACTCGGTGCGTAAGGAAAATAAGGGTGCGTGGACCGAGATAAAGGGTGCATCGAGGCTCCGGTTCAGAGGAGGGTTTCCCTCGGCATCGCCCGAGGAGGGTAGGACATGTTTTTCCAGACAATTTGTTCGGCAACATTAATCACAACGATGCAAACGGGGGCTGCTAGCAGCGGATGTCATATCCGCGTTATCCCAAAGTCCCAAGCGAGTCTTCGTTTCATTTTTCTACCGTTTTTTTTTTTTTTTTTTTTTTTTTTTTTATTCGTTTTTGTCTTGGACTACGTATCGTCAGAATGATCGAAACTAGTTTCATCCCCTATGTATGAATATTGCTTTTTTTCTTTTTTTTTTCTGTATTGAATTTATGAATTTTGTGAAAAAAAAAAGACAAGGAATTTTAGTTTTTGGACATAGCCTCAATCCGCTAATGCAATAATGGAGCGAACGCGAAACGCGCGTTATCGCGCATTGCAAAATTTAGTAGCAACGGCAGCAAAACAATTATATAAATTCCGTTGAATTTTACGAAAAACCGTTCGCAGTCGTAGATTAAATGCAGCGTGATGCTTTGGTCGGTTAGGGGTGGGTGGGTCGCCAGGGGTGGCTACCAACTATCAGTGACGCGCAACGCGTTAAATCGCTTTGTTGACACACATAAACCTGTCGACGGATATCGGACCCCGTGTCTACCTCCATCGCGATCCCTGAACAACGAATAGCTGCAGCACCATACCCGCGTGCCAATTGCTAATTAACGTGCGATAAACTCGGACGGCTCGAATAATTCTCTGATAGTTCTATCGTACGGAGACGAAAAAGAGAGGTGTCACATAATAATCTGAAAAATCTGAATACCAGGTAAAAAACGAAACAGAGCAACGCAAATTCTTATCCACAGTTACGAAAAACTCATCTTTGAATCGTACGAAACGGCAAATTCTTTGGAGCAAATATCGATACCTACCTACTTTATAGTTTGCAATTAATTTTCGGTTGATATAATGCTGCTGATACTCTGCACTACTGACGCACGTATTACCTATAGATCGGTATGGGTACGGTAGAGATCGGCAACCCTTTGCATTAACAGCGAGCAGCCGTAGTAGTGGTTCTAGTGAAATTGATTACCAATAGCACTACGAGTTGCCGGCTGGTTTGCCCGGCTTCCGAGGTAGTAATGATGTTTTGATGCGAACCTCGGGGCGGTGTATATTGACTGCAGTTAACTAATGGAACCTCTCTGATAATTACGAATAGTTACGGAGTAAATATCACCCCGCTAAGCGGGAGTAATCATCGTTACATCGGCATTTCTGAGGCATCAAAACTCTGCGATATAAAATTCGAGGGGTAATTCGATGACAGTTTACTAGAAAGAAATAAAAATTAAAAAAAAAAAATTAAAATATTCCGCGAAATGTTTTGTCACTAACACCGGTGATCGCATTAGCTCGTTACTTTCCAGTGTTAATTTGAATTCTATGTTTATTTTTATTTTGACAACCCGTGCGTCATTGCAATGGCAATCGTAAACTCTTGCGCGTCATCATTCCCACGCGACACGTGATCAAGTTCACGCGCTATTCACGCGTACGTATCGTGGGTAAACTATGTCTGCATATAAGCAATATATGGGCATGTGGGTTTATATATGTGCCATTTAGGTATATATATAAATACATGTATGTATAGTGTATACATGTTACTACTTCTTGGTCCACGAAATAGAAGTACATCATGCAGGCGACACCCTGCCATAACTTTGTGTTTTATTGAGAGCCATCATATGCTCGAGTCTCTCCAGCCTCCCATAAAAATAACAAGATCACGGACCGGTGTAATCTATTACTTACATCGTCGAGTGTGACGGGATACCCTTTACTTTTCCAAACAGAAAGAATACGGTGCATCAAAATCGCTT
Source organism: Tenthredo mesomela (assembly GCA_943736025.1). Taxonomy (NCBI): domain Eukaryota; kingdom Metazoa; phylum Arthropoda; class Insecta; order Hymenoptera; family Tenthredinidae; genus Tenthredo; species Tenthredo mesomela. The sequence continues at coordinate 2,584,015 of OX031014.1, read as the reverse complement.
GGTACTTTTCGGTTTTTCGAAAATATTGAGCACAAAATTTGTCGACAATGGCTTAGGGGATGATGGGAGGAAGAAGGTGGTGTGTAGGTGTGAACCGACGAGTGAGGCGCATAATGAAAACTGCATTAAAACGGTGAGAAAGTCTGAATCATGGGGGGCGATCGGTGACGGCGTCGTCGTCGAGGGACACGGGGTTGCAGGGTGAAAAGTGTTTTGTCATCTAGGGCGAACGGCGGACGGTAAATGGTGAACAGTGAACAGTTATCGGTAGGCTGCTAAGAGAACAATACGTTCACCTCGTACCCTGCAGTTTCGCATACCGAGTTCGAGTAGGTTCTTCATTATGTCGCGATAATCCGCGTTACGCCTCCGGAAACAAAAGCTATCGATTTATACTGGATTTGTTGGGATGTACACGACGACGACGCAGGACTGGAAAATACGACAACAAAAGATTCGTAATATATATATATATATATGTATAAATATCTAAACCACACGGAATACCGATCTATATTAATTCATAAAATAGGGGCAGTAGAAAAAGTTGGAAGATATCGAACCAAAATGAATGGTAAGTAAAACAAAAAAAAAAAGGGGGGGGGGGGGGGGGACCATTAGCGTCGACGTAGCCGCTAAGCTAGTTTATTTGAACTGTAAAAATTTTTCCGCCATCCTGCAGCTTTCGCGGACTAAGTTCTCCGAGAGAGCTTTAGTATTTTTGTTGGTTTACCCCGGGAGCGACGAATGCCGCCACGAGGGCGGGCAGCCCCGTTTGGTTTCCGAGCTGCCGAGTTTCTCTGGGCTTTCTATATACGGGGACCGGAGGTCGGGGGTTGGGGGTGGTTTTCAGGTCGGGGTGTACTCGGGTGGTGCGCCATTGTTCGGGCGATATTTCAGCCACGGGGGCGGCTGGCAGGGGCGGGAGTCAGCTGGCTGTGACATGCCGCCTACACCGCCAAAGGGGAACTCCGAGGCACTGAGAGGCAAAGCGACTAGAGGGAGGACTGGGGCGAAACGGGGATACTCTTTCATCTAACGATATCCGGGGCCTTGACACAGAGGAGCTAAGTTATGTCCTCTGTGTTGCTTGTGTAATTCGATTCAAAGTCGCGGTTTGAAACATATATACATCTCTCTCTCTTTCTCTCCCCTCTCTCTCTCTCTCTCTCTTTGTACCGATCAAAAGAGGAGAATTTTCTAACTGCAATTTCGAAATGATTGTTAACTTTATCGAAAGCATAAATTTTACTATAAATATAATAGGGGTAAAATCTGACGCGGTTTGACGGAGGTGTAAAAATGGTACCTAAAGCTATTAGAAGGCGTTAACGATGGACTAATACCTTGGATAGGCAAAGTATGTTTCGTGAACCCATCAAGTTAAATCGTTTCTGAAGGTTCTTAACAGCGAAGAAGGAAGCAAGGAACGAACTAAGGACGAGAGCTAGGTAGGCATCAACCCGTTACATTCAGCATCTCTGACTTATAACTTGCTCGACGGGTTCGGTACTATAATGGTATACATAGACGAGAGTTTAATAATTATTATTCATAAGACTCTCTCGGGAGTCGGCCAGGCGTGAGACTAAGCAAGAAAGATGTGCTGCAAAACAAGGGGGCTGACTCGCTCCGCTGTTTTCCGCGTTGCCCTCAAGTCCCGATTTTACCCAGTGCGTACGACGCCACCCCACAACCTCCCGATCCGGCCAAGGGTGCCCGGACTCAGTCGAGCAGAAACCCAATCACTTCCGGCGTCTGCGCCCATTAGGGCGCCGCGACGCTGACGTCGGCTGACGTACACCCAACTCCTCACCCTTCTCTCTTCTCTTCTCATCCCTCACTGCCTTTCTCTGTTACCCCATAACATACCACAAATCTATTGTTTGGGAAGCGCTCGCTCGGAAGCTACTCGAATGAGCTAATGATGTACATACCTCGAATCTTCTTCTTACCAACGTTCAAGCCTTTGTTCAAATAAATGACGCGCTTTTATCCCTGTAGAAGAATGAAGGCAACTGGATAGATACCGAGTTCCCATTCTTCATATCGAAACTGAATCTAATTTCGTATGGCTTGTATCGCGAGGTATTCGCAGTTTCTCCAGTTTATCTAATTCATCGCTTTTTTGCATTTCAGGTTCATCAACGCGAGACGTAGAATCGTACAGCCTATGATCGACCAGAGCAACAGAGCCGGTAAGTCTGCCCCAATTATACCTCTTGACATTTACTCACACGCACCCGCACACACACACGCATATACAGACATAAAACGATCTACTTCCTATCAAAATCACTACATGAATTTTCGTGGGTGCTACTGTGACATTATTCACTCAGATTGTACCGTTTAGAGTTGGATTTAGCCTTATCTTAGGCTACGAAGACGTCAAATTAAAGCGAGCTAGTCGAGATGCGGGATTTGTAAAAAGAGAAGATCGTAAAAACATAACTCAGCTCGATTCCTGCAAGGTAGGAAAAGTTGGAAGCCCAGAGTCATTAATAATGGCGATAAATTAACTTGTACTAAGGGTGTTTAATTAGCAATCAAGAGTAGATTATTCACGTTTCACATCGTTAAGTGTGAATAAGGAGGCTAGAACTTGCAGTGGTATTGTCTAATGAACGGAATTTCTCAAGATAACTCTCAGCTCTTTCCGAATTTAGTTTTTAAATTTGATTCCTGTGTACCTAGAGATGAGCTATAAGCTTCAACCTCTGTTGCGTGATCGCATTAAACTCGTTAGCAGATAATAATAATTGATGATCTAACAATCACCCGCGACAATCTTAATTCAATTAGATATCGCGACCAGAATATTTGATAACGGTTAATAAAATCAATCAGTCCAAATACCTGATATCGCACACCCACCTTGATTTCTGTCACCTGGAAATCAAATTTATAATCAATTAACAAATATAACCATTGCGCAATGTTTCACTCAACCGAAAACCCAACACTCCGGCATATTAGCAGTAGAGTAGTAAAATTCGTACAGCTTTCAGCAAACTGATTCAATTCCGATGTTCGTTTTGACATTGTCCTGGAAAATACACGCTTTTCGAAAGTTCGTGTTAACTTTTTAAGCCAACGAGGGTTCATTTCTCTAATCGGTTACTCAGTTAACTCCTTATCTTTAAAAAGCTTCAGCCTTTCTTCTTAGCAGGTGAGAATCACTTCGACGGTAGTAAAACGAGACAACAACGATAGCGGATGACGCGCTAGGTCGAGGGTGAGGATCTGCTCTTGGGTTGAAGGGTTTGGGAATAAAGGGCGAAGAGACGCGTACTGGGTGGGGTGGGTAGGTAGGGTGGATAACGCCAGGATAACGTCCGGATAACGCTTGGATAACGGCGGGATAATTGGTAGCGGTGATCAGACTGGGTTTTACGATCCGGGAACATGCGGCTGTCCCGAGAAACCTTTCCTCTTTCGTCCCTCGCTCTAGCTCTGGCTCTGGCTCTGGCTCCCACTCTCCCGTGCGGCGGCACTCTCATCGGGAAAACTACGGCTCTTAAGAAAACTCTCAGGAACCCGCGAGGGTCCGGACCCGAGTCCAAACGTAGCCTAACATTTCGCGTACTTTTACGACTGCCCGAAACCCTCCCCATCCACCTCTTCGTTCTCATAAACACTCACTGAGTTACGGGTTGTTTGTTTTACCGAAACCAGGCTTTAGGGGCGGTTTAGCGAGTTGACGAAATGACCGGCTCTTTTCCCTCGATCATTTTCTGCTTCTCATTGCCGAATTAGTGATCGCAAGACGCGACTTTGAGAAAGAACCAGAAAAAATTGTCTCAAACTATCGCTCTTTTGCGGTAAGTAAGGAACTCTCTAGCCACAGCTACGTGGATTTGTTGGCGAGGAACGAGCGACCGCGAAGAGTTGGAGTAGGAGGGCGATGAGACGACGACGTCGTTCGCAACGGGCAAAGTGGAAATCCATGTCCGCCAGATTATCATCCCGGAGTCAATCCTGATCAGTATAACCCCCCCCCCCCCCCCTAACTTCTAGTGCACCGTGACCCCGCGTGGGGCGAGAAGAAACTTATGCGACCACTTCGTCCTGCGAATGACAATATCGCACGATTTTTACTCCTTTATTGAGGCTTATACTTTACGTCGAGTCTAAGTCGTGTTATATTTACATCGATATTATATATGTATGTTGCGTGTGCACCCTTGGACCCTCGCTGATACTATATGACACTGGTTTGCCGTAAAATAAATGTTTTCGCGATCCGTCGTAAAACTGCGATCTCTTTAAAATCCTTTCAATCACGCGCGCCGACGCATTCGTGCTGCTCCCAAGGTGGCTCGGGGTGACTCGGAGGGGCCAAGATATAACTACAAACTATAAACTGGCAGTACATCATTTTACGAGGAACTCGGGGTCGCGCAGGGATCGGGGAGGAAGTCCCTTGCTTGGGATTCTATTAACCGCGTATCGGCGCGTGCCTGTATAACCCAGAATTGTAAGGGCGTCAATCCGCGCCTTAGCGCCATGGAAGAAAATGCATTAATAATCTACTTAGCGATCGACAGGTTCTAATCAAGAAAAATCCCTGCTCAAACGGGGCCTTCCATCATTTCGTCACTCCGTTTATTCGAAGTGTACCAATAGTCTATTATTTTTACACGACTTTCAACAGCTTCGATTATAGCAACTTACGCCCTTACGAGTTCGTAGGGAATTGTGTAGGTTGCCACCGTTGTAGGTAGGCCAACACCGTCAGTGGCGGTAGTAGAGCCCTTCGTGTTTTCAGAACGACGTTGTAAAAACGTAACAGCGCCCCAAAGTGTCGTAAAGCTTGGAGTTTGCCGCGCGCATCTTGCTCGGTGTTTTGTGCGAACTACGCCATGACAGGCAATAAGACGTATACCTACACCGGGCCGCGTGGTGGTCGTCTCATAAAATTACCCCGAACGTATGCTAGCCGTATCTATTTATTGCAAGAAAATCTCTATCGACTTTCGCTTTCCCCGTATTCCAGACTCTGCCTCATACCCTTCTTAGCGGTTGTTAAAATTGATCTGTTTTTGCCGAGGTCAGGGTTGTCCCGGAGTTTCTACTGCCACATTTCGCGCCAAAATTAATATAAAAACGATATTTTTGCATCCAGACTTGAACTAAAGTCGCAGGAAAAAAAGGGCCGGAGCATTTGTCCAGACGTCACCGCATATGGCCAACAGATAAATCCGATTTTCGAACCCCGTTCGAGTCTCTTCGTCTCACTCATCCATTAATGCTTAATGGCAACCGCATCAGGGCTCGCGGTGGATTTTTTCGTTTCAAAATACGACGGTTAAATGAATTTTCGTCCGCGGTAAGTGAGTGGCGGAGCGCCGATTGGCGTAATGGGGAGAACGAGCGATAGGGCCGCGAATGGTTTGCCGAGGTAGCAAGGGGGATGAATTCGGGGTAAAAATAGGGAGGTCTACGGATCTTCCATTACGCATTTTAAGACTTCGCCGTCAGAATTAATAGGCGGAGGCATACTCAGTCTATCACGTCGCGGTTTCTCTGCGATATTCTAGACAGGACTAGATTCCCGATTTCATTCGGTGGACAAATTACGTGGTGGCTGGTCCAACGTCCCGGAGAGATACTCCTAATCGCGATGTTTCACTAGTTCGGAGCCGGTGCACAGCGAGCAATCGTCGTAATGAAAGTATGATTGATGACACGCTCTGCGGGCATCATTAGTCCGACAAGTAGGACAAGTAGCAGGGTGAGTTCAGCCTGGTTAGCTTGCCGTCTGCCGTTCTACCGCAGCCGTCACACTGACCAGAGAGATGTCACGCACGCATTAAACGCATTATGCATTAACGTAATCTCCAGATAACCCAGTGTCTAGCCACCACCCTGAATCCCACCGCGCTCGCGCTCTTCCGAAAGTACCATTACCTACTCTGCAGTATCATATTCAGAATAGGAAGCCGAATCAGTGATTTGATTAATGGTCCAGTCCTTACTTTACGAATTCTCGAAAGGCGAGGTGAAGATAGGAGTAAATATAGGACCTGGCCATTGTAATAATTAGGATAATGTATCAGGAAACAGGTGTTGTCGTCTTCTTCCATCTGCCTAGTTGCGAAGTAGTGCTACTAGCTTGAGAACAAGAACTGTGATTTATCGAAATGACATATGCCTTTCGACCCCGGGGGAATATCAAAGATCTGTTAATCGAAAGAGTAGCGAGTTTTTATGGTCGAATTCAAGCCAGTGTCAAAGATCAAAGAAATCGAAGAACCGTAGATCAAGTCGGGTAAAAGCTTGTGCTTGTCAACCCTCGTTCACTTTTGTTGTCTCGATTTATTTTTGGCGCAATTTGGGATTCCGTAAAGGAGCAACGCGACGCGATGCCCTGCTCACTCAGTTTCAATTATTTTTTACTCGCTCTCTCGGTCAACGGCCAACTTCTGGTTAAGTAGAGCAATTTCAGTAATTGCTTGAGAATCTAGTAGCAAAGATTGCAAGCACCGAGTACAGACGTACGTGGGGAAAGGGTTCCGAGAGAACTTACGACCGTTGGCTGACGCGGACGGACGCGAAAGCAAAAGCTTCGCTTTGCGACGCGATTCCTCGGGCATTTTTGTCCCCCAGACATTTATTTTATTTAGCCCCATACCCGGGTCCTCGGGACCACCAAAGAGCAGAAAGAGCAGAGAGGGATCCGGGTGGGTCACTCTGCTACTCTGATACTCTGCTACTCAATTCTTTCCTACCATCGGGGCGCGGCACGTTACGGTGAAGCGCCAGAGGATCCCGTCGACCGTGGAAGAGGACGGGGAGTCTGGACCCGGCTGAGATGGACACAGAGAATCGCCATTACAAATTGACAACCTTGATTGATGGCGTTGGTGCGGGCGGGGTGGCTCAGGGTGGGTCAGGGTGGTGAGCCAAGTGAGATGGAGTGGATTCGGGGCGCTGTAGGGACCTCTGCCTCTGCTTCTGCCTCTGCCTCCGCTTCTGCTTCTGCTTTTGCCCCCTCCTTTACCCGCCTGTGCGAGATAGCGACCCGCAACCCCGGAGCCCCGAAGGGAAAGACCCGGGGCGAGCCTTATCGAGACGATGCTCTCAGCGAGTCCGTGACGAATGACCCGAGACTAGATGCGGAAGGATCCAATGCGCGGAGGGAGTCTGCCCGAATATGAGATCGACTTCGAGAGCTCCACAGACTTATCTCGACGACCGGATGTTCCGACTACCAACTCGAGCGATTTCTCACAGAAAAATCGTTCTACACAAACGTGAAACAACTTAATTTTTTCATCAAATATGCGGATTCAATCTTTACTCAGGAAACTATCTCTGACCTAAATAAAAATGACTCTTGATTGTCATGCGTCTCTACATTTGAATGCGCCTAGTAAACGTGTGGTCATCTGAACTGACTGCTTTTGTGTAGCCGAAAAAGTAGCGGAGGGTTCCTCGGAAAGCATTCTCTGTTTCGATGGACATTACGTCGTTCCTGTCACGTAGTAGCATGATATAGAGTTACTTAGCGTCGCGACCTCCAGCATTATGGCCTTTGCGCGCCGAGAGAGGTGCTCGGATAGTCTTTATACGGCATACGTCATACGTCATACGTTAATTGAAACGGGGGTTCTCGGCGCCGGGCATCGCCTACAAACGACCACCTTATAGAAATGTTATTATTTGCCGTAGGGGAGAAAACGCGTAGGCTTCAAGGCTTACCGGGGAAATTGCATCCTGTCTTCGAACCTACGACGTTATACGGACCGCGACGAATGATACTCGTTCACGATACTCATAGTTGTCGAACCTTATCCTCGGAAACTAAATTCCAAATTATTTTCGAGTAATTTTGAGCCCGGATTCTCCCGCAACATTAAACTGCCATTTCAACTATCACAGAATCTGGTTTTCCTCAAAATGTCGCGCAGTACGGATCTATCTCACATCCCCGATGTAAATTTAGCACGGAACCGACCGCCGTCCAGTTCAGATGAAATAAATGGGTCCAGGGCGATCCTTGAGCGCGGAAATGAAGGACCCGGGTGACCAGCCGGGCAGGCTTGATCGGAGGTCTTAGATAAGGCGGTCGAGGGTCGTCCGACACCCGCCACCACTGGACTCCTAGATTTTTCATGCTCCAGGCGCGTCCGGTGTATCAAGGCCTCGAGGAGGCCTAGCCGGTGCCGAGGGTGGACCTATCTTATCAGTCCAGTATAATGGCCTGTTCTATCGCATCTCGAGCCGTTGACCGGTGACCCCTAGACAAGTTCGAGAACCGTTTCGCCCAAGTTTAAGCAAAGAGTTTTGGTTTTTGAATGGGAATTAATCGAAATTTGAAGATTAATCTAGAAACTAGACTGGAGCGAATCATTTTGGATATTAGTTCTCCTAGAATTTCTTCAATCTTTTCGGACAATAACTTATTTCCCGGGTCTTTCCCTGGACCCGGTACCCCCGGCTTTCTACTACAGCACGTTTCCCCCCCGAAGCGATCGATCGCGGGATCGGTGAGGCTCGATTGATCGCTTCTCCCGTGTGCCAATTACGGAATGTTTTCGTATAGTTAAAGTTTACAAGAAATCGTTGCGTTTCGACGAATCTCTTCTGCCCGTCGTTCGTTTCCGATTAATATTCTCATCGTGATTGATCCCGGACCCCGGACCCCAGTTCGAAATATATAAAACACCATATCGGACGATTCACCTACTCGCATTTGCCGCGCTTCCAATTACCATAATTTATGGTCGATCGGTTAATTAAAATATCTAAATACTATAAGGTGCGCCACATAAAAGCGTGTTTCGCTCTAAGGGTATAGCCTTTCGGCCCTGTGCGGTATAGCTCTCGCCTTGTTCATCGCGGGTACCTTGTACCTCATACCTTATAAATATTAAGAGGTTTATAGACAGGCCTCGCGGCGCGCTCAATCATTAATTATTTATTACGTCAGCCAGAGAGGCGGACGACCGGACCGGGTGAGTTGTTGTTGTTTTATCGTATCGGCACAACAGATTTAGCAAATCCCGCTCGTCTGTCCTCTGGTAGAGAATTTATGAGAATTCAAATAGGAAAAAATGACCGTGCTAAAGAACTGGGCTAAAATATGCCAACGCCAAAGGCAGGAGAAAATTAATTTAGAGTCCTCATGAGACGAAGCGCATCCATAAATGCAACGGAAATTTCTTTTAACATTAACTATGGAGATAATCGCGAATTAGTATAAGGCGTACAGAAGCTCAATTCAAATTACCGACCACCTGTACACATGGTGGGGTACCTACCATAATACCGTAGGGCAGGTATACAAAGAGGTGTGCAAATCGTGAAATATTCCCGACCCTTTTTTTTGGGACAGGAAGCGTTTCAGTGGCCGCCCGCCTGACGATCAATGACCGTTCCTGGTGCCGCCGGGTATATGCCCAGGGATGCTGGAACCGAGGAACCAGGGGAACTTGCTTGCTGGAGACAGCAGAAGAAAAATAGCGGAAGTCATCGACCTCCAAGGAGCTATATATCACGTGGATGCAGGGGTTGGGCGTGTGTGTGGGATAGTGGAAAGAGTAAAAGGGTGTGCGAGCGGGGTGGGTGGGTCGGCCAAGAATCTAGGATAGTAGTCCTGCCGTTTCATCATTCCAGTGTACGCCGTTTTCTACTCTTCCCTCTCGCGTCTTTTATCCTTCTTACTTCGTTCTTTCTCGTTCTTTAACTTTCCGCAACTTCTTCCTCTTCCTTTTCGTCTTCTTCTTCTTTTTCTTTTTCTTCTTCATGGAGCCACGACGGGTTTATCTTAAATGCGACTCCCTGAGGCTTAACTCGGCTTGGCAAGGTTAAAGGGGGTAAAGGAGTAGGGAGAGCCTTGGCAAGGATGTATCTGATTGATTAAATTCTTGCAATTACAGACGCGTCCTGCATGGATCTATGGTATGGTATCGTATCGTATCGTATCGTATCGTATCGTATCGTATCGTATCCTACGCTCGGGTCCGGTCCGGTCAACCCGCGAGTATCTTGAGAGCGCGGATCATTCCCCCAAGATTAAACCGCAGCTTTTACCCTTTTACATTCCTCGGTCCAGCTCTCGCGCGTTTGACATTTTCTTCTTATTTTTTTCTTGTTTTTTTTTTTTTTAGTCCGTCAAAAGTACCTCGATTATCCGAGATGGCTTTCGCGTTCGTTGATTTTTTTTCTTTTTGCTCTCCTTTTTCTTCTTTCTTCCGTCTGCAGTCGTCGATAAAACGCCGTTCAGTTTTACTCGGGAGTTATCACGTGGAAACGTACGTAAGGAAAGGGAAAATATAGGAAGCTCTTGACTCAGTAAGTCGGAAACTCACGCTGTTTCTATATCCAAGGGTTCAAGTGTCGCTGACTTCAGCGCGAAATCTGGAATCGATTGCCTACCGGTTCCACGTTCGTAATATATACCGTATCTAACAACGCGTCAGCACTTTTTTTATTTCCACTTTTTTATTTTTATTTTTTTCTTCTTCTCTTCTCTTCTTTCCTTTCCGAATCATATTACTATTTCGGTCAAGTAATTGCCGAGTAACGCTTTTCTCTCACAATTCTTAGTTCATTTTTTTTCTCCAACCTTTCAGCGACAACTCATTTGAATACGATACATCGCGTGTATCAGAGACTGGTTCTATTCCGTTGAAGGAAACTCCGCATTAAAGATTTTTACTTTACGATAAAACCGCTTGCTGCAATACCATTCCTATATTTTTTCTTTTTTTCTTTTTTCTCCTCATGGTATAACGCAAGTCGTTACGGTCAATTAAAATGGATTAGCTTCTGGATGTTTGTTGTTATATTTCCGTGCTCTTCGAAGCGAATCAGAGAAGAGTAGATTCTCGGTAAATTACCTCAGTCAAGAAACATTCGGTCTTCTCGCTCGCTCCTCTGCAACCTCTGGCACAGCCTCTGGCGTATATGGGGCAGCGATTCATTGGCTAATGGTATCTTTAACGATGATTGCGGTAACCAAGAAAGTAGAATGGCATGACGCCCGGACAAAGTGGTGGGTTACTGTCGAAAGTGGTCAAAGCTCGTGGATGAAGAGCAGTTAGGCACATCGATGAAGTAAACAATGGACAATTCGGACTCCACCGAACGGATGAGTTATGAGATCCGGGGCATTTCCGGTATTGCGTCGTGGATGACCAATAGTTTCATCGAGGGATCGTTGAAGGATCCGGAGCACATTTCCGGTTTCCGCTCACCGACTCCAGGAGTCGTCCTGGCCCTCCTATCCTGCCTGCGGTGTCTCGGCGGTTTCCCGCCCCCTTGTGCACAGTTTCGAAAGATATGGTCCGTGCCCGTATACGGGCTTCCGTTTCCAATCGAGAAAACCTTCATCGCGTTTATCATCAATCGAATTCCGAAGGAATTTCATCAGCTCAACGAAAGAAATCCCTGAAATAAAAGAACTACGTCAAAACTAAACCTGTATCAAACTCCTGTGCGGAGAACACGAGAACAACATTACTGTGGCAACTTATGGCTGCTGCTGCCGGTGCTTCGGAGGAAAGGGTGGTCTGCTAGGCAAGGATAGGTTATTCCAGGTTCTAGTGGAAGGAAGGAAGGAAGGAAGGACGGAAGGAAGGAAGGAAGGAAGAGGAACGAAAGCTGGGAACTTAGTTGGCGGCGACACCGACTGTTCCACCGTAGTTTGCCAGAAGTTGAGCCCACAGTTGCTGCTCCTGGTTGAAGTTTCGAGTCCCGGATCGAGGATGGCTGTGCCTAACCACTAGAGGTAGACTAGAGATTGTTATAGCCAGCCAAGCAGGTCGGTGGTGTACGTCGGCTCCGTCGACCTGGTGATAGATATGAAAACCCAGAGAGCAAGAACCATCAGTTTCCCAGACTCTGCGGCCCGGGAGTAAAGTAACAAACTTAATACTTCTCAAGATTTAAAGGAATTTTAAAGTTGCGGCCGACCGCAGCTTGACTTAAAATTGATGGTTTAATTACGAGTCACAGAACCGCCGACGATTCTGTCCTATTTCATCGGGAATGCCCACGAGATGATCCAAAGAACCAGATATACTAAGGTTGAAGAATTTTGATAACCCATAGAAGAGGTCAATATCTATGCACCGATGTTACTTGCCGGTATAATAACACCCCGGCGCACCTAGTGGAACACTTTGAACGACTCTTGGAGGCTGGGTCGCCGCACCAGCTGGTAAACACATAACCGTAACTCGGTGGCTAGCAATGAATCTCCTTTTAGAAGTTTCGGGGTTGTTCGTCGGGGAGTAAGAGGCATGAAAGCAGCAGGGCCCCGTTTTCTCTCACTTGGTTAGCTCCCTCTTTCACTCTCTCTCCTTTCCTCACGACTCTCAGTCTCAGTCTCAGCCTTAGCCTTAGCCTTAGCCAGAGCTTCAGCATCAGCTTCAGCCTCAGCCTCAGCTTCCCTCACGGCCAACTCCCTTTTAGATCCCATCCCAGAATACTTTCTCGCAGCTTAGCGGACGGCAATTAACGGCTTCCTCATTTCCCCTCTAAATAAATTACGGAGGTATAACGCCCGCGCTCTGCAGAGGGGTTCTACTCTCTACTCTCTACTCTCTCCTCTTTTCTCTCTTCACTCGCCTTTACACTCTCTTGCCAATATAACCAAGCTTTTGGATTTACCTACTGAAAGCTTTATAGCGTCTCCCTATACGTTTTAAGATCGGGCGATTCCATCACTCTATCAACTTCGATCTATCCATCCCCAAAACTAACTTAACACTGCGGTTACAAGATCCGACCATTGCCTGATATCATCCGCGATCTATAAAAAAACCAGCTTCCACTATCCTGACCTCATGCAAATAGCCGGATCCCATCGATTTTCGTGGAATAAGAAGTTTGGCATGTGGGTCTCATTTGGTGAAATCCATGGTTCAGAGAAAGCAAGAAGAGCAGGGCTGTCCGGGTCGCCCTGGGCTCCCATCGTGGGTTCCCCGGTGCGTTACGACGCAGTTTAATCACACTACCAGCACATCTCTCGTTAGTGGATATCGCCTGGGTGGCTATTATATGAGACTACATTCCTCAGTTCCAGCCCCGGAGATGTGATACGGCTTACCGCCTTACCGCCGTTAACGGTATTACTGCAGCACTGGGATCTATAATCTTTCGAGTTGTTAGCTAGGATTCAAGACGACGAGGAGAACTCGCAGAAAACATACTCGAAACGCGAAGTCGTTTAGAATAAAACTGAAGCAAAAGAAGGAGAATGCAACCCTGAGCTTGACGATAGCTCCAAGAATATTGGATCCTCGTTTTTTTCCATCTTGAAGTAATTAAACGAGTCTTGGTAGAAAAATTAAAGCCCGTTAGGAAGATAGGCGATCCTGGCGATTTATAGAAGCGGATAAGGATCGGCATAGGGGTTGGTGGTTGTCAGGGTGTGCGGGGGCGCCAGGGCGCCATTGAGACTGAACTAGACTGTATCGGCGTAGATTGAGGTCGTGGCTAGACTCTGGTTGGCTTGAGTTTGCTTGGCTGGTAGATTTAGCATAAGAAAGGCTTGTAACGGTGCAGCACAATAGTGTGCCCTTGCATTCAGGATTTCAGCGTCGTCGCGACTACTCAGTCTACTCGGGGGTTAGGTAGGGAAGAAAGAGGAAAAGGGAAAGGGAAAGGGAAAGGAAAAGGGAACGGGAAAGAGAGAACGTTGGACTAAGAGAAGCTGGGGGACTCCAAGGGTGGGACGCAATCACGGTACTTGATTTATTGAGGCAATATACATTAAGATACCAACATTAAAACTAGGGGAGACTCCCGTGGCTACCACGAGTCCATTACACACGATGAGAATTTGACGATATCCAACAAAGACACAACATTTTTTTCTCCTCTTTCATTCATAAAACCAAAACCAAAACCAAAAGCACAAACTCCAATGACACAGGATTTGATCAAGACCTTTCTCCTCGTCTCCTCGATCGAATCCTGTTTCAATTTTACACAGCTCGACGCCTGGTCTCCAGACGCCATCCGAATAAGTCAGAAAGTAGACAATCGGTTGGCACCTGGGCAGGGGGTGTATAGAGCTTTTCGTGTAGCCGCCTGCCGGCTGCAGAACAGGGTTCTAACCATAGTAACGCGTAGTGTTTCCGCCGTTGTCTGCAGGACCGAGCGGGGCGTACAGCCCGGAAGCGACGATGGGGTACATGATGGACGGACAAGCGGCTAGTATGATGCATCGACCGCCAGGAGATCCTGCCTTCCACAACCAGTACCACTACCCTCCGGAATATTACGGTCACCCCTTATAAAGGTAAGAAAAATGAAAATCAAAAGCCATTCTTATAGGTACCTGTGTAAAGAAAAGAAAAGAAAAGAAAATCACCTTTTCTTATTCTTATTCTAATTTTTTTTTTTTCTAATTCCGATAATTTTGTTACAGCTGAAGGCGTACCTAGCGAATATCGGCAACCAAATTCGCGTCAGCTGCCGGGTATAGCGTGTCAAAAATTTGAGAATAAGAATTGGATGACGTCAAAAGTTCGAAGTACTCCAGGGTAAGAAGGGGGTTATCAGTGACGTCGTGCGGTTCTTAAGTCGATGTGAAAATGCCGCATTATGTGGACCAGTAAAGGGGATGATATGAACGTGGATTTAATGTGGTATAAAAGCAATCATCAGGAATAATGTGAGAAGAAACTCGTACAAACCCTTGTGAAAAATAATCAGAGGGAATTTCTGCAAAAATGAATAAAGGTACGACGACGACGACGACGTTCACATCGGACGGTCAAATTATTGAAACGCAAAGTTTTGTGTCCTCGAATGATGATTTGAGGTGCATACAATAAACTAGGTCGGGCAGCTACGGTGAGGAGGTAAAACAAACAAAAAAAATTAAAAATTAAAAATTAAAAAAATTAAAAAATTCATGTGATTGTTCTTTGTACAAATAACAAGGTGTAATATTGTAGCGAATGATAAAAGAAGAAGAAGAAGTAAAAGATGAAAATGAAAAAGAAAAAGAAAAAGAAAAAGATAAAGAAGAAGAAGAAGAAGAAGAATAAAAAAAAAGAAATAAAAATAAAAAATAAATATAAATGTTAAATTTTAATACGATTGCAATGGAGAGACTATATAATAATAATATTAATATTAATAATAATAATAATAATAATAATAATAATAATATTAATAATAAATAATAATATTAATAATATTAATAATAATAATAATAATAATAATAATAATAATAACAACAATAATATTAACTATAATATTAATGATAAATAATGAATAATGAATAAATAATTAATTATTGATAATAATAAATAATAAATAATAACTATTATATGATATGGATTCAAGTAAATATAGTTCATTGGCGGGCATGTACATTACCGGTGCTCGCGCGAATGTCCGCAGATATAACGTGACAAGAGAGACGTGTATAGATATAAATACGATGGATGAAGAAGAAGAAGAAGAAGAAGGGAGGAAAAATGATAAGAGATAAAAAGAGATAGAGAGAGAGAGAGAAATGAAAGAGATGAAAGAGATTGTGAGAAAGCGGAGGGAAAGAAAAACAAAGGAGAGTTAAAGAAAAGGAGAGAACAAGAGTAACACCGAAATATATAGTATAAAAAAAAAAAAAAAAAAAAAAAAAAAAGGAAAGAATTGCTTGACGCGTTGTGCCGGACCCGAGCGTCGACATTCTATTCTATAGGACATTCAATTTGTACAGTTCTTAATTATAAATAATTTACTAATTAATTAAAATTAATTATATATTATGTATAAATAACAAAACAACAACATCATCCCCCAAGAAGAAGAAAAAAGAAGAAGATTGAAAAAAAAAAAAAAAAAAAAAAAAAAAAACGAACCCCGTCTGTAATATAATTGAAAAAAATAAAATAAAAAAAAATATGAAAAAATTTAAGAAAACTAAATAAAATAATTAATAAGCAAATAGCCGCGCGTTTCGGTGCCAGCGATGGACGACGAAGTGAGTGAATTTATAGAGATAAATGAATAATATTCTGTCGCGATTATCGATCGTTGATTTATTGAAAATTCATCTATATATACATATATCTATATTTATGTGATATATGTGTATATATATACTTATATATATATATGTATATACTACATATTATAACAGCTCCTTTATATTAGTCGCTACCGATCGACGGCGGCTTGGGAACTCTTAACGATAATTGTAATAATTATACTATAATTTACCTATAATATATTGTGTATAAATAGTTAAATTCAATTGAACACTAATCAGCGGACTCGATCGGGGACTGTCATATCTCTGACGTGAAATGGAATAAGAAGAGAAAGAAAGAATCGCGCGTATGTATATAGGTATACACACGCGTTGTTTCTTAGTACTTTACCTACTGTAGTGGAACGCACTTTATTGGTTGCAGAAAAGAAACAAAAAAAAAAAAAAACAAAAAAAAAAAAAAATTAAAATAAAAAAAAAAAATGGAGTAGCGTGCAATAAGGGAATTAACAAAAAAAAAAAAAAAAAGAAAAAAGGAAAAACAAAACAGAAAACTAAAAACTTAAATCATGCGCATTACTATACACACAGCCACACACACACACACAAACATATGTTATGTACAATTGAGAAAAGGAAATAAAATAGTAAAGAATAAAGAAAAAAAAACAAAAATTGTCACATAAGATCGATGAAGAACTAGGTACGTAAGTTGATCGAGAGTGGCGTGCGAGCCGGAGTACGCGTGTACAAGTTTCGAAACGTTGCGAAAGGTGCGAAAGTGCGTGAAAGATATACGGAGAGAGTGGATATGTTGGGTAAGAAAACGATAGAATGAGAGAGTAGATTATGTACCATAGAATATACATATTATATATGTTTATGTATATATATATATAATAGGTATATATTAGGTATGTGAGTAGTAGGTTTCTAGGGCCTGAGGGGTATCGTTCATTTCATTTTTTCTCCTGACGACACTTCGCTTCGATTTCTTTATTTTTTTTCTTATTTTCTCTCTTTTTTTTTCCGTTTTTCGTCCTTCTTATTCTTCTTCTCTTCTATTTTGAATTTTTTTTTCTTTATTTTACAAACTACCACCCCGCGGTGGGCCCGCTAGTCATAATCGATATCTCGACAGCAACAGAGATTTCTAATTTTTTGTTCACCATAATATGCCGTACGTCATGAGTTTTATTTATTCGCTCAAAAATCTACTATTTCCCCAAGTTTTGTAAAACTTTTTTCAGTCAAAAAATAAAAAATAAATATTAAAAACTAATCAACGGTATAATCGCTGGATAAAAATCATTAATTTGCTGTGTAAAAAATGTCTTAAAATTTCTTCTTTATTACGGTTTAAGCTATAACGATGATTGTATACGATTATTAAATTATATAATAGAAATATATTATTACCTGATCTATTGTGTAATATATGATTAAATTAATAAGACAAGTTTACGATTAATGGTATAGACTAGGTACGCGTAGCTTTTACCGTCCCACACCTATCTCATCGTCATTTCGAAAACTATATATTTTTTCAAATCAAGAAATATCTATCGCTGTCGAGAAATCCGAAATTCTAATTTGACGAACCGAAATGGGTATGGAAAATCTATAAAAATGACAAAAGAAAAAAAATAAATAATCACGGGTTACACCTCATAACCGATATATTCAAGATTCATAATTTCCTGATATGATTTATTCTAGTTTTTCTAAATTCGCATACATATTCCGGGTCCGTTTCTCTGTGCTATAAAGTATGTGTCTGAAATGTTACCGATTAAACCGCCCTTAGTTATCGCCTACTGCAAATCATTCTATATTCCTACATTGATCTTATAATATAGATGCGTGCGCGTCCCTGATATACGTAAAATGTTTTCCCAAAATATTGGAAAACCCAAACATTTGGAAAACATTCATATAATAATACGAATATAGAAGAAACAGATTTTTAAAGAATTAAATGGATTGTAATGAAAATTTTAAACGTCATAATCAACAAGAGAGAGAGAGAGAGAGAGAAAAAAAAAAAAAAAAAAGAAAACTTTAAACTGTTTCTCGTGAAGACAACTAATCGCAGATGTATAAGATTTTCTGTATTTTTTGACGGTCAGATTGTAATGTGATCACTTAAATAATTAATTAAAAAAAGAAACGAAAGAAAGAATGAAAGAAAAAAAAAAAAAAAAGGAAAGGAATAATTCATGTAGGTATTTTGAACGGCGGAAATGAATTTATTGTCATATTTTCCGTAAATAATTAATTATCAGACTTTATAAATTGTAATATCGTATGTCACGGGGACTGCTGCGGTAAAAGTGGCGCCAATAAGTGATACCGGTTTAAATTTTTAGAGTCTCAAACTATTGAAAAGAAAGAAATTTCTTCAACTCACGATCAAAATATCAAAATATATTTACAAAAAAAAAAAAAAAAAAATGAAAATAAAATTTAAAAAATGGCACCACTTTTACGTTACTCTCCTGACATTTGTATACTAATATAACGACTGTGCACAAGTGTATACTGCAGGACTCAAAAGCTCAGAGATTAAGTTTTGGATATTAAGGGCGAAAAAAACTCTTCGTCAATCCGTTCGAAATTTCATATTTCTGAGCTGAGACAAGCCGAGATCTTTAAAATGCTGAATTTAATGTCAAAAGTGCATTTGCCGAGGTTCAAAATTTTCCGATATTTCAGCGGGTTGTTGTTTCTTTTTTTTATATTTTTTTATATGTATCCTTGATTTGATTACCTTTTTTTATTAAACGAATGACCGACATTGATGATTTTTTTTTTTTGAATCGTATAATGATTGCGTTATTATCCAGACGTGGTAAATTTTGAAATCGGCAAAGGCACCTTGTTTTAAATTTAAACATATGTAATTTCGATTACCATCAGCCAATAATCTTTGGTCCTTAAAGGCAATAGACAATCACTGTTATTTCTTTAATAATTATCTAATCATCTCGATTCGGTATAAAATCGTCACTATATCAATCGCCATAGATCATTGAAGAGTAAGCAATTTATAGAATTTGTGTTTGTTGATCAGTAGAATGTTTAATTTTGTTGACGCCGACTCTGCTGTGTTGTCTATGACGATCATGTATCTGTGTTATACGATCCGAACTGATTCGAGATGAAAATTAATTTTCATTTACAAACGATATCGGCTTGTCGAGTTCTAATAATTAACTGAATTAATGAACTTAAATCGCCGTAAGAAATACTCTGTATACTTTTATGGGCCGTTTATTAATCCCCGAATTTTTATCCAATCGGTATAGTATATCACCTATAATCAATATATTACACGCGTATATATGTATACCGCGAGTATTAAGATAATCGCTTTTTCGTAATAATTTTATTTTCATTGAAAAATCGTAGTATACTACATTTATTTATATATATACATTTGATAAAATAATTTTTCATCAAATTGAAGAAATAAAGATAAAAGCAAAAGTAAAAAACGATATTTTAAAACGTTTTATCCTTTTATTTAATTCATAGGCTTAATGTAACGATAATATATTTTACTTTTCGAAATTTGACTACCTTATTACTTTTTGCGGCAAATTTATACAATTGGCAATGAATTTTCGGGGATCAAGAAGCCTGTAAATAAATATATATATATATTTATATATATGTATATATAAATATATATATATATATAAATCGTACAAATCTGGGGAATAACTTCTAAGTATATTATATGATACGTTCATTAATCGCATTAGGATTTAAATAACAAATTTTTATCATTAAAATTTTCTGACTTGTTTTTAGAAAATAATTTATATATTACACAGAAGATTATACAGGGTAAAATTTATAATCCGTAAAATCAGAAAAAAAAAAAAAAAAACTGAAATAAATAAATAAATAATAAAGAATAATATTTAAACAAAAAAAAAAAAAAAATTTCTTTATCCTACAAAAAAAATTTACTTCAACTTTGAAAATTTCTTCCTAAGATTTGTACATCACCAGAATATACGATTTGCTTAGAGCAAAAACAATGACCCTACACATTGGCTGTTCGTTTATAAATGAGTTCATTGAATTGAATCATCGCCTTAAAAAATGTATACGAAGTAACGCTAAGGTATCTAAGTAATAATCACGTTAGAAAATAAAGGTAAAAGAAGAAAACGAAAAAAAAAACAAAAAAAAAACAAAAAAACAAAAAAACGTAAAATAGAAAAAAAAAACCGTAAAAATGTAAAAAAAAAAAAAAAAAAAAAAATGAAGAAAAAAAAAATAAAATAAATTAAAAAATGTTTTTATCAGCAGCGATACGAGAGAAAATTAAAGTAACGATGTAGAGCGAGAGAGTCTGCGAGATAGTAGTATAAGCGCGAGAGCTTGTTGAGCGTTTGAAAAATGATATGATGATGATGAAGAAAAACTAAAAATAACTAAAGTAAAAATAAAAGTAAGAGTAAAAAAAAGTAAAAAAAAAAAAAAAAAATTATATATATTGACTAATTATTGTATTATTATACGGATGATGATGTATAATAAGCTGAAAATTTATTATTATATAAATCAATATGAAGTCAGAATTTTTTCCACTGTTTGCGTATATTTTACGACCTATATTGACACCTGATGAGTGAGGAATAAAAAAAGAATGAGAGAACGTGAGAAGGGGAATAGAGAGAGAGAGAGAGAGAGGAGAAAAAACAAAAAACGAAACGAAACGAAAAGGGGGGGAAAAAAAAAGTAAGAAAAAACAATTAAAAACTAAAAAAAAAAAAAAAAGATAACTACAAATAAATTATAAATGAAATGAATAAATTGTGTTCTGCTTTGTAAAACGACCGCTCTTCGACTTACTTAAGGCGATTGTGATAGTTATGAATTTATCTGAATGCGCAGCTATCGCGAAAAAGGCCCACGTACACTCGCAAACAAATTAACATAGAAACCACGGGAAGAAATAAAAAACGAAAAAAAAAAAAAAAAAAAAAAATGAATAAAAAAGTAAAAATAAAAAAAACTGTCGATGTAAAATATACATATAAATATTGTGGGACTACGTAGATAAGTGTATACAGAAACGTATCCGCATTTTTGATATACTGGATAAATGAAAAAAAAAAAAAAAAAAAAAAAATTTTTTTTTTTTTTTTTTTTTTTGTTGTTATTCGGAAAGTATTTATTATATATGCGAATACGTGACTGTATATATATATAAATAAATATATATATATATAACAGGGCGCATGCGTCTGTCATCGCTCACTCGACAAATCACCGATCAATTGTGTACTGGACTGATTTATCTATCATTCGGCTTATCATTCGATAGATTTACGATGATAAACAAAAGGAAATGATGTTATGGTGGTCTATGTTAGAGAGTGTCCATTGTATAGTGTTTTTTGAAACGTGAGCATTAAATGCTACATCTTGTGTAATACCTTGTTCAAATTTATTTAAACCCTCATAATTCCTATTCATCATCGTCGTCGTCATCAAAGAAAAAAAAGAAAAAAAAAACACATATATATATAAAACGAAGGAAGAAAAAAAAAGGTAGGTAGATTTGTAAAATTGTTTCATTTATTTATAATAATATAAGAAATCGTATAATATAGTAACAGAATTGGCGTTGTTACCCCCGACAAAAAAAAAAAAAAGAAAAAAAATGTTCATTATCATATTTTACTTATATTTTCATGCCTATTTTACTCCGCGCTTCACAGACTATCTACGAATCCTCCTCGCGTTGTAAGTGACGGCTGTCACTTCCACCGCTTGCTCACCCTTATCCTTCTTGTTCCCCTCGACCTCAAACCCTTGCCATAGTACAACTGAGCCACTAGGTAACTGGATCAACCTTCATACATCCAATAACAACGA
This sequence comes from Tenthredo mesomela, assembly GCA_943736025.1. Lineage (NCBI taxonomy): Eukaryota > Metazoa > Arthropoda > Insecta > Hymenoptera > Tenthredinidae > Tenthredo > Tenthredo mesomela. Next base: position 2,562,153 of record OX031014.1, on the reverse strand, counting down.
ATTTAAGTTAAAAAAAAAAAAAAAAAAAATTAAACATGCGGTCAAAATCGACTTCCGTTTCCGATCTATGGCCGGGTGATCCAGGAAGAGACAAATTCTATAAAATCTTCACCAGATTTCGAAATGATGTTCAAGGGCCCTAAGGACGTCGTTGTTCGTTGGTATAACGAAAGAGTGTATGAAACACGGATTTCCACCCGCGTGCCATCCCCAAGTCGATGGGCTCCCCCTATTCTCGTTTGACTCGTTTCTATCGCCGTTGAAATATGAGCTGAGGACGTGGTCGGGACTTTACCAATGCCAATTACCATCGAATAGTAAGCGATGGATATCGGGGCTTGTTACTTCCTACGCTCTTGAGGAACGGCCAATTATCTGACAGAAAGTGTTGGTCCCGCTGACGCAACTTCCAACTCCCAAATAATCAATGACGATATCTTGAAATAAAAATTGTCAGTTCCACCAAAGTTGATCATCGGAAAGCTTGGATCCATGAAAGCTTCAATGTTAATTTTAAGATTCCGCTTGTCTTCTCGATCCGAGATACTTGCGCCATTATTCTCCTCAGTTCCCAACATCCCCTTGCGCATGTAAGTATATAGAACCGCAGTATGTGTGTTGTGCGTGTACCTAGAAGCCCGGAAGCGAGCAATCTCTTAATGGCAGGATAGGATGGCTGAATGGTGGCACGGTAATGAGATATTAGCCACGCTGCTCTAGGGAGTGGCCAGTACTATGGAGAAGATATTACGGCTTACACAACGCCCATAGCTGCTACCTATATCCCTTGAATATACCTATATGTAGAGTTTGTAGCACGTCGAGGTGCCGCAGGAGAAGATATTTGCGATCCTCGGTCATATCGTGATCCTTATACGATTTCCGTCGTGAGTAAGTGTATAGGCGAAGGAATAAGGGTGCCACGGAACACTGGCCAGGGTATCGCCTTACCCTCAAGGGACGCAATTACAACATCCGTTTTCAAACTCCCTGCATTTCCTTCATACGGTTCAATTGCTGGAATTTACGCTATGTGTACCTATAATCGACGAGTCTACTCCGATTCTAAGATCGACACATATGACCCGCAAGAAAAAGCGCGAAATTTCAACTCGCTGATTTCGTTACTTCTATCATAATAGGCAGTATACAAAAGGATTACACAGCGAATATATCGTTCCCCCGCAGAACTAGGAATTGGGGTTCTTCTCCATAAATTAAGTTCGTTTTTCTAGGCTGAATAAGGGCGACGTTTCTCTGGGTTCTATTTGTTACCGGACCACTGGTGCGGGACATTTGCGGTTAAAATAGTATCAGACAGTTTTTCTATCGCGATAAGCTCGACTACTTCTTCGAAAATTCATCTGACACTCGTTCATTATATTTTTCTCGTTGGTTGGTTGATGAATTTTTAACGCAGAGGCGTCCGTCAGTCGAGTTTGTTTAAACTTTAAAAAGTGTAAAATTATCTAGCGGCCATAAGTCGCCGTTTGTTTTTCCTGGCCCCAGGGTTTTGGGGTAGGTAGGTGTTCCAGGGGATCTCATTTGTCAGGGGTCCGGACAACCGCGACGCACAAAGTTCACAATAGCGAGACTCGTGTGGGCGAAAAGCGCAGCGGCCTAAACTCGGCCGAAACTCTGTCGGTCCACGTTCGACTCCTGGCCAAGAACGGGTCTCGCACCCTGAACGGACAAATGGGTGTCTCTGCATATGTAAAAGCACCGCTGTTCGGCGCGCCCTGAGCCAGCCATTTGTCAATGTCAAGGCGCCAGCGCGTATCCATGGCAACCCCCTGACTGTGCTCGACGAGGACCGGGAACCCTCCGCCTCGCGCGGCTACCCCCAGCAACCCTCACAGCCATCCTCATCCCCCGACAACCCTGTAGGCTGCGCACGCGTTCTAAACGTAATACCGTTACTCGGAACTGACGCAGAGGACCAGGAGGTCGCTGCAGTACGATCACCCGAAAAATCTCTCTATCGTAAAACCGAGAATATCTGATTTGACCAAAGCCTCGAATGACGGTCAACTCTATCCGAATATCTATGTCCGTTGTTCCGTTGAGTGGAATGAGAAGGACAAAATAGGAGACAAATATGTATAGAAAAGTTTGTAAACTAATCTTAAATGGGAAGAGATTCATTAGGTTTAACTTATGAGAAGGGGTAACGAATCTATTGGGTCGTTAAAAGTAATGGTCGTCCTCTGAGGCTGGGTCAATGAGAGGGTGACGGGGTGTGGATAGACGGCAATACCTAAATCGAGTTTTATGTTATTCTATGGGATGTTGAACAGGTCGTAACGGTTGACATGATTCGCGGTTGACCAGTACCTAAGTTGCAGTCGCATCGGGTTGCATATATATAGTTGGTATGAGCTTTCGAGTTTCGATACTGCATATATATAGATATGAGACAAGAATAAAGGTGTGAGAGTATATTCGGTGGGAACGTGGATGTCGAGTAACAAATCAAGCAGCCTAAAGCCCTGCGAGACTTAACTAGCAATTTGAGGCGCGCTTAAATGAGGACCGTACAAATGAAAGTTTTGTAAACCGTTTGACGTTATGGTTATTAGCTTGGAGCAGCTGCCTTGTTCGAAACGTCAGAATAATTTATGGATAGTAACCGTGTAACAAAGAAAATAGATGTCCTAGTACTCCAAGGAGCCATAATCCCAAATGGAGCAGCATAAAAACAATACTGTGGTCTTCCCGTCTCGATGCAGATCCTAAGGATTACACGTGCCTAAGGCAATAGCGTCTCTCTTCCTTCGCTTATAAGAGTTTTCAAAACAGGCTCAAAGAAACTCAAACAAATCCCTGTTAGGCCTTATACCAGGATTTAATGAATGGTGAACATTTACACTACTAAAGAAGCACGAATCGCCTGTCAGTTAAAACCTGGATGAAACTCTCTCTCCATCTCTCTCTCTCTTATTCACTCGGTTGCCTCGTTAATTGTAGAAAATTGAAAAAAAAAAAAAAAAAAAAAAAAAACTATATGGGTATAAATAATCTATCTAGAAAACGAGCTGATTTCAAGTTGTTGTAACATAACATTCCCTGATCCTGCGCAGAGCAAGAGTTTAGCGATATATTAATTCCACCCGAATGTCTACGGCGTTGGAAATCGCAAGCTCTGGCTGACAGCAGGGAAGACTCAGCTGCCGCATCGCAGGGTAGAATTCCTTAAATATGCAGAATGGGCGGCAGTTCGCAGTTGGAGCGGCGCGGTTCAGTTGTATGTAGTCAGTATTGCCGAGGAGCTGGGGGCTGCCCTGCGTCGCTCGAAGTTCGCTGCAAGGGGTGAACTGACTGAGGGAAACACAGGGCTGAAGGTGCGCAGGGGGTTGTTTTACGCGCATGCGTTGCTCGTAATGATTGACTGGCTCGCTGGCAGCCAACGGACAGACATTTGCCCCTCCACCAAACCACCCCCGACCCTTTTGCTCGCCCATGCTGGAGACTCAAAAAGCTCCGCGATACAATAGTAGTTTCTACTCCTCCTCAGCCAGCCCTCCGCCACCACCAACCCCCGTTACTCCCTCTCTTTCTGCCTCTGTTCCTTCCTCCCTATGTAGCCTGCACCTACCCTCCTCCTACGCCACTCTCTTCTACAGTTCTCTTTTCAACGTTTCTTTCCTTTTTCCATTCCCTTTTTCATCCCTCTTTCCTCTTTTACTCTTTTCCCTTTTCTCTATTCTCTTTTCTCTTTTCTCTTTTCTCTTTTCTCTTTTCCCTTGCCTCTGAACCTCCGGGTCGCTCGCTCGCCCGTCTCACTTCCTTTTGCTAAAAGATATATGGGAGTGAAATGTTTAATTTTTCGAAGCTCTAGAATTTCACGTAAGCGAACGTTCGGTGGATGACGTGACGTTTTCATTCACTCAAGAGCCGGGTAGGTTCTTCGTTAAATAGTTATAACCCCTACGTTTTTCCACCTCTTATACGTATTGTACATATATGTATAGTGATAGTAGTATATATACCCATAAAACCACTTGAGTATGACGGGGATGATTTTACAAACGAACAGAGTGATATTGACTAGGGCAATCGAGGCGTTAGGCAAAAACTTTCAAAGTTATTAAATTAAAGTTTACTGAATCGATTGAAAGCATAAGCTGCTTGACGTTCGCCTGCCGTGCCTACGAAGCTCAGGCTATGTTTAATGGCAAACGTGACTAGAAGAACAAAAAGAAAAAGAAAAAGAAAAAAAAGAAAAGAAAAAAACGAATAAAAAGGAACAAAAATTAAGAACTTTATCGAAAGTTTTGACGATGGAAGTTGGAGCTGTGTAGACGAGTAAAGTATGAAATCTAAACGCTCAAGTTAATCGTAGTTTCAACTCTGTTATACTTGAAACAAGAAATTCTTATACCAAGGGCAATCACTCGTAGTTTTTACGGATGATATATCCACTTTGTGAAAGGAACTGGTGAAGAATAACAAAAGTACAAGTAGATTTGCATTATTTTATTTTATTTATTTTTTTTCTTGCTTGCTATTTCTTTACGTATATCAGGTAAATTGGCGCGACGCGCGTGTTTATCCCTGCATGGCATAAACCGGCAAGGCGAACGACACCGTGTGAAGCGAGAAACCCTGAACCGTGAATTACAACAGGATCAGGTTTCAGCACTCTAAACCGTCCGGCGATTCTCAGTGTCACTTACCCGCCTCTTGGAATTCGCTAGCTAAGCTGCCTTATATACCTTACCTTCTGTTTGAACACGTGCGAGTGGAAATCAGCAGTCACTGCAGGTTTTAGATTCAAGGAAATCCTGAATTTTTACGACGCAAATCACTGGCCAATATTCTCGCAGGACTTAGCCAGTGCAAATAGGATATTCCCGAGGGGTGCTACGATCAAATGGTCCGCGACAGCGCCACTAGCACTTCCCGAACCGCTTGCCTAATTTACCGATCCTCTAGACCGGAACTGCTCGGACCAGTCTGTAACTGGATAGCGAAAAAGGTCCGAATCATTGGAGCGTAGAATAGGCGGACGTTGCAAGATCGTAAGATTTAGCAATAGAGAGACATTTTTTGCATTACCCCTAGATACAAGCTCGCCAGAGCTTCGCACTTGTACGACGCGGTGTGGAATTTAAAGTAACTTTGCCGTGAAGATCGTTCCGTGGGCAATAAAAGGCGCGAGATAAATTTTAAGATCGGTATTGAAACGGAACTAGGGACAACCTGGGCCGGACACTCGAGCCGAGAGGGACCCTTCTTCTTCTGGACTCTGCAAATGGGGTCTTAGCTAATAAATTTAAGCCTGGAATTTAAGTGCGAACAAATTTGTATCCCTACAGCCGGCTGCGCGATTACACGAGCATCAGCTTCCCGTAAATGGCCTTACAAGCAGACTCTGCACAACCAGGCCTTACAACTCGCACGAGACCGTAATTAATTGCAATTCTCGTTGACCAGAGGTCGAATGAACTTTTGTTTCTGCATATTCATTCCTTCTTACTTCTCTCGCGATTTTCAGATCAGTGCAATCAACCCTACGGTCAATAATCGTTAAATAATGAACAAGCTGAAGTAGATTCTGTGTATCTATATAATGATCTCCGCACTGTCCAACAGCGTTAAACGCGAATTACGTGTATAATCGGTGAGGCTATTTCGCAGCCATGAGTCTGTCAATGTCTTAATTTTAGTGGCTAATTGTACGGACATTTGCTCGGTCCTTAGTTCAGACGTTGAAGTAGGTAATTGACGAGGCTATACGTTGTTAAACCTTTAATCTTTCCGCAGACAGATAATTTCGCGGTGCCCAAGCTGCCTTCTCAGTTGTTTCGCGGAAATTAGCATAATATATTGTCGCCCATCTTGGCCAATTAAACAGCCATAAACCCCGAGACGTTCTCGCGGGCTAGGTCGCGTCGTTCGTGGACATATTATACCTCTATACCCCGCGTAGTACCGTGGTCCTCTGTCGCCGAGCAGCTATTAATGAATAGCTTCTTGAGGGGGATGGTGCCTCGTAAACCAACCCTCTTGGCATCCCTTGTCTCACCGTCTCATTCCCTCTTGTTCTGTACCCACTCAGCCACCCTTGTTTCGCAACGTCTCGTTGTCCGAGCGTTAAATAAAGCACAAAATTTGTGCAGCAACTCGGTGATCAGCTGATATCGCGCAGTTATATAGTTGCGAAACGAATTATTCGCTACCATTTTCATCGACTTTGAAAAATCTTCACGAGTACAGCTATAACAGTTGACTAAGTTCCGGGTTAAAAACGAGGGATCAATCAATACCGTATTAGGAAGACGCGCAGTCTTTAAGGGAAGTGGTTTTTAATGGCCTGGGATGGGCGCTCGAACCAGCTAAGCTTTTATGATTTAGGAAGTCCGTTGTTTTCTCAAGGTAATTACGGGGTGGGTGCAATTTTACGTCAAGATAAAAACTGTGTGGAAACATCGGAAACACCTATTAAACTATCGCAGCTGAAAAACTGGTGTTTTTCAAGAACACGCTTCGGTGAGTTTGGTTGCCTATCTTTGGGTGCTCTGCAAATTTACCATAATACAACCTTGCGGTTATTATCGATTTCAATCTGTTTTCAATCGAAAGGAAGTAATCTGTGAATAAAAAAGAAAAACCTGCCCACCTAACTTTCAAGATAACCGTAATTAACATTTTTTCTTTTTTTTCTTTTTTTTTTTTTTGTCACTTTCTGATTCTCAAAGAATCCGATCACCGTTTTATTACCTTATCACTTTTTGTTTTTTCACCCTTGTAAGATAAACGCGAGGCTGTTATAAACGGAAAACTACAACCTAAACAGAATCTCGCCCTCGGGGCGCGGTTTTCATTTAGAACATTAAATAAGGCTCCCGTTTCCTGTATAGTTGTTCGCTACTTCGCCCACCATATCGTTCAGCACCGTTATATCCCCGAGCCTCTACAGACACGCCGCCGCGAGTCCCGCGGGATGAAGCCGAAAAACTCCAGGCAACTCGCATCTGTATCAATTTATGCTTGCCGACGCGAAAGTGTACAAGACCGCAAGCGTTTCACGCTAGGCTACAGTATGGCAAAGAAAAAGATGCGGTGGACCAGGGACGTCGTGATGTAAAAAAAAAAAAAAAAAAAAAAAACGTTCGACATTCAGCGTAACAACGATTTATAGAAATCCTTATAAAATCCGAGTGTTGATTAAAAAATTTTCATTTGAAAGAATTATAAGGAATTTTCAAGTATTCAAACTGTGAATAGGTCGCGTTTTATACTACTTCGTCGCAGTGAGACGAAGGTAATGAATATAATAAATGATCCTTCTTGCGCTAAAAGTTCCGTTCACTTTATTCTGGGAATTTAATATATGAAAACAAAGAGCACGAAGACAAATTTGAATTCCATTTTGCGGTTGGTGATGAGACATAAATCAAGGTGCAATTAAAGCTTAAAATATAGAACATTAGCTAGAGAGAGAAAGAGGGGGGGTTGTGCTCTAAAGGCATTTTTGGATCTCGCTGTCGGACCCGATTGTGCGTGTCTACCCGACCGTACCCGTCCCGAAAATCTACATTTGTTTTATTTCCGTTTCATTGTCTGCGCGACCGCAAAATTGTCTCCCCAAAACAAATTGTGTATTGGGCGAAGGGTGTTTGGTTGCCTGGAATGAGTAACGACGGCCGAGTTCAGTCGAGTTCAGGAGACTCTAAACCCGGCGTCGACTGGGAACTGGGAGGGTGTCTACCACACTTAAACACATATATCTATATCGTTGTTTCCAGGGGGTAGGTAGGTAGGTATAGGTATGTATATGCAGTCAAGATTGGAGGGTTTAGGGGGAGGCAAAGTAGACTAGAGTCTGAAGCGTCTATATAGCTGCGAAATGGCGAATAGCACAGATGGGATGCAGTTGATGTTATTTCGTATATGGAATGAGACAGGATTATAGAAAATCGTGAAAATATATCCAAAAAAGAGTCGATTAGGGAAATACCTTTCGAATTTGTATCGAAGATCGTAATAATTAGAATCGCAAGTGACAAATTTCTGCTAAATTTCATTGGCACAATTCACACGCTCGCACAAGGGTTTGATATCTACCTAATACTTCGTCTATACACAGTGCGTGTGTTAAATAGAAGAAGCGGGTAGGTAGCACCTATCCTTCGGCGTAGTAGTATAAGAACGGTATAGAGAAGAGGCGGGTAAATGAATGGGTAAAGTAATATATTGTGATCCTATGTAGAATAAACGCGTATACCTCTAACCGGCAACGTCTAGATGGTTGTAGAACACAGTATAGAACGCGTTGTAGAACGGTGAACAACAACCGACCCTTCCGCATTCTTACAGAACCATAAATTATTGCCTAAGCTTGGGTATGATACCCGGGGGTTAGCGAAGACACAATGAGACTGTCATACGCGGAATGTATACTCACGATTATTTTTTAATTACGAGTAGAAAGGAGAGAGAACAAAAAAATAAAAATAAAAAAAAATAAAAAAATCACCCTCAAAATAGGATTCAAATCGTAAAAGACAAAATAAATGTATTATATAATATTGTATAGGTCGTCGGTTTTTCTTTGCTTCGATCAACTTGATGCCCGGCCCACCGCCCGGATGATTATGTCACTTTGGTAACAAGGAAGGACGAGGCACCGGGCATCGGAGTCATTTGTAACGTGACTCCGCGGAAATCACGAACAAGAGGCAGCAGTGGCCAGACGCCATAAGAAGAGCCGAGCGAGCGAGGCGACTAATGGTATTAATGTCATTGCTAGTTGATTCCTTGTGTACCGAACAAATATGTATCTATTGATTCTCCAAGCCCCCCCGGGGAAGTGCCAGTGCCAGTGCCAGTGCCATAGTAGAAGGGTTACCGCAGCTAAGCCAAGCGGCTCGAGAGCCTTCCAGTTCCAGATATTAATGGTTCAGAGCCGATTTGAAGCTGTAGGAAACGGCGGAGATTGTTTGCTGAACGTTTACGAAATTGTATACCCTTCCGACTCTCTTTCGCCATTTCTATGTTAGATCGATTTCTACCTCGTATAGAACGAGCGAATTATTTTACTGATAATAACTTGTGCAAAATTATACGAAAATATGTACAACGCGGGTTGCAAAAAGCGATGTGCAATGTACGGAGCTTTTGAAATCTAGTCTCTTATATTATATCTGAGAGTCTTGGTTAGCACACTGCGAGTTACCGAGCATATTCAGAAACGCATTAGACCCTATGAATACCGTTCATTCAAACACCGGCTGAAGTCCGGCTTAGACACCGAGCTTCGGCCTTATAAGACCGCCGAAGAATATCAGAATGGTAAGCAAGTAGACTCCATTAATCAAGTTTATAGCGGACCAATGTCGCAAGTCACTATGCACCGTGTAAACGACGGTCGGCACAAGCTAGCTCTCGGGTAGGCCCAACCCGGTGGCATTTAAACCTACCCCAGTCACAGGACGGTGCTTCTATTTCTCTAGGTAGCAATTCCTGCTAAGTTTTACCACTTATTTTCCCGTTTCATGGATAGTATTCACTCTGCAGAGGAATGGCCTGCAGTTGGTGCGAAAGGGTTGATGCCGATGCACCCCTGCAGATTGTTGTGTCGTTTTATCTAATTCGATTGTGATTTAGTCTAGGAAATATTGGTTTAATAGTACAATGAGCGATGTGCTGAGAAGATTATACTACTGCATAGAGAAGCGAGAAGTCATTAATCTTGTTCTCAAAGTAGGATAGTGCCTAGACACACCCGGGGATACAGTCGAATTATAAATCTTGAGGAAAAAATCAACGAGGGTTTTATCTCTCGATCGAACTAACGTTATAACATTTTTACTGTTTTACAGATGTATAAGATTAACAAGAGGGATATGATACAGGCGAGTATCGAGTCGCCACCTTCGGTGTCAAATGAATCTTCCCGAAGCGCGTGGGCAGAACAATACAACCTGTTCGTACGTCACGCCGTGAATATTTTTACGCTTCAATAGGTCAGTGGTATAAGCAGCGGGGGTCACATGTCATTGATATTGGGTGGCTGTCAGTCTCACTTTGTCACTGACTGAGCCGGTATAGTGCAACGAGGAGTCTAGTTTTCTTGTTTTATCGATAAAAATTCATGCATGGAGATGATTTCGTTCCAGCCGCCCCCCATTACGATTCTGGGACATTTAGTAGATCGAAAAAAATGTAAAAAAAAACAACATATTCTGTGTACTCACTGCACCAGGTTTCACGTATATTATACCCCTACCTAAACGATACGTGCGCGTGAACCAAAGAATAACAGTGACAACTCTGATTCAATAAAGCATAATATCTGAAACGAGAGTTTGGCGTATGGGGGTAGAACGTAGAACGTAGGGTGCAGGGCGCAGACGACAGGAGACGCGTAACCCTGGAGGGTCGCCATTGATACCAACATAAATCACAATAGGAATTTGTATTACAGTTACAGAGGCTGGTGGATAGGAAATAAGGAATGTAATAAAGAAAATGGGGTAGGGTGGCAACAGGGGGAAGAGAGAAAAGCCGGGAAGCCAGGTCCTGAAGGGGATGAGAAACTGGGGTTGAGGGAATTGCGGAGGATGAGGATGAGGATGAGGATGAGGAGGAAAGCTAGAACTCCGAGTAGCGCGCAACCGAGGAAACTGAGGGCGAAGAGGACGAGGGATGTGGGAGGAGAGGGTCGAATTGCGAAAACAGAGTCGCGGGGGCGTATGTGGGAAACGCGAAATGTGATACGAACAACTAGTTGGCCGGGCGAGGCAGAGGTGGAGGTTGGCTAGGGTTGGGGTAGAGTGGAGTTACCTCCGTCCATGACGCGCATTTAAATTGCATCAGCGAAAACAATTCAACGATTCCAAGCGAGCTGTTGTACGTCAGTGTTTTTTGCCATCTACCAGCTCTTGAATTTTCCAAGAAATACATACCGCTCTTGCTGCATAGTATAAGCGTTCACCTGATTCTAAAGAAGGAAGACCACCAACCGATTCAGCGAGATTCGTTAAACTGCACAGAGAACAAATTCGCCATATAGAAATATAATATAACAAAGTCTATTTTACGTCAATTTCAAATTAATCCCGTAAGTGCCTCGAGCACGACGCAACCCCCTGAGAGAGCACATGATCCAGCACATGATTTATCTAATGCTAACTTCCTATCCACTATGATACTAAACAATTTTAACAATTCTTATAAAGTAGAAATCTGTGAAGCATAGAAAGAAATGACGTTGCATGCTTATTATTGGAAAGAAATAAGCGCAGACGATAAAAATGAAATAATTATCGGTGTAATTAAAAATTGATGTGTTTGTTGGAAGTGCTATTTCTGTTGAATGGGTTGCGAGCACGCGTTGATGGTGTGAGGAAGAGCACAAGGATGGAAGTAGGGTGAAGGGAAAATAAGGGGTGAGGATAGGAGGGGGGTGGTTTAGCCCGAGGAATGGGGAATTGTAATGAGCAGCTTGACAGTTACAAATGACAGGGCGGAATTCGCGAAGTGCGATAGAACCCTGTTATGTCTAAAGCCCGACTTACACGAACCAAGAATCTCCATGGAATAAGCTTTCGGATAACATTTACTCCCCATCGGAGAGAACGAACGATATCTCTTCCCTTCGACATACCTAGTTTCTTTCCTTTTTACTCTTTCTTTTTTTTTTTTTTTATCTATTTAAAAAAAAAAAAAAAAATTGTGCATTTGGATTCATCCCATTCGTCACTGTATGATTCAAATTCAGAATAAAATTCCAAATATAAAGCTGAGAATCGCAGAACCACATCCTTCCCAAAATGAAATTGAAGGGAGAAAGCCGAAGAGTTTCCCTTCGCAGTTCTATGGCCACGTGGAAGCCACCCACGTATGTTTACACATTCCCAATCCTGGCAGCGCGTGATACGATAAGGTATGCCGCTAACGATGTTGCCGGGAGCAAACGGGTAGCTGACTTTGCTCTTGTGGCAGCCACACCTTTCAGGAATTTAGCTACCAGGAACCAACCTCCGGCCTAAAGCTGATGAGAAGGTATATTCCGAGACTTGAAAGCAACGGTGGAGTCAAATTCAGTCGACGATCTTCTCTGCGGTTCGATTTCGGCATTGCCCCCGGCTCTATTACGCAGCCTTGCAGTTGAAACTGGAGTTAAAGCGACGCGATGGAAGATGACTAGAAAGGGGTTGCTGTAATTGATAACGGCTCCATGTTCTCCTTTGAGTCCTACGTCTTATCTACCCTTCCACCGCGCGATGCCAACCGCCACTAAATAGCGGAAAATTCGTAACGGTATTCCAATACCATTGACATTCCCCTAACCAATGCCAACCCTATCATCCTCAAGAAATTTATACGAACAATGCTTTCAAGCCGAAGCACCAGAGAGAGCGTCGTGCGATACTATAAGATGCAACTTCACCATAAAACCAAGGCTGGTCCCTCGAGGCTTGAGAGACATCATAGTCTTGAATTGGAGATGATTCTGATTCGAAAAAAGCTATGGGGATGGGGATGAAAAGTCGCTCTTCATTCATCCCTAGAAGAATGGGGAAAAAAACTGAATATAATAATTCGCAGGTCCGCATATCAGTCGGAAATCTTTAGCAATACCTTGTCGCAACTTAACCGGTGTTACAACTAATCTGAAAAGTGTATCCGGACAGCGAATACTGACCAATCTAAAAGTTATGCATACCAAGAGTATGGGATCTGGTGAAGGTGGTCGGTCGGACTTTCGAGGGCCAGTGTATGGGCTCATGGGTATGAGTTTGGTATGGGGCAATATACAGGGGGCTTAGCCGTGATAAATCCTTATATATGGGGCCGCTGCGCAATGGGCTCTTTCTATGAAGCTCTCTCCCGTACTCTCCTGGGGATTACGACGGTACGGGTACCAGCTATACTGACAGAGGTGAGAGAACCGAAGGCTAAGGCTGTGGCTATGGCTATATGGCTATGGCTATGGCTATTGCTATTGCTACTGCTATTGCTATTGCTATGGCTGTAGCCGAGGTTGACATGAGCCAGAAGTATAAAACAAATAAAAATGCGATCGATCACCGATCGGATCATCGATTGAATGACATCGTTTTGTCGACTCGGTCTCACGGTCACTTCAACCAAGAGCGGCGTACTACTCGACAAAGGATCGCTAATTACACATTCATGGTTCGTTCCTTATACGCTTGGCAACGATTCATAGGTAGAAAAGGCTTGCACCTTGATTCATACCGTGGTTCGAGAATGAGAAGAACTCTAGCCATGATAGTTTCGCGAAAGATCGGTATGGTTTAATATGCTGCATGTAGTAAAACTAAATGGCAAAGTATATGTTTCATTTAAATACGTATATTAAAAAGTATAATATTAACAACGTGTATAGGATCGTCACTCGTTTGTTTGACGTCGGTAAATGTAATTTCGATTCGAGTTAGGGAAGTTAAGTTCGAAAAATCTGTCACCCTAGCGGTAACTGCTTCCGAACGACGCACTAAAGAGAATCGCACGAGTTTTGTGCCGCTCGTAGTTGAGCCACAGCTACCACGGTGCCGTTAAGAGTTAACGATTTAACGATTATACCGCTATAAAGGATAATCGTCACCCGAAACCGATACGAATCTTTATATCGGCCAAAAAACAGTGGAAAATGCTGACACCAACCAGCCGATATTGAAATAAAATTTCGATTAATGTTTATGGATGAACAATATCCCGAGTGGTAATTGAATTTCAAATCACACTCGCGAGCACATAGAATGATAAAATTCATGCCTCGATTACCCTGCCAATAGTTTTCTTCCAGAATACGAATAATTCGTCGAATTAATTTCACGGACAAATTATTTTACCCAATTACTATAATCGAACTGTATTCTTCATTCTCATGCTCACTACTACTCATGAAACGGTTATATAATTGGTTTCTAACAGTATAAAGAGGTAATTTATTTAGACGGTAAATACAGCTATATAACAGATTTAAGTATTTTTCAGCGTATCTAATAGCGAAAAATATGAAAACGATTAAACCACCAATAATCTTGCTAATGATACTTGCGATCAATCACAGTTTGCATACACACGTCGCGGCGGGGTGTACACTCGCTACACTCTATAACATACATTAAAGCGGGGGTATATAAACACATATATGTTAAAATTTTCTGTTAAGTAAAATAAGTCGTAAGTTAGAGATTAAAATGAAAATACAAAGGGCAATAAAATGTTTTCTGCTTGTGATAAATAATGATTACCAAAGTTGGGGGTTTTTGTTCACGGGCCAAAAATCGAACTACTATAATAATTATCATGAAACAGAATATCACGAGCGAGTCGGTATAGAAAACAAGACCGGATGCCATTCGGATGTACATATATACGAGTGTGTATGCGGCTGTAGAGCGCGAGGCGCGGCCTCCCATTGTATTCGTTATAATTAAAAACGCAATTCGCAATCACAAATTGGAAAATGGGGAGCGAGCCAATGTAGTTTATGGGCTGTTTATTGATTTTTATGTTCGCTAAATTAATGACTATTCGCGATTCGTTATCGGCATAATTGTAGGCATGTAGAACAAAAGTATACCATATATACCGCATATGGAAGCGATATGGAAAATGTATAAAGGCCGGCCAAAACAATTCTGGCAATTCCACGCTTCTCGCGACAATTATATACCTACCTTCGAATAAAATCAATCCTGTCCCATTCGGTAATTTGCTTCGTATTGAAAAAGTGAGAAATCAAAATTAACTAATTGGATTCGCTCGTCAGGAACCAAAGTTTCTCTAAATCCGAACCAGTGCAGACCAAAAACTTGAAATCAATGAATTCAATCTTAAGCCGTGACTTACGCAAGTCACTGTCACTGTCGCTGTCACTGTCACTGTCACACACCAGGCCAACTGTATATACAGCTTATAAATCCAGCCGTGACGAAGCTGATTTCGTTGTAAACCACGGATAACATAAATCTTGGTGTTTGGGAAGCGCATGTAATAACACAATTAGCATTATCGGCCGGAAGATGAGGGGTTAAGGTGGCGACAGAGGCAGAACCATCGCCGTTAACGGTGTCTGTGGGTATTGGAAAATTGAGGAAAGACGCCGAGAAAAGGCACCCAAGCGCATCCCATTACCCGCGCCTGGTAATGCGGTAGGAGCTAATGGCCATCCACTAGTGATGGGTTCTCACTGATCGCAAACACGTTCAAAACCGCAAAGAGGCAATAATGGGAAGCCGAACTCTAAGCGGGGTTCTTCCATGCTCGCTACTCTTCCTATAATCGTATCCTAGCTTCCCATTGCTATACGTCTGTTGTCGATTGATCAAGGACTTCGTTAGTTAAATCAAAATCTCAAGGGAAGATAAATTTTAAGTGAGACTGAAGTAGTCAGTATAAAATATGAAGAATGCACGAGATAATCCTATAAACAATTGGCGAGTTTCAATTCCTTTTTGTAACAGCTCGTACTTTTTAGCTTTATACTTCTGCAAATTCGAAGAACTTTCATTTTATGAAAAAATTTAAACCGAAGTTATCGTTCCGCGACAGGGCAACAGCGGGAGTCTACGGATTACCCCCTTCCTCGTATAGGGGAGAGTGGGGTAATTGCGAACGCGGGGTAAATCCGAACAGGCCATTTCTCTATGTTTCCTCTACCCAATCTCTGCAAACCGGTGCATATGGAGAGCTATCTCAAATTGCAGTGTTGACGCCCTATCAAATGTAAAAAAACTCGTAAGATGTTGGAGGTAATAACCGTAAATACATTTCAATGAATTTGATCTAATTATTCTTAGGTGTTCAAATCGATGAAATGACCTGGTTTTATGTAATATAGTGTTGAATATTTAGCTTCAGAAAGTAAAATCCATGACGATATCATCGCCCACCTTCAAGTTCAGAATGTGAGGCCGTGTTTCTTTGCAATGTTACTTTCTATCGATTTGATCGTTTGGGGTAATTGCGAATTGCGTAATAACAGGTTCGCAATTACCCCGAGCTGATATTTCTTCACCATGTGTTGTTGGAATATTGATTATCTGCAGGTACTCGGTTGATTCTTGATGTTTTATCCCTATTTATGATAGGATTTATCTCAAGTCTAGTCGTCCGAGCTACCCCAAGTGCTGTTCGCAATTACCCCAGGGGGGTCGGGGTAATTGCGAAATGCAAGGGTTTCGTATTTATTCAATATTTTAACCTAATTCTTGATTTAATGATATAAATTGTAATGGATTGCCAAGATAAGATATCATAGTTGAGGTTGCAATAAAGAAAAATTTCATAACTATGTGATTTCCTCGGTTTTTTTCCAATCTCCCTTAGGTGTTCGCAATTACCCCATCTTCCCCTACATTCGGGTGTTTTTTTTTTTTTTATACTCTTTTCATTTCACATCGGTTAATACTCTTGAATTTATCATTCCATATAAAGGAAGGAAAGAGAGAGAGAGAGAGAGGAAGGGGGAACCTTTTGACGGTGAAATTATATACAATTGTAACTTGAAGTTAAACTCGGGAATCACTCGTCGAGTGTAGAGATAAAAATCTCTAGTAGTTCCATAGATCTCTCAGCTCGCGGAGTTCGGGGTTCGCTGTTTCACGTAGAGTTGGGTTTGACCAGTATAACGGCGTCGTCTTCGGGGCATTTATTTATAGGGTAGGTTAGCACGCGAGCGTAAATTTGTTTAGGGGTGGACACCGCCGTTTCCCGTCACGGGACATTTGCGTCGCAAAGTGTTTTCGCCGTTCGGTTCCTCGTCCTCGTCCTCGTCCTCGTCGTCGTTGTCGTTGTCGTTGTCGTTCTCCGCGTCCTTGACGTCTTTAGCACGTAACTAGTAGATAGAAACACCGTTCCTATATACGATATTGATCATTGCCAATGATCCGAAACGGTATCCATTAGTCTGGTCTTGAAAATCCGGTGTGAGAATTACGTAACTTCTAAATCCACTCAAAACTCACCGAGAATCGATTAGCACCTCATTCTTTTCTTGTTACAACAAAAAACAGAAACGATCAATCAGATGATAATCTCGCAACTGTCTCAAAACCCGGTGTTCAATGATCTTGACAATCGTAAAGACGCGGCCGTGAGACACATAGGCAAAAAACCTTTCCGCGTATCAAAAGTAGCCGGTGAATGAAAGAAAAAAAAAGGGGAAAAAAAAAAGAAGAAAAAAAATACAACAACGGATAGAAGAGGTCTAATGGCCAGCTAAAGCCAAATAAACTATACTACTCGCGCGCGTTCCCTCTTTTCTCTACTCTCCAGCGACACTGGGTAATCCTCCTCCCTTATCAATCAAAAGCTCGTGGAGAGGGCGAGTTACGATATAATAAAACAAACCATTACCATCCTCAGGATGGTGGGCAAGTATATCGGACTGGCTACGGCGAAGATCTCTTTCGAAGGACCTCGTAAAAGTGGGCCACCCCGGAGAGCATACGCTGGCGACGTGGCCATCGCCGTTTGTAGACCCTCGAAAAACTTTGATAGCCCAAGAGATCAGGGGTCTACACCTAGCTCCGTTCTGAGCCCATATTCGGCGCCTTTTACGACCCCGTCATCTGGATTTATACTTAAAGAGTGAGGACGAGTGCACTTCGGACACCCGCTAGAAGATTTTCAAGACTTGTGACCCGAGGGGGTAAAGTCTTTCGAAAATTACCTGCTATATGGCTTTTTGGACTGGACGAATCTCTCCTGGATTAGACATTTTCCAGAGAATATCTAAACCTGGTAAATACTGGGCGCATAACTCAATTACGGATTACTTTTCGCGTCAACCAGGGTGGACCCGATCCATTCCTGGTATACAGAGCGCGGAGCTATATTTTTTTACACTTAAGCTGGGCCATACGTAAAAAGAGATTTTCGGAGGCGAGAGAGCGCGTTCTATATACCCATGGCATATATATATATATATACCCTAGCTCCTGGCTCTTACCGCGTTGTTACCGCGCAATATATTAGACCACGATATACCTGGAGGTAATCCTCCACTCGCTGTTTCACACGGTTGAATTTCACGTGGATTTCGTGCGAATGGCGCCTACTGTCTTGACAACTGACGTATGTTTGCTCTACCCATACATAGGTGCAGCCTTATATGCCTTGTCTCGAGTTTTGTTTAAGTCTCAAAACTGAGTAGAACATTTTTTGGAAGATGAAGATCTATGACCAATATCACCCAGCGAGGTGTACTAAAATCGAAATTTAACTATCAGATATTGAGAGAAATCTGCATCTTAATTTATTATACCTACATGTATAGAAATTGATGTTCATATTCCCGTCGATTCTTCCATCCCGTTGCTAATGATTACCGTCAACTACTATACTACCTAAGAGCGAGGAATGCTGAATAAGAAATGGTCGCGTAAAAAAAGAGTTAGGAACGTTGACTCGTCGAGGGCATACCGCTTCGGGATATACGTCGTTGGTCACAATGCCAGAAGTCCCTTCATCTGGTAACCCTATTCCCGTGGGATCCTGTGTCCCTTCAGTCGATGGGAATTCATTTTGACTCGGATCTTCCTGATCGAAGATAGGATCCGCGTCGAGATACGAGATTGGTTTCAGACCGCCGCTTAGATGTGGTTACCCTACCTTCTCCGTTTTCCTATTGCAACAACGAGCGAGAAACAACAGCTAGAATACCAGATAACCAAATGACGGAATATTTATGAAAGATAAGCGCTGAAAATATGACAATAAAAAAAAAAAAAAAAAGCAAGGAATCATCCCGGAATTCTACGAACTGAATACCATCTCGTTCAGATTTGTAAATTCTAGAACCTCGATCTTTAATATTACTTTATTTTAGCCTGTGCTGGAGTTTTTCCAAGAATCCTTGCTATCCCGTGTTCCCATATTCCCATATTCCCATATTATCCCCCGTCATTCTTCGGAGCTTATCCCCAGCTGTCCGTCGGCAACCCCTAGGATGGACTCTGGCCAGCTATCAGCCCCAGCTTCTTCTATCTTGGATTCAGAATTTTTATATTTACTCCACTGCCCGCGATCAGCTCTTCTATTTCTCAGTATAAAAGCGTCGGACTGGCTTGTCTGGTAATTTTACTCATCGCTAATCGCGTTATAATTTTTTATCACCACAACTATCCGCCAATCTCTTCACCTTAAAAAAGAAGAAATCGAAAGATATCATAGCGCAGGACCACACAAACGAATCATTCGTCACTACGCGGTGGCAGTTGACTATCAGCAGCCCCCTGCGTCGTCATATTTGTCAAAAAGGTGGTTCAAAAGTTGAGCAACACAAAGCTATATGGTAGAATACCTCCCTAATAATATTCTCACACTTGGACAAATCGCCACGTCAGCGCCCGGCCCGATAGAGACGTGTTAATAAAAGCGTTCAGGGTTAGATATGTATCGACAATTAATATTAACCTGACTTGACCGAGAGAGGTAGTAGTACTCGGGGACCAAGATTCAAGATACCTATGGGATAACCACCCAGGGTGATGCCCCGGCCTGTATCTTGCTGAGAATAAGCTCCGGGGTGTCTGCAAGCGCCATTTTTATCATTCGAAACTGATCGTATTTCCAGAGTTGACACTCTGCAGGCATCTCTTTTGGACCACCAAACCAAGAGATAGTATGTACCTACCTACCAGCTACTTTGTATAACTCGATGGATAATCCCATACAAGTATACCTCGTCCATATACTTAAGTACCGATATCTTTCGTCGTTGGTGATCGCCGAGTGCGATTCGCTTCGAGAAATCTCTATATTGTCTGCACAGGATATTGAGCAGCTTTTCACGATTACATAACTATTATAATATTATAGTATTCGTGCTTATGACTAGACTGATTGTTGCCGTTTCAAGCATCGCGGATAGGTATATATGTTCCCCGTTTTTCTTTTTCATACATATGTGTTCATCACAGGCAGCTATGTTACATGTGCTGTCAGTGGATCGCGAGCAGATGCTGCCCGGTTCTTTATAAACCAATTTTAATTCACTACCCTTTTATCTCTCGTCCCTTCCTATGTCCGGCGGAAAATAATAACGAATGGACGGTGCAATTACCGTGAAATCAAAGAACGGTTTTTAACGAGAATTCGTAGGCAGTAGGCATGTACATGTATATCCATATCATTCGGCAGTTCCCACATCGAGCGAGTGCAGACATGAAAGCTTGTAACAAATCGGCAATTTAATAGTTCGAACTTTGATCATAGTTTTTATTTGGTGACGTTTAGCGATCGGCTTTAAGCTTTTGTGAATTTTCGAGTCGCGGAATGGAGAAGGTGGACAAGAGATTATCGACACATCGTCTCGCGCGATATAGACTAACAAGAGTATAAACTCACGAGACAGAGAAGTACCGACGTCTGGAGGGCGTAAATCAAGGAAATCCGAAGGGAAGTCGAATGAGTGAAATATAAATTCATAAATAAAGTCATAAATTAAACGGGGTTGGGTTCGTGTATCTCCAGTTTTACGTGGACTTCTCTCTGTAGCATCTACTCCACGCACTTCCTATCCCTGCACTGCAACCAACTCGGACTGAAATGAATAACGCGAATCGTATGTTATGGAATGCACCTGGATAAAACGGATAAAAAAATATCAGAAAAGAATAACGAAAAATTTACAGAATCCACAGTCTATATGTGAGTCAGAAGATTTTAGCAGATTTTTTTTTTCGTTCAGTTTTACGGATAGATAATAAAAATAATGACTGCACGATGCGATACGTGGGTGCAAGAGACACCAGCGTCAATCTATCAATTGAGAATCAATTTGAACACTGTTTAGCTCAGGGAATTATAATAAGCAACACGCGAGTGGTGTTGGCTATTCATCATGTGTGATGCGACGTATTTTTTTCCCACATCATCGATTAATGTCTATTTATAGTAATTTGGCGAGAAGCCCCGATGTTCGTGGAACCACAAAGCGAGATAAGGAATCGTCCTTGCCGCCTTGGTACAGGCTCAGAATCGCAATTGCATACTGCATCGGGGCGCCCAGGGCCTGAGGCAATTTGTTCATTCGCGTCATGCGGCTACCGGGAAGTCAAAGTCGTCGACTGGGCATTGCAATGCTTGTCGTGGTTGTGCAGCACGGCTTGAACCGCCCGTCAATCATCCCTGACGTCTCCATCATCGCGAGCTGCGAACTACGAACTGCATGTTATAACTAAACCGCTGTCAGCGAAACGGAGGAGTGCAATCTCGCGCCTTGGAGATCCTCGTTCCTTTGATGCTGCACCGCGGATAATTTTCATTCCTCGTATGTATCTCTTCGGTTAAACGTTCATCTTAATCGTTATCAAATACTTTTCCTACATACTAAAATCGTTATGAAATCGATCACAAACTGGCTTAACGATTCAGCTGGTACCGCGGCAGTCCAACGATCATTTTCTTTGTCCTGACTCCCGGACAGAGGTGGACCAGAGTCTTGAAGAGATGGTATCGCCGTTGCGACCAAACGAAACGTTGTTACATTCAAATTAGAGTGGACGGCGACGCCGACGACGCCGATGGTACGCGTCCACGTTGGAGCGTACCTGAGCGGGTTGATTATACATATATGCGGTTATATGGACGTGTGTAGTTCAGCTGGACTTTGGTAGTATGTTGGTATATGTAATACGCGATGTGGGATACGGTTTATATATATCCCTTTGAGGGGGGGCAGACATGGGATCGTATTCAAAACAGCGGGAGACTCCCAGGCCTCTTTTTCCTCCTGCTCTTCCTCCCCCTCGTCTCCTTTACTCGCTCTCTTTTTCCCTCTACATCTTCGTGGGCCTTTTTTCCACGTAGGGCCAGAGCCAGAGTCCCGAGCCGTCATGCGATCCTGTCCTTCCACAACGGGCGCATCGCTTCGCGTTCTGTCTCGAAGCAGAATTTCAATACACTCGTATATTTAACGAACACCGTCTTCGTTTCACCGTGGAAGAATGGTTTGCGAGAATTTTTGCCTTTTATTTGTCCATTTTCCTTCTTTTTTTTTCCATCCTCTCTCTCTCTCTCTCTCTTTCTCTCATCTCTTTATTTTTTCCCTTCTTTTTTTTTTTTTTGTCTCTTTTTTTTTCTTTCGTTGCTTCGCGTTTACTGCTTGAAGAAACAGAATCTGACTGGAATAGAGAATTTATTGTTGCGCTGCACTTCAGACGCGCAACTAAAGAAAAGTAACGGAGAACCACGGATTTAATCAGCCCGAAGATCTTGCCAGTGATATTTTTTTTATACATCGTATCAGATTCCGACCATCAATGTCCGCATGGACCCGTGCGTTTAGTTTCTAGAATATATTTATAGATTTACACATTCTTAACTACCCTATTCGATAGAATTTATTTCAATAATCAATTACGAATTTACGTTCCATTCTTTTAATGCTTACCGTCATTCCTATAAACGAATGAATATAATTATACTACAAGTTTTACCGATATGATGAATCATGGTGAGAATAGAATATTCTGTTAATGTCAATCCGCGATTTCTCATCCATTCCCTCGAATACACCTACACTCAGAAAATGGTCTTGTTGACACAACAAAAATTTGGGTTATAAAAGGCACAATCACATTTTTTGTTCAGTCAACCAAAAATTTTGGTTGTTCCAACAAAATTTTGGTTATCCGAACGAAATTTTTGGTTGACTGAACAAAAAATTTGATTGTGCCTTTTGTAACCCAAATTTTGGTTGTGTCAACAAGACCTTTTTCTAAGTGTACAGCTATTTCACCTTTCTATCTAAAAACTCTTTCCTATAAGAAGTACGAACACGCCCGACGTCTGCAAGTTGACAGGAAGGTCCGCGACGTAAACCTATCAAAGAATCGCCCTCTGCAGTACACCATCCTCTAGGACGGAAGCTGAGCAGACGGCGGAGTCTTCGCGTAAGTTTAAGAAAACGACCTTGTCTGACGACGGGCACGGAGTCCGCATCCTGCACTTCGCGGAATCAATTCCAATCGTGATTGCTGTTTGATGCGGCTACGCAGGTTTATAAATAGAATTGTTTAATTGCTGGCAGAATTCATCAGGTTTTAATCAGAAATCTGTTTCTTTTTTCCTCTTTTATCAATTCCTTGCATCATTTCATGTCTTCGCTATACGCATGCGATATGCGTCAAGTTTGTTTATCGTTTGGGCATGAGCCTGGAAGAGTCACGTGATCGGTACATCGAGAATTCGAAGTATTTATGAAATCAGGAAAATCGGGGATTCGTTTGTCATAGAATTTCGCGCTACCCTTATACCCGGTATTCCGCACCCTCGACGACCGTCGCGTCGCGTCGTAGGATTTGCTTGGACGCTGATTATCTCGCCATGGGGTGGCAGTACGCACACGACTAGTGCCTCGTGCTATTTCTCCAGAGTATTGCACTGCCACGTGGCTTCTACAAGTGTATTAGCCATGATTGATTTTAATATCTCAACCTTACCCGCGTGCGTCGTTCGAATGTCATTGAATTAGCCAAACCGTCAGGGAATTTCAAATATTAACCTTTCTATTTCGTAGCTATACTATCGCATGATTATGACTTCTCCGATTCTCTATATGGTAGAGTTTTGACCCACGAGTATAGTAATATCCGCGCGGTAAACATATAAACGAGTAAATTTAGTCCTGAACACAAAAATCGATTCACATAAGAGTTTCGTTGGCCGTTACTTAAGCGTCAACACACTACGTAGAGGCAATAAACAAGAGAGACGCCTTCTTACGAGCAGTAGAGAAAGAGTGACGCCCTCAAGAGCAAAGAATTAAAGAATGGTTCTGTTTACCCGTAGCTAATGGCCGAGGAATCGTCTCCTCCAGTTCTCCGGTATATATTCTTCTTTTTCTTATTATACGTTTTTCACCAAACTGCCTTCGTTCTTACCATTCTGTGGGCGAGAGTGCCTGAACTTTATCTCTAATTGATTCGAACCGATGAAAGATTCGTATCGCTTTCAACCGAGCATAGCTCTCGAGTAACCTGCAGCGCGGGTTCTCTGTTCTCCGTACTCCTAACTTGTAATTGTCTTCGGTTTCTTCGGTCCTGATTAGTTGGATCAGATTTAAAACCTGCAAGCTCCACGTCCTTTTACTCTCTATTTGGTCAATTATTTTGCGGAATGGTTTCTTGACGGCTGAATGTTATACATGCTTTGGTTAAATAGGTACACGCGATAGTCACTCCACCCAGACTACGTAGGCGGCCATGGAATGTCCCTATTTGCTGTGCCGCCCCAAGACTTAGTGAGGGTAATTGAGATTGACACGGGTTTCAAGGAAGACGAGAGAGAGAGAAGGATCTCGCGCTTCTCGTGCTTCGGTATTCTGACATCTTTGTCCACTTGCTTCGCGAATTGTCTCCACCTTCATCGCGCCACCTTTGACCCAAGCTTACACATAATATACATACGATATCATGTCCGCGTTACCCGCGACCTTTACACTGTCAGGTTCACCCTTCGCGCGATTTTGATGAACGCAGATGCAGATACGTGAAGGTATAACATTTTACTAATTTTTCATCAAGGCGAGTGAAATATAAAGAGGAGATAAGAATTAGAGGTAAGGAATAGAAGAAAAATAAACAAATATGGTATTGTTCATGTATATATTTATTTCGATATGGTAGCTGTTTTAAGAACATTGCGATAGCCGCGGGATCCTGGCATTCGCCAGCTGTTTCGAGACAAATGGCAATCCTGAAGGTGGTGCGGGCGCCAGAAATTATAGTCGCCCTTCTGGTCCTCTTGGTGTTGTTTTTTCTTTCTCCTGTTTTTTTTTTTTTTTTTTTTTTCCTTTTTTTGTTTTTTGTTTCACGGGTAACAGTTCGTCTGTGGCTATTAGGTGGAAGCAATTAAAATGGAACGTATTCAACTACCGTACCGTACCGTATAGTTCTTCAAAGTCATAAAATAGTAATAAACCAAGGAAACAGTCACGTGACATAGGTTCTAGTGATAAAACCATTAGAATTAAATTACCATCAAGTACCGTTAGATAGAGGAACCGTAGATGGTACCTTACCTATATATACACTAACTTCTCGAGTAATGTGTGTTATATGACGGTATTTAAAAATCTTGTAGAACGCGTATCGTTACCAGTCATTTTTATAACTAATCTTACGAACAGATGAATGAATGAATGAATGAATGGAGTAGGAAAAGTGAGAGAATAATAAATATATTATATTATATACGGTATTATCCGTGTAAAATGGTTATGGAGAAACGAAAAATACCGTTTAAGAAGTTGTGATTAATTATTCGATTAGGATGAGACGCGTGAAATGAATTATTAAAATAACGCTATGTGCCTACTTACTTAAGCGAGTGGTGAAGGTACGCTTTGAATGTTTCTTTTTTTTTTTTCTTTCATTTTCATTTCCTTTTTTCTTTTCTTTCCTACATCATTTCAAACCGCATAGGTAGTAGTATAATACGTGTAAATATATTTAGAAATAATTTCAAGCAAACTCGAACGACTCCGGAGAGCGATATGCCGATTTATTAAAATCCACGCGACACCGTAAGTACAACAAGTTCGTGACAAGATGTGGCAGGATAAGGATGATACGTGTCTCATTGTCAAGAACGAGTTGATCAAAATGCACGACGCCTTTCTCCCATTCCTCTTTCCCTCTACTCAACCGCCTTACCGATCACGAATCGCCTCTGGTCTTCCCACAAGAAGGAACTCGAGATTCCTTTGAAGTGTTGGACATAACATTCTGGCAACGTCTCGCCAAATCAATCAGCTTCACAAGACATTGAATCCCACAGCTTATGGTCCATACGCAATTCTCAGAAATCTCTGATCCTAGGTGGTCCTTGATGAACCTAAACGATCGTGAATCATAGAAGAATAGCGGATTAATGCAAGAAAGTACAAAGTAGAAATCCAAGAATTACCTATCTCGGAATGAGCTGCAACGAATTTCCAAGTCATAATCAATCCCTATCCCTTTTTCAATCACACGGAGATCAATGGCGCACGGACTGTAACAGATAGTTTTTGGTGATTAGAGAAAGAAGAAGAAAAAAAAGGTTGTAAGGTAGAATTTGATTAGCCTCAGGACTTTGGATCTTGCGAATCGCGATCGCTTCATAAGTCAACGCCAATCAAGGTACCAAAGGCCTTCGGCAGAGCGTAGAACAGGATACGAAGTCGGAGTTGGAGTGCTCGACGCAGTAGAAGCCGTCGTTGGACGGGAGGTATAGGTGGACGACAGCGAAGGCAGCGCGCAGAGAACGACGAACAACCTGAAGTCGGACTTTTATTTGCTGGACGGAACGAAACGAGACGGGGGAATGGATATAATGGCACAAAGCCTCTTTGAATCTTCAGTCGCGCCGCCCGGCTCGCTATCGCCGATCTTCTGCATCGTATGCAAATATCCTTCCTTATAAATACATCAGCCTCTCCTCTAACCGCAGGAACTCAGACCAGCCAACAGATTCTCCCACTCTAGACACTCCGATACCAAACTGCTGCACCCTTGGAGTCGAAGGGACGAAGACGTTAGAAAAAAACGAAGACGAAATGCAAAAAAGACAAAAAAAAAAGTATGAAAAAAATCCAACTTGTTCAGGTTTCTTGGTTTGCATTTGCTAATCTCGTTCCTGAGCTTTGTGTAACGATGCAGGTACCTGCGGAATATACTTGACCGAGAACGTTGCTGCCGGTCCTGCAGGGCTGGTCCTCGCAATTAAGCGGGAGCTAATTAATGGGTAATTAATGAGTAACACTGCGGAAAGGAGATATTTACCGACCAACCCTGCTCCGGAGTACCATGGCGGTCTCTTCTGTTCCATGGTATCTCTTCACCCGGCCTCGATCAGTGTCCACTGGCCCCTTACAATCCCAATGGCATTGTTAATTGTTTGATCGACAAGATTGCGCCGCGTCTTACATGTCCCGCATCTTCCTGGCGCTTTTTTGTTTTTCCCCCAATAGTTATTTCTCCCTCTTTTTTTTTTGGCATTTTTGTTTTCGGTCTGTCCTTGCAGCGCTTCGTTAGCTTAGCTAAAAACCATTCCAATGCAGAAGATCATCCTGCAGGCTTTTGCACCAACGAAAGAAAAAAGTAGGGTAAGGTGATTTCTCGTTTTCTTAAAATCCTGATGAATTTGTATGTACATGTATTAGAGTAGGAAGTAGTAGAGAAATCAGTGAGGGCGAAGACAGGCATTAATTGCAGGATGCCGCCGCGCGTTGGACATATACGTTTCGTCTCATTAAGATATTCACGATCCTGCAGGTTGGTTCTTATCTATACTGTGACAGCGTTCACTCAAGAATCAGGGCAGATCAGGGCAGACACCGGAACGTCGTCGATGTCAATCACGTCGTCCTCTTTCTCCCCCGCAGAAACTGTCCCCGCGGCCATTCCACTCCGAATACTACCTCCGTATCTTCATCCATCTAATCCAGGAGTAATTGATACAGATGAAGAGATCTCTCGCCATCTCTTTTTCCCTCTCTCAATCTTTACCTCACACTCGCGCACTCCTCGACCTCATCCTATATCTTGCCTCTTTCTGCTATTCGTTTAGTATAGGTAATAAACGTGACTAGATCGAATCATCATATCAAAAAGTCTCAAGCATATTCAATACCGCATGCGTTCTAAAATCCTCGTATAACACTTCTCATACAATATTGATGAAGCCAACTTGTTAATCGAATTTAATATCAATTCTCTAAAGTTCTGCCAAACCTAAGATACACATATCCTTATAGATATTAATTTTCAACTGGTGAAACGTACCAGGAGGTGGCTAATTATATACCTTGAACAAATTTAATCACGATGAGTAAAGTTTTCGTAAACTATACCTATACGTAGTAGGGCTCGTTGAACAAATTTAATGTCGTTGTTTGACTATAATACCACACCCTTAGAAAAGTTAGTTAGCGAGTAGTATATGCATCTCCTGCAACACTAGCCGGAGGGCTCGTCAAATTCTTGGCATGCATATATGTAGTATGTGTACGTTCACTTCACATCGCCTTATTACTACTACGTGGGTATCCTAGACTCTGGGTGTCTCGACCTCGTAGCTTGGAGCTTGTGGAGCTTGGAGCTTGCAGGAGGGCATTTTCACTTTGGATTTACCATGAGGCAAAGTAGCTAACTACGCGCCACCTGAGGCCAAAGAGTTCCTAGCGTAATGCTAGACTTAGGAAGTGGCGTCGAGACGCCGTAACTTCTGCCACCCCAGCCGCCTACCAAGATGCCTAAGTTTTCCCGAGGTGCACCCTGTCACCCACGATATACCAAACCTTATGAATTTCTCACTATACAAGTTGCATCAAATTGCTATTAATCGAGGCGATAAAAATTGAATGAAAAGTCAACACTGCGCACTCGATTGACTTCATCCTGCAAAGAGAATGTATTTACGATTGAGGACACTTCGGACAAAACTAGACGACACAATGAAAGTATAGAATGTTCTGCTGCAGGGGTTGGGGGGTTTGGTGAACGGGCAGCAAGTAAACAGCCATCGCCAACGCCCTCGGCGAACTTTCGTAATGGCGCTAGCGATTCAGCGAGGCAATAGCTACGCTAGGTATAAGCACGACGATTGCGTGTTTGAAGGCAGTGAGGTGGCCTGGTGGCCAGGTAGAACTAGGGCCAGGGATAAGGCTGGAGTGTTGACTGGGGGGTGGTGTGGAGGCGGTGCGGGGTGGTACCGGTGGCACCACATCGGGCACCTGCACTCTGGTTATGCCCGGACCTCACGCTACCCCTCTTCCCCAGTTTGAGCTTTCCGACGTCTCCTTTCCTCTACTCGAGATCTAGGATCGTCCAGAATGGTTTAGAACTAGAATTTTCCATCTCTTGAACTGGGAGGGTGCAGGAGACCACCGAGTGTGACACGTAAGCATTAAAAGTTTCGGATCTAGTATATAGTAACTGCGCAGGCTACATACATGTATAGCAAACTGTGAATATAACTTCTGTTTCTCAAACTGTTTCAAACTAGTTTAAAGTGCGAACAGTTTCGAACGAATATCGAAGTGAACGTGCGACACTAGTAGAAAGGTACTTAACCATGCCAGACTGGTGGAGAATCGCATTACGTATGTATATAAGGTTGGCCCTGGTTCAATGTGGGTCTGCGCAGGGTTTGGGTCTGACTATGCAAGGCACGCGAGAGGGTGGCCTGTAAATTTTCCCCGAAATGAGAGTGTCACCGCTCCAATTCTGGCTCCTCTCTACGTGGAGCGATTCTCCACCCCTATTTTCATCCCTCTTTTCTCACAGTTTCTCGGGTTCTATAGGTGGTGCGTGCCTCGCAGGTGAGATTTTCACCGGCTAATTAATACCTCGAGTAGCATATATGGCACACACCTCAATCATAGGATATTATATATTTTTCTCTTTGGAAAGCATCCCGATATACTTGATTCTTATTATAGTTGAACGCAATTTCCATGACGTAGGTAACGGGCAAGGTTTCAGCAATGGGATGATTTGGTATTCCCCGGGAAGACCGTGAGACGAACAAACAACTTCTGGGAACCTATTTCCCTTACTCTTGTTCCTCGGAGGAGCTATAGATCACCGGGAAGGATGGTGTGCTGCCAGGGGTGGTGTGCGACGCTTGAAACGGTTTCGGTATAGCGTCGTCGCAGAATTTCGAGTGGTGAAGCCTGAACCCCGAATCCTGCGAAGCCTGAAACGCGGGAGCCGGGAACGCGACTACGCATAATTGTGTATCAACACGAAGTGTGTGCGAAACCCTTGATAACGTGATGAATGCCAGTTCTCTCTCTAGCGCCAATATCAAATCAGGTTGACAGGGAATGTGGATCGGTACGAAACGGGAACATGAACACGGGGTTTTCGTAACCACGGCGCAGGAGTCGATTCGCGGTCTTGTTTGCTACCCGCGATCATTGTCACGCGCGTAAACATGGAGTCGCGTAAACAGTAGTTGGGTACAGAAGATCGCGTGTAACCATGATTCGCCGGAGAGGCAGCGCTGCATAATTCACGAGACGAACGTGGGAGATGAAAAATTATGGGAAATACTTTCCGCGAAGTGAAGAGAGAGAGAGAGAGAGAGAGAAAGAGAGAGTAAAAAAAAGACAAAAATGTAAAGTAGAAGAAAAAAAGAAAGAGAATTTGTTTTTTTTTTTTTTTTTTTTTTGAGACGATTACTTTTTCCAACTATTTATATGTACAGCTTCGTCGGAGAAAGGCAGAGCGAGGTAACCTTCCCCAATGAAATTTGTCTTTGGTAATCCATTATTGAATAGCACGTGGCTCTTAGCTATAGGCCATGAAGAGAGTATAGCGCCACAGCCAGAAGCCAGGGCAGAAGCCGGGGCAAACGTACAGGTGGTGTGGTGGGCGGACGGAGCATGCATTATGTATAATACATCACGTTATTGGTTCCCTTAGTGATTCCACCCTTGCCTTATCGTATACCACGGCAACGTGGCTCGGCCTAGTAAAACATAAGCATCGGGAAACGATAAATAAAGGCGACGTGGCTCGCATGCACGCCACACACTCCGCTTCTAATACCCATGTGAATTTCTTCGCTAACGAAACTCTTACTATAAACTTACAGATCCCTATTATACGCAGTCTCGCAAAATCTCGTCCGTATATATAAATCGATGAAAAAAAATTATGAAAAAAGGTGAAGAGCTAAAGACAAATCTTGAAAAAAGTAGAATTTTTTCTCCAAGTACACACAGAAAAAAAGGTTAACTTCATAACTTGATTCAAGATAATTTTGCGGTCCAAAAATGAAGACCTTGGATGAATGAAGAATGAAGAATTTGGAAAATTTTCTTGGCTCGAGAAAAATTTTTAATTTGATCCGAGAAAATTTCGGTCTTCATTTTTGGTCCGCAAAATTATCTTGAATCAAGAATAATTTTCTTGGCTCGCAAGTTAAAATTTTTTTCTGTGCAGAATGTGAATCTG
This sequence comes from Tenthredo mesomela, assembly GCA_943736025.1. Lineage (NCBI taxonomy): Eukaryota > Metazoa > Arthropoda > Insecta > Hymenoptera > Tenthredinidae > Tenthredo > Tenthredo mesomela. The sequence continues at coordinate 2,531,212 of OX031014.1, read as the reverse complement.
AGATGTGGAAATTCGTGGGCAGCTTATGGGATCGAGTGGAAGAGTGGAAATTTACCGAAGGTCGTTGGTCCTCGTCGAACAAAGAGAATGACGAGTGGTTAAATTTAACTGACAATGATTTGCGGAGAATAGGGAATAATGGTGATTGTCAGCCTCAGAGAGTCTCGATTAAATGAAATGTTACGAATATCCAGTCTAACCACGTCAGTGCAGTTTAATAGCTATCTGAATTCGACGTAGTGTTTGGTGTTCAATGATCCGTTAATGACGCCATCTGTCTAAACTGTCACTTTTAAGCTATAAAATTTACCGGAGCGTAATAATATAGAATTTACGATGGGTAATTCGTTTCTTTCACTTATTAAAAGCTCACGATATCACATCAGTGGATGAATACCGAGGTTCGCGAATCACGTTTATAGGGTAGAAATAAAGTAAAAATGAAGTGAAATTTTCTTTTTTATTATTATTATTATCATCATCATCATCCCCCGAGATCAGAGGAGCGCGAGCTGAGTGTGAACGGACAACGAAGCTGCAGCTATAGCGTATAGCAGTGTTACGATCTGTATAGGTACTACTACGAGCTGGCGAAGCGCTTTGAATGTTCAAAATATTTTAATATACGAATTCACATAACTCAAACCGTTCCCTAAATCATCGCTTCGTTTTGCCTGGAGGCGGTGGATGTTTCAATTTCCTTGAGGCGCAATCTGATGGCCCCGAATCCCGGGCGGGTAAAAAGGGAGAGGGTGGAAAAAAAAGTCGGTAGAAAAAAAGAAAAGAAAAAAAAAAAAAAAACTAAAAGAAAAGAAGAAAAGGAGAAAAAAAAAAGAGATGAAAAATAAAAGTGAAAAGAGATGCGGTGCAGCAAGGAGAACGCGTTAAACAGACGTGGACAGAGACAGGGGGAGGATACGAGGTTAATTTTCTATCCAGGACCTCGTGGTAGTACGAGAATCTCTATTTTTAGATAAAACCCGATACCGTTTGCACGTTCTTACTTAATTACCTACCCTCACCCTGCAGTGCCAAGGGTTCATGGCCGTGTTTCGCCCTAACGTGTTCCGCGTCCGGCCCATACGCGAAAGTCACACGTTTTATTTATTTCCTATTTAACGCCTGCTCGAGTTTGTCGTTAAGTTGGAAATGCCTAAAATAACTAATCGCGCTACTATTTATACCGAGTTTATCGCTGCCGAATAAAAGCCTGCGCATATATTAATTGCTAGGCGAAGGTGTTGGCTGCAGCAACTGTCGCTAGTTTTATTCGGTAATTAAATAATTGATGCGCGAGTGTTGGAGCAGGTGATACTCTGCGTTATATAGGCTGTACACGAGTCGGTCATCCCGCAGAGAATATTTTATATTTAGATAAAAAAAAGAAAAAAAAATACGAGGGAATTGTAATTTACGCGGACGCGGACGCCGCGGGGTAGTAGGAGTGATGATGATTGTAAAATCGAAGCGTTAATGGGGATAAGAAAAGGGAGCCGGTCCTCTCCAAGGTTGGCCTTATACCTTGCCCAAACGAGAAAAATAAGAAAAATGAAAGAGACTACTTTCCAAATTTTCGTACAAGAAATGTAAAACAAATTTTATTGATTTTTTGGTATCAATCTTTGAAATAGGAGAATCTTGGATAAGTTTTCTGACCTGACATCGGCCCCGAAGTTCTCTATTAAAGCATTAAGCGTTAATAAGGAAAGAACGAAAGCGAAGAAGTACTTTACTTATTTCTTCTTCTCCCCTACCTAGTATAGCTCGGGCGAGAAGAAATAAGTAATTAAGTAACGTCTCTTTCTTTATCTTATCTGCCACTTCGCGACAGTCCTGTTCGTCGCCGTAGTCGCGTTGTCCCCGTATTCTCGATATTTTATTTATTTAGATCCAGAGATGAGAAAAAGTAATCAAGGGTTTTCCTGATGGAAGATCCGTTGTCCCGTCGCTGTTCCCGTTCCTCGAGCCTTTTACGTTTTTCTTTTTCTTTTTCTTTTTTTTTTTTTCTTTATTTTTTTTCTCTCTACTCTGTCTCGTAATTACGTGCACTTCGTTCTCGATAAATAACAGAAATTAAACTTCTCCTTATCCCCTCCTGGTTATGCGACTTCTATACGACAAGCCATAAGAGTTTTCAAATTCACTCTACTGCGATATGCCACATAATTATACGTTAGAGTTAAAGAAAAAATTTTAATTATAGAAAAACATCATACGAAATACATATATACATAGATATTCATCAGAATTTTGAGTAAGCTTTTATTAATTGGATGTACCACATAGCTGTTAGCTATTTATAGTTACGAGTACGAATTCGTAGTTTAGAGTCGTACTTAAGCTAAATTATACGAGATCGTAGAGAAGCTGGGGAAATACGTCGTCGAGGATTTAGTAGAATTAGTAGAATTTAGGTAGGTGACCAACGACTTGGGGATTAATTTGTCCGATAAAATGCAAAGTCCGACAAAAGTTCGACGAACGTTTTATAAACTGGCACAACGTTAAAGTACCGTTAAGATAAGAATATAATTAAGACTGGGATGATTAAAATGTTTTTTTTTTTTTTTTTCTTCTAAAAGACAAAAAAAAAATTTATACTGCTGTCAAATTAGCTGACCAAATTACCCTAGCGGAAATAATACCTCTCGGAAAAAAAAAGAAGAAAAAAAAAAAAAAAAAAATCCTCGGGGGAGGTGAAGAAAAAAAAAAAAGAAAAAAAAATTAACGCCACGCTACCTGAAATTCTTTTAATATGCCAATCAGTATGCAAAGTAAGCGAACGCTCCCTAAATCATAACGGGCACAATTCAGAATCTTTTTTCTCCCTTCCTTTTTCTCTCTCAGTTTTTTTTTTTTTTCCTTCTTCTCTTCTACTTCCACTTCCACTTCCACTTCCACTCCGACTTCCTCTTTCTCCTCGGTCCTCGGTCCCATTATCATGCGAAGTAAAAATATAAGGCGGGCCACGCTTAAACGAGACCCTGGCGATCAGTGTAGACTCTTAAACACCCCGATTAGCTGGCTGTCACGAGCAGCCCACCCTTGAGCCACCCCATTCTTTTCTTTAATTCGTTTTTTTATCGAGTCTGAGGTAATTAGGGTGGCATCCCTGCAGTCAGCACCCTAACGCCACCCCATGATCCGAGCGTCACTCCGGCTACCCCCCATTCCATGAACTCTGCGTTTTAATGAGATTTAGGACTCTGTTGCTAGCTAAATCTTCATAAGGCTTCATAAGGCGTTATGAGATTGGCCTTATTCCGTTTCTCAACTTAACGCAACGTCGTTATGAATTAGTAAACGTTACTTATACATCGTACGCCGTTTTACCATTCCTTTACTACTTGTATGTCTATCGCAGTGCGTTCCAAACGACAGAATCACATTCTCTCAATATATTATGGATCCATTTCTTTTTTTATTTTTCTTCTTCTTCTTCTTCTTTCTTCCGTCAATAACTTATTTCGCGGGGACTTATCGGAGGATTTATACAGTACAGATAACGCCAGAATCTAGGGATGAAAAGTGGAGTTTTCTCTGGACAAATACATACCGCATTCCCATGGGTATTTCCCAAGAAAATTCGCCGACGAACTAACAAAGCATAAATGTGCACGATAGCTGGATAGAGAATATCCGGAATGAGAAACCCGCGACGCTATACCTACTAGAACCCGCAAAGTGCGACTCGCCCGGCGAATTCATCCCGCGGCTTAGTCGCCCGACGTCGCCGACGGCGAAGTTGTCCAGGGTTTATTGTTGGGACACGGTTACCCCAGCTCGAAGCCCAGTGAAGAAGAAAGACCTTGCGACAGGCTGCTTTACCCTGTTTATCGTTATATTCTTCCTCAAGGATCATCTTCAGACCTGCACCGAGTAATCCCTCTGCGAATGGGAAAATATCGAGAAAAATCCGTCTGATTAACTTCGAGTTTTTTCTACTTCGAAACTATATTACGACCCTTTCGCTTGATATATATGGGAACATGCGATAAAAGTTTCTATACTACGATTCAGGTTAAAACTGAGAAATCTCTGCAATGACAAATTACCACTACCCACGGAGCCTCGGAAACCAACCGGACTCGATACTCGTTTCCTATACAAATCGTTATCATTTGAATTTAAACCCGTAGGTTTGAAGTAGGAACCGGACATATCTTTGGGACATCATTTAAACGCAATGGCCACACCGGCTATTACGTACGTCGCTTTTTTATCTAGATGCATTAAGTCTGGGTTAGGACCCCGCGGACATGCCGAATACTTTCCCGCGGTGTTTCTTACGCCCCTATTACTTCGTCGAGTCTTTGAACGAGCAGTTTGTTCTACAAGATCATTAACGAAGTGCGGATATATATTGACGGAGACTAAAATTTGTTGAAAAATGTTACGGGATTCGAAGGAATACTGATATCCGAAAAATGAAAGAATGAAAATTGGATTTGGTATAGTTTTCAGATCCAATACATTAACTCGACGTTTAATTAATTTTTATTGAACTTATAAATCGATACGTATACTGGCTGCCAATTCGTTGGGTTTTCTCGTTAAAACCTCTACATCGTTTGGCACGCTCTTGTAACAAATGAGATTTTTCCTTTAGCATCTGCACAAGCAGCAAAGATGCGGAAAAGGGAAACAATCTGGCCGTTGCACAAAGATTGGGAGCGGATGTGCTTGCCACGAGGCAGTTATAAAGTTCTTTATTTCGCAGCTGTAGCTGCAGCGCTAGAATGCAGGAACTACCCCGGGTCTGTATGTAGTACCTATACATCTATAAAAATACCGCAAGATAGATCCAAAGACAAAGAAACGGCGAGAGTCAATTTCCGCAACGCGGTTAAGCGACTTATTTATCGGCAAACGTCGAGAGCCAATGGCAATCCATCGATCCGTAGCCAAAGCTGTGGTTTCCAGACTCTACTACCTCAATAAGGCCTAACCCATCAAACGTAAACGTCAAGGGTTGAGTTAGCGCTAAGCGAAAATCTCCGGCGAATGAATTACGGTTAATTACTACTGCCTAGGTTTCCTTTCCTTTCCTTCTTCCTTCTTAACCCAAACCGAGAGACTCTCGAGTCAAAGCCTCGGATCTCTTGCCTTGAGGATCGCGCTTTAACTCGAACAGCGCGAATTCTGTACCGATAAAAATACAATTTCCGGACATTACGGGTGACAATAATTATATGTCCTTCTCCGTTTAGTCTCTGAGATCAAATGGCGAGCCTATGGAATAATGATACCCTCGTAATTAGAATCATTGTTCAGAGGGTCTTTGATAGCCGAACGAACGAGAAGATAATTTCCGGTATTTTGTAAACGCGACGATATATTTTCTGAAAATTTCACGAAATTTTTTTCGTAAGATCGAGAATTGAGTAAACAACTGCATTTGTTTGAGACAAACAGCGGCGGGAATGAAGTTTAACCAGTGGAAATCGTGTCGATGCATAATTCAGCCGGTCGTTGTCGCACAGGGATATAAATAAAATTCAGGGACGAATTCTTTTCTTCTCTTTGATAAATCTAACTCTTAATCAAACATATCGTACCCTCCGATACCCTTTATTATCTATCTCACTACGCAGACATACACACATACACATACATACATATGGTGTGAAATTATACAGGCTAGACTCAAGTTTTCACGGTTCACGTTCTCACCTTTACGACCGCTAAGTTAACCGAGACAATTCGCAGCCCGAAATCGCTCGAAACATGTGTGAAGTCTCGTGCCGCATTGCGACACTGGGGGTACTTTAGATTAATCCACTGCTTATACATCCGATGTACCAACTCCATTATAACTATCACCTGCTGAACTCTAATTCCACGTTTTTTCAATGGATAAAAAAATTTGAGCGATCACTCAGAAAAATAACAACCAAAATTTGGTTATTATATGCACAATCACATTTTTTGTTCAGTCAATCAAATTTTTTGTTCAGTCAACCAAAAATTTCGTTCGGATAACTAAAATTTTGTTGGGACAGCCAAAATTTTGGCTATTCCAACAAAATTTTTGGTTGACTGAACAAAAAATTTGATTGTGCATATAATAACCCAAATTTTGGTTGTTATTTTTCTGAGTGATACAGCTTACATCACGTATCAACGAATTAGCTTGTTTTCCATTCATCAAACTCTTTCAAACTCCTGTGTAAAATCTTTGACCCTTGTGCAAAATCGTGTCACCTATATACCTAGTATATAGTATGAAAGTATCGTGTATTCTCTTCTGTCTTTAAATTTGGTTTACATTTAACGGGTAGACGTGGGTATAAAGATGGCCACTCTACGGGACGGCAGTTATCCACATCGAGTCCCGGAAGGCTCACCTGCTGTGCTACCGTTCACCCTTCACCGTGTGCACAGCGTGGTCCAATGCTGCTCCGTTTTTGTTGTTCAAAAGGCCGCCTACGAGGAGTTAATGCGTGCTGTCAAAATGTGGGCTTAGATGGATGTCCGCGGTGTTCTTTTGGAATGTGAGACAGAAGTTATACGAACATTTGTTGCGCACTTGCTCCCTCAATACAAAAAATAAATATAAAAAAAAATAAAATAGACGAGAAAAGAAAAATATATACAGTATAAAATGAAGGAAATTTTTTGATTTTTATTTTTATTTTTTTATATCCGTATATGAGGGAGAAACCACCGAAAGCTGTATCTGAAATTATTACGGAAACAATTTACGGGCTTTGGCTGTTCCCAGACGTGAGCGTCGAGGGCAGGTAACGCCGCAGGGTTTTGCGGGAGGTGCGAGGAACCCTAAGCCGCAATAAGTTGAGGGATGAGCGCAGGATGTGGCCGAAACGTAGCTGGCATACTGATACCATATCGTATGGCTGGTTCAACGATAGTTACTTCCGCCTTGGCGGTAAATCCGCATGGCTTTACGTTTATTTTATTTATTTATTTATTTATTTTTTTTATATTTTTTTATTCTTTCTTTCAAAAACTATTAAGATTCAAATTCAATTGAAATAAAAAAACCAAAAAAACTGTTGAATTAATCCATATACAGCTAAAGGGCAAACTCGTGTTATACAAATTATATTATGTACACAAAGTATCTGCAGGATGCAGTCGGACTTCCTCCGAGTTATGTACGCGTTGGCGTCGGTTTTGGCTTTGGCTTTAGCTTTGGCTTTGGGTTAGCTAACGACTTAGGCATTGCGGTTTCCGTGCCTCGGTTCCGTGGTCTTGGTCCCAAGTTGGTGGAAGGGCTTCACGGGGAGTGAAGACGGACGTCGCGACGCCCCCATAAATCCTGAGCTTACCCGCCGACGGCGAGCTCCGTCCTACGTCGTACTCCTCCGCATCCACCAGGGTTTCAACTCGGCGTTGCGGGGGGCTAAAACTCTTAGATGCTGCGACAACTTTGATTACTACGCTAGGGCTTACGCGTCTTATACCATGGATACAGATTTGCGTCACTATACTATACTATACTACGCGTGAGTTAACTTTCAAAGAATTATACACAGAAATAAAGGTCAACTTGATTCAAAATAATTTTGCGGTCCAAAAATGAAGACCGAAATTTTCTCGGATCAAATTAAAATTTTTACTCGAACCAAGAAAATTTTCCAAATTTTCCAAATTTTCTTGGTTCGAGCAAAAATTTTGATTCGAACCGAGAAAATTTCGGTCTTCATTTTTGGACCGCAAAAATTATCTTCCAAATTTTCTTGGTTCGAGCAAAAATTTTGATTTGATCCGAGAAAATTTCGGTCTTCATTTTTGGACCGCAAAATTATGTTGAATCAAGAATAATAATTTTCTTGGCTCAAGTTAACTTTTTTTTCTCTGTACATATTATACCGTTCATTATCATTTATTTGTCTGATACTTAATAAAAAAAAAAGAAAAAATGAGGGGGTTGAGGAATTATTTCGAGAACGTACGTCTGACCGTGCGAGACGTTTACTAATTCTAACTTTAATTAGCAGCCAGAGGTACCCGTGTTATATATTTTCGTTGTTGAAAATGCAGCAGTGAACTTTTCTCTTCGTTCGCTAGACTAATTTCCTGCTGGTCGCTCGCTTGCAAACGAACGCGCAAACAAAGTTGCTCTTGGGGTGTAACTTCCCCCTTGAGGCCGCCGGCGCGCGGCTTGGTGCGGCAGCCACGCACTCGTGCTCGCGTAAAAACGCCTCGAATTATGAAGGCACGCCTCGCCATTACGAAACAAATTAAAAACTAATTAAAACAACCGGCTCCGCGAGCTTTTCCTGAGTGGCTGCCTCACTCAAGCGCCACTTATTGTTAACTCAGACCTCATAGGTTGACCTGGTACTAACTGTGACATGACGACTACTCAAAATTCCGTATTTCATTATTCGTGAAAGTTAAAAACAAAAAAAAAAACAAAAAAAGAAATGAAAAAAAAATGGAAAAACTATAAATTCAATATTCTACCCCTAAATCATCGTCTCCCTCAATCAGAGCGTGTATCTAGATTAGAAGTAAGAAGCTAAAGCTTGCATGGGCTTATAACGCTCGGCACCCCTTGACACTGTTTGTCTTAGGAGTCACAAAGGGACCGGAAGTGTAGGCCCGAAGGTGTATCCTTTACATAAGTCCTTGGTAAATCCGTATTCATCATACTATACCGCGTTGCGTGTCTGCAGCGTCATTGTTAATATACCGATATGCTTGTCAAGAAGTGGATCGTTTGTGGGGGCGTGAAGCAAACTTTTGAAAGCTTTAATCGAGATGGAAAAAAAGAAGAGAAGAAAAAAAAAAAAAAAAGAAAAGAAATTATAAGTGAAATGATATTAAGGATTATTTAAGCGTTTTGATTATGCAGCCGAAGTGAAACGGCTATAATTGGGTGGTTTAAAATGAAAACGCTCGTTGACAGTACTGCGACGTTCGACACGGCCACAGAAAGCCCATTAATTAATGGAAGGCTTCACTTCATTTGACGATAAATAAATAATAGCCAAGTGCCTCCGCTGATCGTGACTGCCATGCCATGCCGCGACGTACGTACGTACCTAGAGGGCGAGGAAAACGAGGACGGGAACGGTTACGGAACTACCAACCGGGGGCTTTCCGAGCTGCGGGTAACAGGACGACGAGACGGACCTGGAGTCTGTAAAATATTAACGTCGTCTCCCTGGCGTCACATACGCGATGTGCCCTAAAAGCCAGATGGATAAATCCCACCTAACAAACCTTGCGGGTCGGATGATGAAAATATATATATATATACCTGAACTTATTATCTATTCAAGAAACTTATCATATACTTGTATATATTAGTTTATTATAGTTTGAAAGATAATTAGAAATCGCCGTGGGTGTCTGAATATACCGCGCAGCTAACTATCGAGTGAAAAAAAACGTCGTGCTAGATATATTATAATAACGCAATTTTATTCCGTCTGGGGATTGACACGCCACGTCAGCAGATTGACTGACCCGAGTTCAAAGGTTAATTACACCTGTAACCTGCGGAGCAGAAGGTATCATATGGTCGATATGGTAAATGAAATTTATATGATATTAACGAGGTTCGACGAGTACCTGGCGAAGAAGGGATCGTTCATGATAGATTTGAAAATTGACACGAGATAGGGACGAGTAGATATATACCTATACGTATACTGCGGTTGAACGTTGAACGTAACGTTTTCGCAGCAGTTTTAAACGAACGGAATTAATACTAATAGGATAGACGTATAGCGGGGCGACCGCGACGTCGCGTCGGCGTCGGCAACGTTTAAATGAAAAGAGTAAAGGACGTACGTTGGACGACGGGACGCGTCGCGTCGTGTCGGAAATATTTGGCAGCCGATATACGTTCGCCTCCGGTTTGCAAATTAAAAATGTCCCTTTCCGCAGTTCCATCAGACGAAAAGCGTAAGCCAATGTCACATATCTACCTACCTGTTCTCTCCCATATACCTACCCGAGCACCAACAGCCTAGCTGTCTAACAGGAATGCGTCGCGACGCTAATGAAAAACTTCATCTCGTTGCGGGGTGACGTTAACGAGAAAGAGGCTTCAGCTACATTTCGCCATAGAATAACGAAAACTGAAAGGAAACCTGAAATAATAGAAATTTTTCAATTTACTACCACATGCGGGTATGAAATATTCCTTAATTGCCTACGCCGCCGTCGCGACGCGACGCGTCTCACCGATCCTCCTTATATTAGTCTTTCGCTAATCGTTGATGAAAACTTTTAATCAGGAAAAATTTGATTGATCATTATAATCCAGTCGATGTATCGACTACTCATATCCTGCATAGCACAAACACGTCAAGAAAATATTCTCGTAATATTAGTGAGGAATATATAGAGACGGTGAAAAGGAGCGCACAGCGGAGAGATGCCCGTGACGTCATTAGCCATTCCGATCTCGTCGAGCGGAAATTATGTCCAGTGCGACGCGAGTCGCTCTCAATATCCTCCGCACCCTCACCCTCAACCTCGTCCTCAACCCCCCCGTATACCCTCTATCCGTAGGACCCGACAGTACACTCTCCGTTCTCCCGCGGGATTCCTTCGCTTCCGGTTTCCGGGACAGGAACGACTATGCTATGATTGGTTCGCGCTCTGGACTGCAGGAGGAGAACGGACGGATACGATGCGGACGGAGCAACGTACGTACTGCGGAAACCTAGCCGATGTATGTATGTATAGACGGGATAGAATAGCGGAGGTACCGCGGGTAGAGGTACGTCGTATATATACGATCGTGGCGAGAATGGCTTGAGATATTACATACCCGTGCTCCCGGCCACAATATGTAACACTATGTGAATTGAATTGATTCAAAATTCACGAGGGGATATGCGGTAAACATATGGGAGAAAATTTTCACACATACCTTATATAATCTATATAAGATTCAAATTTATCATATATAGGGAATGAATTGGACAGTTTACTGTTTTCGAAGAATAAAAAGAAACGTTAATTAACGACAATCGTTAGAAAAGAATCGGTATAGGTACCTATATTTTATTTCCGAAAAAAAAAAGAAAAAAAACAGCGTCGACGTAGCGACGCGAGACGGTCGTAAAGAGGTAAACGGCACGATCCGTAGTACGTGTTTAGTAATTTGAATACGCTCGGCCACGTTCTAGAGTGGCACATTTTTATTCCGTAGAAAATCCCGCGAGGAGAGACACGTTTCGTTCGTGAAACCGAACGGTGACAGGTTCGCGTGGAGATGGGTAAAAATCCGCATCCCAAAAAAAAATAAAATAAAATAAAAAAATAAAAATCCGCTATTTTTGCGAATTGATTTTAGGTACACGCTCGTTTTCTAATTCTAACCGGTCACGCGGTTCTTCGTTACGCACACCTGCCTCGCAGATCGGCGTATATTTGCGGAGGAAACGACGTCGCGTCGTAGCAGCTATATCCTCGACATACTAATAGATACAACAAAATTTATCTATTCCAATCACACGGAATCGTTCCGACAAACGTGTGAGCTCGTTTCATACTGACAGATGACAGTCACGAGGCGGGGCTTCCTGTTCTTCCCATATAGTAGTTCAGAGTTCTGCGTGATTCTATGAATCCTGCAGTAAGAAATCTTTTTCTATATCTATTCGAAGATGTAGTAGTGTCGGTTTGGGTATAAAGGAAGCGGAATTTCTCCCTTATTTTAATCACGACTAGGATCATCGATTTTACTTTTTCTTTTTCCTTCTTCTTTTTCCTTTTTTTTTTTTCTTCGGTCGTTACAGCTGGCCCTAGTGCCAGTTGTAATTCGTTACTAAATAAACATCGGGTGCTGCAGCACGTGCGTCGATGAGCTAACAGTAGCTCATAGGTGAGAGCGTGTAAGGCTGGACAGTAGCGAAGGGCTCGTATTCGAGATAAGGGTCTCGCGTCGTCAACCCCTCTGACAATCGTCGGTGCTGCAACGGGACGCGGACGTCGTCGTATAGCTGCGTCGATTCGGGTTTTCACACCTTATGCTACGTTTCCGGGGTGACGTAAGCGAGCGACCACTCGCAATCAGCAATGCTAATTCTTTCGCGCGGCAGTCGCATTAATTCTAATTAAATATATTCAGGGATACGAGATAGCGACCAAGTGGCAATTTGTACGACGCGTCGCTAACGAGATAAACAATGTTTTACTATACGTTTGAATTGTCTCACCAGATCCATAATACAACGTATTAAACTATATATTATGCACACAGAATTTCATCAGCTATAATTTATAATCGATATTTTCACCCAATTTTTTCTTTTTTATTACGGACGTCGAACTATCTCGCCGTTGATTTTTTTTTGTTTTTCGATTTTTTTTTTTTTTTTTTTTTTTTATTACTGTCCGGCCATATATGACTCTTTAAGAATTTTTAAAGAGCGATTATAGGTCCTATACGTGCATATATTATATACCTATATATAATCTGTATATACACAGTGTTTGAGAGATATTATAATTATTGAATAATTAATATACACTTCGATGACGCAAGGCACGTATGGTAATTAGAAGCGGTTTGCGCTACTCGAGACAAGCTACATACACCGATAAAAGGATATTAAAAATTTCGTGAGTCGTTTGACGCGCTACTATATATACGTACCACGTATATATATATATAAGATCAACGATGCCCGTCTTATCTCGATGAAATTATTTATACAGCCATCTGAGCGATAAAATCAATACCCTTAATCTGAATCAAGATAAGAATTATACTTAGTCACATGTCACCTTTATTTAGCCAAGAAAATTTATTATTTATTATCTCAAATGTAAAATGCCATTTCCCATAATCTATATACCTACCTTCTTCGAGGATCAACCCTCAAAAATTATTTTGTCTTTATTATACCTAATTGAAAACCATAATTCAAAAGGTTTATGAAAAAATGTGAAAAACCGTCTATATTATATCCACACCACGAAACATTCACTCATTTGACTCGATTAAACCCGCGACGCATGAAACGAATGCTCGAACAGGACCAGCCCATTCCAATTTCTCGTTTGTCGTTACCCGTTCGCGGTTCCACTTCAAAATCAATGGTCCATGGTTTAATTCTGCGGCAAACCAGCCCGGTGTCGAATCCAATCGTCGTGGAACCGGAACCAACCTTCCGTCAACAGATATATATATTTTTTGAATTATAAAAAATGTTCATCTTTTACTATATAAGTTTACGTGCAACGAGCATTAAATTTTGTCCATATGCGAATTTTTTTTTTTTTTTTTCCTCATCCACTAGCAATTCTTCGCGATCCAATATACGTGCAATAAGCTTGCACCCCGTTATCCTGCACCTTGACGGCTTCATCGCCTTGAGAAAATATTCCTTGCTGTTTACCGGACCGGCTAAGATATAGGATAGAAAGAAAAATATATATATACCTATCTACGTGGGTACACGGGGGCGTCGGCGTCTCTACATCGCACTCCCCGCAGGTCACCCGCACATTGAGTTACAACTCGCGGCAGTTCTCGGAGCTTTTGCGCTACACCAAAAGATTCCTCTCGCAGATTATGCCCCGTATATACCTTGCGATACGATAGCTTGAGAAACTCGCTTTTTCTTTGCGCGGAGATTGGATTTCACATGCAATCTTTAGGATATAAAGTCTCGGTTATATATTCCTGAAAAATTTCACAATAATTCATCATCATCTCGCACGTTAAGATTGATTTACCAAAAAATATAATTATATAAAAAAAAAAAAAAAACTGTACGAGTATAGGTACTACTGTTGACGAAAAATAATAATTGACGAGATAAAGGGTTGAGTTAACTCGGTAATTGAACAAGCCCTGAACTGAACAAGAGGGACAGCTGTGCCACCTGCCTTCTTCGAACGCCTCCTTCTTTGACGCCCCTAACTCCTGAAGGCTTATCAAGATCCTTGGAGGCGAACCGACCTGGCGAAACTACCTATAAGAAAGGTATTTTTCTCGTACACATGCACCTATAAGTTGAGGAAACAAAAAAAAAAAAAACTGATCCTCCACGTTCGCCAATACGATACAGTGGTACCGATAACAAGAAAGACGTGAAGAGACGGGGGATCCGATATACCCTGCAGTCGAATCAGGTTGAATCAGAACTTGGTCGTAATGGGGAACGATTCGAGTCGTTCTTTGATCCCTGAGGAGCAAAGTGAAGGAGAAGTCAGAAGACACCTTCTTCTGGTTCTAGTTCTCGTTCTGGTTCTGGTTATCCACGTCGTTGACCATCCTCGCAGCATATACTCCTCAAGCTCGTATTCCTCTAAGAATCGAGGATCATTACCATTTAAATGTATTCACGTTTATAGTTAGTTGGCGGCTAGCGGAGTCAGAAACATCATGTGTATTTCCACCCGCAGTGGTTCCTCCGTTCTCCAACACGTGTGTATATCGTCTACTTCGTTAGGTGCAAGGATCGGTATAAAGGCGACTTCGAAACCTTCTATTTTTATTCCTCGTCGTGATCCTAGCTCGGTTTATTACCTAAGTAGTTGGATGAAAATTAAAATTGAAATGAAAATGGGGGTTTCAGACATGTCACATGATCATGTGACGCTAGACACATCCAAGGTCCCTCACTTTCTGCTGATTATAATACTTAAATCTCGTCGTACAGAGGCGGAGAATTGTAAGCAAAAAGATTTTTAACGAAAAAACTCAACAACGAAATGGGGAGCGAGGATACAGTGGAAGAAGAAGAAGAAGAAGAAGAAGAAGAGGTATAAGAAGTGGAAGGAGTAGAGAAACGTCGAGCAGCCTCCAAACACGGGCGTCTCCCGTTTTGTAACGAGGTGCAGTTCAGCGAGGTCCGTGTGAACCGTTCACCGCTGTCCATCCAGCCAGGTACGATTGTTGGCCACTGCCTTACCTGCAACTTGCAACCTGCAGGTATTTGTTTGTCCACTTGGGGCAGACGAGCGCGACGATATCTTCTGACCGTGTGCAGTCACCCGGGGACATGGACAACGCTATGCAAATACCAGTCCTCGTCCTCGAGGAAGAGTGCGCGCATATAGCCGATGCATGAAAGCTTCAAGAAGTTGTCCCCCAGTACGTATAAGTAAGGATCGAAGTCGAGAAGAGCGAAGAGATCGGAAATTTATCATCGTTTCATTTTATATTCTAACGTAGCTGTAGCTGTAGGTATATATCTACGGTACGGTTTGGATGTTCAACGAGCTTTTGGATCAGCCTAAGTAAAAGGCTATTATATTATATTCTTTTCATTGTTGACTACGCACGAATCCTCGCGGGGTGGTGTAGGATGAAGGAGCGATTAGGAACGGGCCAAGACTTTGACCATTTGAAAACCAGTTTCTTTTTGACTTCCTACGGACAGGGACTTGGAGAGAGAGGCAGCCAGTTCCCTTTGTCGAATTACGAAAATGATATTTGTTAAGGGGCGCAGAATCTCGGGAACGCGGGACCCATCAAGATTCTTGAATTCGAGGAACGTATAGATATATACAATATTATATACGTATATATATATGAGGGAGGCGGCTGCTTATCTGAGTCCTTGGATCTAATATAAATACATACAACGAAATATTACGTTATAAGTTAAGCCGGTCGCTTCACCAAAGCTGGGCGGGTTGGAAAATGAATGAAAATTCCACTTTACAAGATGCCTACTACTTCTACCTTTTTTCAGAGTAGGTGGCCGTCGACATACTCGCGTGGGACCCTCACAAGCTTTTTCTCAATTTAACCGAAACCCATTTCTTGGCCTTTTCGGGCCCCAGATAGACCCGGGGACTCGTAACTTCTGACTTCCTCAGATACGATTATTTCCAAAGCGATATCTACCTACCTGACTTTTTTTTTTTTTTTTTTTTGTTATCTCATTTATTTTTGCCTTTGCTGTCGGTTGTCTTATGCTTCCTTACGTATATATCGTCGACCTCGACAAATGAGAAAAAAAAAAAAAAAACAAGATTCAATATTTAAAGAGAACGAGCGGAGTGCGGGTTCACAGTGTGCATTGGCCACGTTATCATAAGCCAAACCCAAAAGTTCGCAGGCCTGGCCAAACCGAGTTGCGGTAAACTCAGAAATTTACAACTTGCTTCCGCCACTGGTCTACTGAAAGGGACAAAATAAAGTTTACCAAGCCAATGTGTATACCTGGTGGTATATATCTACTACCTTAAAGTGAAAGAAAAAATATGGCACCCTTAACAATCTGCATGATTGCGCACGTCCTCAACCCCATTTTATTCCTTCTAATATCAACCAAAATATCATATATTTTACTTGCTTTTATTTTCTACATAGTTTTATGGTCGAGATAACATTTTCTGCAGTAGGTAGGTAGGTAGGTAGGTATATAGGTATTATCATTCCATTCATAAATCAATTCTCGGACAAATTTTCACCATATATTTTTCACCTTATATTTTCTTTGTTATATACGCACAGTGGTATACGTTCGTTGTTACACGACATGTTTATCTCACTGCCTCGTATATATATATATTCATAATTCAGATATATAATATTATGTATACTTGTCCGTGAGAAACAGTTCGAGTCGAAATGTCCCTATAGCATACTTATTTTTATTTTTATTTTTTTTTTTTGATTGACGTTGAGGAGTTGTAATTCTCATGAAACTTGAAGATAATTTTGTACATAGTACCATATAAGAATATAGTCAAGTAGATAGTTTGAAGTAATCGATGGAATAATTATAGTGGATAGGTATACGACTTGTACAATTTAGTTAAATTCTATTCATTACCATAAGACACATATACCATATACAGCGCAGCGCTATAGGGTTATTTGTGTAATAATTTATAGTATAGTATAGTATAGTATGTGTAGATGGTACTACGCTGTGTTTAACGCACTTGACCCGTAACGTTAGAATCACGATACGTACGTTGACCATAAACATGAACGTTTCTCGAAACGTACGTTTTACCCAAACATTAAGTCTCTATATAAGAAAACATTTTCGAGTCCGGGGTATATAGGTACAGACCGTAAATCATTTTGCAAGTGAGACCCCCATTCATGCGGTATTCTTAACCGTATACCATAAACCCTTGATGGACTTGAAACTCGCCGCTTACTGCAGGGCGGTCCAGTATTAATTCCGAAATGAAAGACGAGAGAATGTGTACATAATAATCTTCTACCTATTTATGTGCATCTAATAAAAATTTCAAAAATCAGTTTTACCCAGTATAAATTATTCTTGATTCAAGATCATTTTTGCGGTCCAAAAATGAAGACCGAAATTTTCTCGGATCAAATCAAAATTTTTGCTCGAACCAAGAAAATTTTCCAAATTTTCCAAAACAACGAGAAAATTTCGGTCTTCATTTTTGGACCACAATTTTCCAAATTTTCTTGGTTCGAGAAAAAATTTCTGATTTGATCCGAGAAAATTTTGGTCTTCATTTTTGGACCACAAAATTATCTTGAATCAAGTAGTCAACCTTTCTTTCTGTATATAGATGAAGAAAAATGTTGTTCATAGAAGAGTAAAATAATACAGCGATAGGTTGAATACGCGTTTCCGAGACAATGTCTGGATGTTTACGGGGTTTTACGAGTCGTAAAGGCAGTCGTGCTTTTCACGGTCTTAGCTACTACTTCCTTAGCCCCTCCTCGGTCTTGCATCCTTCCTTCCTGGTTCCTGGCTACTGTGATCCTCTTCTCGTTTCACGCCTCGCCCCTACAGTCTCGTGCTAGCAAGCTAACTGATAATAATGCCAGTTTTATTGTACAATAACCCTTAAACGCGACGATAAAATACCTCTTTATGGCATCAAAAATGAAAGAGGCAAACTCCCGGGGGTTTTGGTACCATGCGACGCGACGCGACGCGATGTGTCCATACGCACCCGAGTGGTACAGTAAACGCCATCTCTTAGCTGACTCGCAAACTGTTATAAAACTAGAATGTCCTCTGGGTAAACCGTAAACCGACTACACGTCATCCTCAACTGCACGCGGTATATACCAGGACCTTCTTTTTTTTTTTAAATTTTTTTATTTTTTTTTTTTTCAGGTGGGAAACAATTTATGCGATAGGTTCGTTAATACTTAATGAATATTAATTATTTGTCAACGAGAACGAGCCTGGCACGCGGCGTTAGGTAGTACTGTAATTTGTAATTCTCGTGGTAGTATATAGAAAAAAAAAGTAACGCAAAAAAATTAACAAACAAACAAAAAAAAAAAAAAAAAAACGTAAAAGAATTGAAAGGAAAAAAAAAAAAATGGAAATACCGCTAGTGTTACGAACTTGCATGTGGTTTGCATTAATAATAAGTTGTTACGTTAGCTATCGCTTGTATATAGTGATAAAAACTGTATTAAATCAAATTATTAAATCCACATTATATAATCTCGCACGCGCAGAATGTTATAGTGTATCGCTGAATTAACGTTTATTATTGAAATACGCGGTTTGGCAAACTGTTTTTATTATTATTTTTTTTTTTTTTTTAATTTTATTTTCTTTTATTCGCAATGCTTTGTATTTTCCGCTTACTATATGAAAGATGGTAGTCGTTTTAATTTCATATCCGATGAGGAACTTTTAACCGATCTCAGCTTGTATACTCGGTATACATGTACAGCGACAGGCGCGAGGCTTTTTACTACTGGTTTTCTTATTTCAGGAATAGGTTTATAGGCGTATTGTAATTTATCGTTTTATAATTACTTATCCAAGTATCTAATCGCATCGGTGTATCATGCAATAATCCGAAGATAAACGGCTTAAAAAAAAAACAAGAAAAAAAAACAAAAAATAAGGTAAGAAAAATATGTATAGAAGAATGAAGACAAGCAGAAATGAAGAAAAAACAAAAAAAAAAAAAAAAAAACGTCGCATTCCCCAAAAAGGTTTACAGGTGTTTAAAAATATACAGATCTACCTAACTCACGCAACTTTCAAATTAAAGTATCACTCTAGCCTCGGAACGTGTTTAACTAATTTTCGAGGCGTTCCTTTTTTTTTTTTTTTCTTTTTTTTTTTTCTTTTTTCTTCTACTTGACAAAATAAAATTTACAAAATTACACTAAAAATAGAATCCTGTGCAGCTATAATTATATATATATATCAAGAAATTTTCAGGAGCCACGAAATCCTGCGGGTATCGAATCTATGGGAGCAGATTTGTTACGGGTAATTTTGCTGCTGCACGTTATATTCTTCTCACTTTTTGTAAGTATCAAATTTTTTTCTCTCTTCTGTCTACCTTTTTTTCTTTTTGTTTTTTTTTTTTTTTTTTTTGTCAGACGGTGTGCCGGGTGAGGAGAGCACGCTGTTGAGTAGGCATCACAGCAAATTCGAAAGAAACCCTGTGTTTTCTCCCTGTTTCATCTGGCGATTCCAATAATTAAATCGTTAGCAATTATCAAGACAAGATGCTTTCGGCCGTTCGAATATAAGTATATATAGGTATACACTTGTCCGTGTGTTTTTCTTTTTTCTTTTTTGTTTTTTGTTTTTTTTTGTTTTTTTTCTCTTTCTCCTCTTTTTCTCTCATTTTTCTGTTTTCTTCTTCTTCTCGAAGCAGACAGCGCGGTTGCATTCCTGCCCCTAAATACTAATCATTGGGCAGCGAAGCGCTCTGCAGTTGGACCTCGGCTGTATTTTAATTATACTCCAGGCCACGGCCTCGCCCAATCTCGCTCGCTCGCTCGCCGCCGCTTCGAAAAGTGAAGAAATAAAAGCAGAAAACATGCCCAGCCCACCGCAGCCCCCGGCGTCCGAGAGTCCGAGCTCGAGCTCAGCTCCTCTCTTCTCTTCTCTTCTCTTCTCTTCTCTTCTCATCTTTCTCTTCGTGGTTCACAAGCTCCCATAGAAGTCCAGCTCGGAGCTCGCAGCTCGGTTCGGACACGAACGTTTTTTGAAACGCGTAAAATCCGAGATATGTGGCAGGTTCAGTCTCAGGGGTGGCTCGGGGGGTGAAAGAGAAAGAGGAAGAGGATCACGACTAAAAGAGGCCCCGGGGGGTAACGGTGGAACGGGGATTGGGGATTGGGGGAGAGAGGAGCTCACCGCTGGATATTATCAATTACGATGCAGATGCCCTCCCTATAAATTATTCGGACCCCGTGCTGGAGTGGATACGAGAAGCCCTCTGTATTCTCCGACCTGTAGGAGAGAGAGTGCCCGGACGAAGCGCCCTTCTCTAACAGTGGGGTGTCCTTTGGGCTTGATACCGCGAGATCGAAACTGGACCGAGCTATTCCCAGCGCCTCTCACCCGCGTGGCAGCCTCGACTATCTACTTCGAGGTATAAATCTCCTTTGAATTATATAAGAGAAGGAGGAAGACATGGAATAAGAAAGAGAGAAGAACGGGAGAGATAGCTATGTAATACATATACCTATATACCTACTAGTATATATATAGTAGATGGGCTATTCTTATATTCCACAGAATCTTCGTATATTCCACGATTTCTTAAAAAACTTAGCTTTCATCCCAGACGTTTTCAAACTCTCGTTAACAATCCAACTCCCGCATCTGCCTTAACTAAACTTTATTCTCATCACTCGATAATCAATTTTATTAATGAAATTATTGATCAAAAATATATTTGATAACTTTTTACTTTTTTTTTTTTTATTTTATTTAATTTAAATAAATATTTATGACAATGAATCGTTCCTAAAATCGCGGTGCAGTGGTTGAACCATGTCCCAGGTTCAGCAGGTCGTTAATGTCAGATGCGGGACGTTGGATGCAGCTATTAAGACCTAGGCGCTTGAGGGCTTCAATTACTCGATGGAGAAGTAGCGCAGCATCTTTTCACTGTTTTTGAGTTATGGATAGACAGAAAGCACCGTTTTCCTGCGACATTTAGCTACCTGGTGCCAAAATAGCCCAAACCCACCAGTCATCTTCACACCTAGTATTAGAGGGAAGCGATTATCCATACCATAACTAACTACACCCTCGCTAAAATCGTATCTTATATCTGAAAGGGGGTTGAAATAATTTCCGATTCTTTAATTTTGTTCAATTTTTTAATCGATTTATTAAACGGCAGAAATTATTATGAGGATGATCGGTACGACAAGGGTGGTAAAAGACGCCCACGAAATTATATTGAGGAGATCCTTTGACCGAAAGAAGAAAGATAAAAAAAAAAAAAAATACGAAATGTAAAACGTTCTTTTGTTGGAACGTTTCACGGTTAATTATCTGCAGGTATAGGTGGTTGAAATATTCCTCTAGAGGGTTGCAGCAACTGGAATGACTGAGGAGGAGGACGAAGCCTAGGGCGTGTCTCCGATCTCGTCAGCCGCCTGTTTCTGATCACCGGCTTACAGACAGCTGCTACCCGAGCAGAAGAAGAAGAAGAAGAATAAGTATAATAAGAAAAAGAAGTATTCGATCTAAAAAAAAGAATTAATTACAATACGCGGAGTGAAATTGGTGAGGTTCTAGATTCCTTTTTTCCTCAATAATCTTGTTGCGCAGGGATTTTAATTAGTCGAAAAATAGGATCATCGGAGAATGCCTCCGGTGAGTTGGCAATTTTTCTGCGAAAATACTGAAGCGAGAGACGCGCTTTTTTCGGATTATTTGATTCCTAGCTGCTCGACGAGGGTATATCGCCGAGTGGCTCGTATGTACGTTCATTCATAATTCATATTATAATGGAATTGCGTGCCGTTATGAAAGAGAAACTTGACTTTTTTTTCTTCCTTTTTTGTTTTTTTTTTTGTTTTCTCTGCGGTATTTGAGAACAAGAAGACGAGAGATGAAGGGGATCGAAGAAGGAACGGATGAAAATAAAAGACAAACCGTTTCACCCGCGAACCGAATATACGCGACGTCGCGACGCAACGCGACGCGACGGTATGAATGAAAATAATGATAAGTAAAGTGAAGAATCGCGTAGACGCCGTCGTACGTTTCCACCGCAACGTCGCACCGCACGTTCCGACGTACGTATGTATATAGTTTGGATATATGAGAAATTTTTCAAATAGGAAATTATAAAAGCGGCCTAAAAATGAGAGGGGCAGCAATAAAGAGGGATGTTTACGAGACACGTGGCTCCCGCTCTGAGGGCGGTACGCCCAGAGTTCGAGCTTGACATATCCACGTTGTTTATTGAATCCAAAAGATACAACATCCTAGAAGCACTATATACGAAGTGGGCGATACCACGATGAAGTAAGTATAAAATGCCACCCACGTGTTTATTTTCGAACGGTTAAACCGCGCATCGCGAAAATAATCGCAGATTAAGAATCTAGACTGCATCTATTAGACTTTCGATCTAATTATATCGCGTTAATATCATTCGTCGGATTATAATTCCTTTCGATCAGTTAGGATACCATATAACACGCAATATGATTACAAGTGTTATTAAAATATCTGTCGCTAGCCAATAATATCCATTAACAAAATCCAACGAGAATATAAACGTGTCATCGTAATGCTGAAATATACCGAGCCTTAATATGCCTACCTAATATCCTTGCGCATAGTGTGGAGATGATGCCGGTTTATTCACTATGACGTAACACAAATATTAGAAAATTTTATACAGCGTAAATATATATAGCCGGGCGACCATATTGAACTATAATACATATACATGAATATAACCGAAATATATATGTATGTGTATATATATACGATCAAAGAAATCAAAGATCGGTATAAGTATTAATGTATGCATTCCCGCAAGGCTAAGAGCACCAGCTAGGTATATATATATGAGGTTGACGTAGTTTTCGTAACGTCAATTTTAATCAAGACAAATCGTACGTCAAATAACTAATTTGTTTGGCCGCCCGGAGGAACTGTATTCCTAATATACAACCGGATTAACATATTTAAGGTCACCCAAGGCAGTCAATCTCGCGCGTTATACTATTTCGACAATGCTATATATACGTGATGCGATGTATAGGTATATTCATTTTTTCATCGTCGTATAGGTTTAGAAATAAAAAGACATCCGGATATATTTATATTTATATATGGCAATTATTTATTGCTGCTATTTGAGATAGGATAACATATTATTCCAATGAGATTGTTTGATACGTTTAGATGCGAAACTTTCGCAAACATTTGTCCCACATTCTGTACGAAGGACCTGCAGCTGAAACGATACAACGTTAATATATACGGTAGTCCATATCTCCATAGTTCTGCGACTTAACTATATGGCGCAGGGTTATTCTATTCGAGAAATCGCTATGCTGGATACCGATCGTTTTCATAGTATAGCCACTCGTATAGTCCTTTTCAGTCGAGCCTGTATAGTAATGACGGTGAAAAAGAATGCGCGAAACTTCGTCATCTCGTGCGTCTTTTCAAGAGCACGCACTCAGAAAAAGGTCTTGTTGACACAACCAAAATTTGGTTATTATATGCACAATCACATTTTTTTTTGTTCAGTTAATCAAATTTTTTGTTCAGTCAACCAAAAATTTCGTTCGGATAACCAAAATTTTGTTGGGAAAACCAAATTTTGTTGGGACAACCAAAATTTTGGCTATTCCAACAAAATTTTTAGTTGACTGAACAAAAAATGTGATTGTGCATATAGTAACCCAAATTTTGGTTGTGTCAACAAGACCTTTTTCTGCGAGTGCGATATTCGCCCGACGCGACGGATCAGGAAAGACGCATGAAGGGTATGATAAACGCAGAAGATTCTGCATTCTCTGCACTTTTAACTGCACGCAAAGAAATTTTCTGTTGAATTTACCATCGCAGCGGTGAATATATGGACAGCGCTTTTTTTGCAGTATGAATTACCTTTTTGCAGTACAAATTACTAAAATTCTAGTATTTGGCACATTGGAGGCCACTTGCTGCGATGGTAAATTCAACAGTACCATTTTTTTACGTGTGCATGTACCGATTTTAACTAATTAACGATCGGAACGGTTTGTCGATCCTATTATAACATTTTTGCTGATTAGATAACGCGATATCTACGAAACGCCTTATGGGAATTTAGAAATAACTTATACTTCAGGTCCTAATGAACGCGAGTGTCACCTTGATGGAATGACGGAGGGTTAAGTCTGAGACGAGAATGAGAAAAATGAGGAATTCGAGTAGCGAGGTGCGCGGGTGTGCGAGTTTGACCGTCGGGACGCCGTCGGAAGCGGTGTACCGATACGACGCTATTAATAGGTGGTGGCGTTTCTGTTGCCCCAGGGTGCCAGGCGTTAACCACGTCCTCCGGCACCGATCCTCCGCGTCATTCCGTTCGTCCGTATGGTGTAGATCACCGTAGTGTCGCTATCATTTTTATCGCTGTCCGCTAACGAACTCGGGTGTCCAGAAACGTCTCGAACCAAGGCGAACCGAGGCGAGGCGAGGCGAAGCGTCGCGACGCAGCATATAACTATTTTCGAGAAAATTTTTTTCTTTAGGGTTAATAAAAATGTGGAATGAAATGTGTCTACAAGGGAGAAAAATTATACCCAACGACATTAAACGTCGCGTCGCCTCGTGGAACGAGACACTCGCTCGACGACTCGCCCAGCGCTCGAGAGCCGGAGACACTAATAGAAATATGAATTCTAAAACTGAACTCTTCTTCTTTTTATGCGACTGCAGTCACTCTTACTCTACAAATAACCATCACGTCGTTATAAGAAGCTTCAACAAGATGTCGAGCAAGATTGTAGCCTAATTGTTTATATACACACTCAGTTTTTTTACACCGATTGAATTAGCTGGACGAAAACTATGATGGGACAGCTTCATTATATTCAGGAATATTACCGAAGTCGATGAAATTCTGTAAATAAAAATCTACATCGGTATACTTTTCTGCGGATAGAATTATTCGCTGACTTTCAGTTTTCTAGCTACACTCAGAAAAATAACAACCAAAATTTGGTTATTATATGCACAATCAAATTTTCTTGTTCAGTCAATCAAATTTTTTGTTCAGTCAACCAAAAATTTCGTTGGGATAACCAAAATTTTGGTTTACTGAACAAAAAATGTGATTGTGCATATAATAACCCAAATTTTGGTTGTGTCAACAAGACTTTTTTCTGAGTGTAGACCGATAATCATCACGTCAAAAAGTTGTGCGATATAGGAGGAGGCTTCCTTTCATGAACATAATTGCAAAGCAAAAATTTTAAAATCCAACCAGTGTATAGTTAGTTGACCTAAATCCTTACGATAAGTGCTTTTAGTTTGACTGCATTTAACTATATAGGATAAGATGTAATGGTTCACAAATTCAAACTTTTAATTGATTAATAGTTTGAAAGACTGGCGAACTTTTGCAATAAAACTACATGGTTTTGGAAACTTTTTTTACGAACAGACCTGCAGTCCTTCAAAAATTACGTCTATATATACCTTCTTGGATGATAATAATATGAATGGAAAACGTCATATTTTGAAAGTCTTATAAAGTCGCGAGGTCAAGACACCTGCGATCCCATCAAAAATCAGTATAAATTTAATATCATTGTCGATGTTAAATACCTCGTTAGACGGTCATATCTTACGAGCGTTATATCCTTCCGAATATGTAGGTATGTGTATAATATCCTTGATAATAATAATTCTGACTGAAATCACGCTCGCTTCGAAAGATATGCTGTGTATAGGTACGAGAACCTACGCACTGCAGCAGCAGACGATGAGATGAACCGGCTGAATGCCGGTCCATCAGATTCATATTTACATTTTAAATTGCTTCGGATTCGAGCATGCAGACATTTCTTTTTCTCATTATTTTCTTTCACTCTATATGAGAAGATCTTTACCTTTTTCTCATATTTCGAATGGCATAAGTCGATTCGGCAGCGTCTCAAAAAAAAAAAGAAAAAAAATATGATAAAAGGGTTACATAAGATGGAAAAAAAAAAAAAGAAAAACAATCGCGATTAATGAACACGTGCAGAAGACTTAGAGCATCACTTGCGTCATTATGAAATCTCCTTGGCGTAATTTCAGGAAAATGACGTAAACGCAATACGGTTGCTTATCGTCTTGACGTCTATGATGCGTCGCCAAATATTAGCCTTCTTTGTTAAGAAATATACACATCCTATTAGATTCTTATCACCGAATGTGCGATCTCGAAAATGATGAATCAAACATTGCAAAATATGTTTTTTTTTTTACCCAACAAACACGTATATACGTTTACCTACACACGACACATTCCCATAAAAAAAGAACTACACACACAGTCGTCGTCGGTGTAAGGTAAAACGCGCGTCGTCTGATTTAGTGTCGGATTGGTCACGGATTGTCGCCTCACCCTCCGGACGGCTGAGAGCCGGCGGACCTGAGTCCGATGCTATAATATTTTCGATTTTTCTTATTTTCTTCGCCTTCTACTTCTCCCCGTGTCTCTCTCTCTCTCTCACTCTCACCCTCACCCTAGTCCTCTTCATCTTCCAGACCAGCGCTCAGGAGATCTTTGATCCCCCGCCGCCTGCCACCTGATCATACGTGCGGTTACGCATCGGAGAGCGAACTGCACCAACGTCGAAGCTGCACCTACACCCATATAATAAAAAAAAAACCGACTTTTGCCACCCTTTTCACCAATCCATCAGATTTTAAAGCACATCGTACTATATTTCCACTATGGGATAAAAACTGCGCTTATTATTTATATCAACGTAGAAAAAATTTCCTATACCAAAACTCACTTTGACCGGAGTCTAGGTATATGCAGTATAGGTAGATGTATGTTAATTATATACCGGAGTCGATTTGCGATTAAGTTTGATAATAAGTGAGACATCTTTGTCGAAGTGTCAGATAGGTAGGTGTATAGGGGCGTATAATAAAATGATGCAATAAATAACGAATCGATATCTTTCTACCATCGTTGTGGTGACTTAATATTGCGCTATACCATCACGCACCCATGGTGGGACGAGGTGCGGTGGCACACGCATCTGTATTATATATATAAATGGTGTGGTATGGTGAAAATAATAGTGGCGGCAGGCGTGACTAGCTTAATAACGTAATTAACGTCGATATAATACTGTGTACACATATACCTATATATACGCACGTGGTTATATTTCGATACTTATATATATATATATATATATATATATATATATATGGTAACCAGGTCTAATCGGCGATGTATACGCGAGTGATTCAGTGATTTCGATCGAGTATCATAAATTTAAAAGGACTGAATCGAATCGTAGAGGTTTGATAAAAATAAATTTTGCAAAACCCAAACCGCATAACCGATATACCTACGTGGATAAAGAAATGACCCGATAATTGTGAAGGACGATATTCGGTCAAGGATTGCGTAGGATGTTGTGGATTCCTGGCGATATGGCCCTACGGCGGCCAAAAGGAGTTGGAAGGCAATCTGTACTAATGACCTTTGCTGAAGTTAGTGAAGTCGGTCCCATCTAACATATCTCGTAAAATTGCCGAAAGGAATATATTTTTAATTAAAAAGCAAAACCAGGTAGGGTAAAGAGCTCGAGTCGTTGCGTTATGCGAGCTCGGAGAAATACGAAGAAGACGAAGAAGAGGAATAAGAGGAAGGGTTAAGCCGGTGCCTAGCTAGCTGGCCCTCCGTCGTCCTTTATTTATTCGAGACTTCGATATTTTATATTTTATATTTACGACGACGCAGGACGTATAACTTCGAGGCACCCGGGAGGTGGTTTTCGACTTAACAACCTCGCTGGTGCAGCATACTGTATACCGTACACCTTGGCGTATTCCTACGTCTCTGGCATCGGTTTCGGGGATTATAACCGTGGATTAACATATCGACGCGACCGCGGCCGCAGCCGAGTTACTAAATCACTAGGAGACACGCCATAATCGTTTCGAGAAGGACTCGGTCCTCAGCTATGGATGGAGTCTGTAGCCTACCTGCTGTTCGAATCCACCCAAAGCGCTCATTAGTATCTACCAGGGTTATTATAAGGGCCATTATCTCCATGGAATGATGTTTTCTTCTCTTCATATTATACTCGCGCGCTGATCCTTGCGATCCGTTATTTTTATTCATTCAGATACCTACCATACCTATATACCTATATGACCCGCGAGCATGATGAAGAAGAGGGAGGTAATTAATCGACGAAATATCCGGTATTCGTAATGGGACGAAATTTTTGGTCAAGAAATCGAAAGTGAAGAATAACAGAACCGGTGACCATATTATATGTATACACAGGAGAGACGTATCTATAAGGATGGAGGGGAGGCATTCACCAGACCTCAAGACTAACGGTCTTCGAGTCCGCCTCGAAGAAGAGGGCGGCGTGAATCCAGTGATAAATGATACGACGCGCCCTGGCAGAGGGCCTAGACCTACAAACCCACAAACCCAACGTCTGTTATAGGCCAGCTCAGAGGCAGCCATGAGCCTCGGGAACAGAATGGACCTTGTCTTGTCCGACGCCGCATATTAATGGGCAAACATAATCGCCACATCGCGGGTGCAGGCCTGGTGCTCAGGCCGAGTGATTCTCTTCTCTTCGACGACCTCCGAGACGTAGTTTACCCGAGTGGCTCTCGTTCCTCCGAGGCGACTGCAGTCTGCAGCTTCGGGGTTGTTAAATGCAATTTTTATTTTTATTTTTTTTGTCACCCTGGGTTACCCTGGGGCGGTGATCATCTCGTTATTCAAAGTGCGCTGTGGTGCGACATGACATCGCGTGCGCGAAATAATAACGGAAGATTTTTATCGAGGTCAGATTTTACGTGTGACTCGTGAAACCGAATATCCTATAAAGTGCGTGTGGGCCACGTGTTACGCATAATTCCTCCACTGCACAGTTGTAACGCTTTACCATGTTGTAGCATATACGAGCTGTACAAACTCGCTTACTACATACGTATTAACAATCGCGTGCGATAAGGGTGAAACTCTCGAAAGTGCGTGTAAGTAAGTAAGAAAAATGAAACTCCCGACCATATAGCTAGCTAGGACCTCAGCTCTTTTCTTTTCCCATATTATATTATTCATTGCTATATTCACCTTCTTTTGAACAATAATATTTAAGCCCATATACCCTTCACCAGCCCTTAACCCACTACACGTGTTACACGTCAAAGTGACAGCTATACGAATAGGGTCGTTGAACCACCTTCTACTCCAAGTTTGGGTCAGAAAAAGAAAAACTTTTGAAATTTTCGTTAGCAGTAAAACGAATTCAATTTTTAGTGAAAGTGCAGAGGCAAGGTTGAAACCACATAAAACCAGAATCGGATGCACATATACCCGTGTGCAAATTCTTTGGAAACGTACAGTGTCGCTATTAGCGGAATTAACGAACTCGAGTTCGCTCAGTGGTTTCGCGATCCGACGGAATTTTTCTCGCGAGCCAAATCCGAGCCTATCGAAATTGTCTTCGAAATGTTGAAACTAAAAACACAATCTAATCCTAATTCATTCGTTCGTTATTTCGAATCGCGGATATCGCGGTAAGGGTTGGTTTCCGCAAATGGTGCTAAAAATGTGATTTGAATACGGAGACTTATGGGATTTCGGAAAAAGCTTTCGGCTACTACCTCCACGATTCGCCTGTATGCTGGAAGGTCTTGACTATCGTTTGATTACATTACACGCATACAACCACGAGTTACTATCAGCATTGAACGTTCTCCGACGTGGGGAAATATAAGGTGGCCAGAGAGAGAGCCGCCTCTCGGTTCCGCCTACCTACCGACTAACGTTGAAGAAACGCCATGGCATACGGCGAGTAGTTGCGGCTGGTACCCCACACGGGGACCAAGCCGCCGAAGACGAGGTCGCTCGCTGAGCTGCGTGAGGCCCGCGGCGTGTGCGTGCATGGTCGTTTAATGGACCCAGCTAATGACTATTGGCCGCCGTCCTGGGCGGGACTCGCCTGGTGCACAACGCGCACGAACTCCCGGTTCAGTACACTCGCTTAACAGCGTAGGTACAGGATAGTATTACTGTATGTGAAAATCTAAGCGTCGCACCAAACCGAGAAGAAGAACTTCCGAACGGTGAAAAACTTCGGATTTGTTTCACACGATTCCGAGTTTCAGAAAAATGGCTTAAAACTGCGAAAGTCCGGACCCCCGGAAGCCCAAAGATCCAAAAAATTTGGTCCATTTCTCAGGATGTAAAGACCAAAAATAGATCATTCTGATCGAGACCCTCTTCACGGAAACCCATTTTATCTACTTCAATCGATAACTTCATGCGATGTTATG
This sequence comes from Tenthredo mesomela, assembly GCA_943736025.1. Taxonomy (NCBI): domain Eukaryota; kingdom Metazoa; phylum Arthropoda; class Insecta; order Hymenoptera; family Tenthredinidae; genus Tenthredo; species Tenthredo mesomela. The sequence goes on along the minus strand of OX031014.1, from coordinate 2,501,045 downwards.
AATAATTGATAGGATTTAGAAACGGTTTTTTTTTTTTTCCAAAGAGTAAATCTCAAGACGATTAATTTGACCACTTATTGGTTTCGATACGATCAATACAGCCCCAGTTATCAAACGCTGAATGAATACATGCGTGAACTTCACAAATTTTGGAGCTTTGACCCTTTCGGGTCTTTAGCTTTCGAAATTTTGAACCTCCGGTGATCTTCGATTCAAAGTTTTTCAAATCGGCTACACTGACAAAAAGGTCTTGTTGGCACAACCAAAATTTGGGTTATTGTATGGACAATCAAATTTTTCGTTCAGTCAACCAAAAATTTTGTTGGAATAGCCAAAATTTTGGTTGTCCCAACAAAATTTTGCTTGACTAAACAAAAATTTTGATTCACCGAACAAAATATTTGATTGTCCATATAATGACCAAGTTTTGGTTGTGTCAACAAGACCTTTTTCTGAGTGTATGTAGACTTTCGGGGAAATATTCAAATTCGGAATTTCAACCTGACCCTAAAGGAGAACTTTTCTTTTCGATAAAGCAAAGTGAAATAATCGACGGATACTTTGTTTTGTTTTTTGAAAATTCAGTGACACCCACTGACGGATCCTCTACTCTTCTACTCCTCTACTTTTCTTCCACTCGCCTTTTGTAAGTCGGCATCAGGAGTGGACTGGTGCAGAGACGGCGTTCAAACGTTGAAAGCATCCATCACTCGGGGTTCCGTGGCCTATCTTTCCCTGTGGATCTCTGCTTCATAATTACACTCACCCTCTGCCCCCAGTCCTCTCCTCAACCGACCCAGGAACTGTGAAACACCCGCTCTTCACCGCCCTCTCGTCCGGCCGTAAGGCCTTCCGCACGATCCGAACACAAAAAGCTTTGTTTCCCAGCCAGACTCTAGGTCTACACATATACACTCGTAGATCATAGGCTGCTAATGCCAGTTCGCACATCGGGATGACGGATCGTGTCGAAGTTGAAAACGATCAAATGCCGAAAATGTGGCGTTTGGATTATCATAAATACCTACCAAAGCTCTAGTTTTCACTTCACTCTTCCTCTTTGCCACATAAAGAATTTCCTGCGAAGTATATATATATCAGCCAAAAGTCTGTCGGATCTGAAAAAGTAGAAACTGAATTCTTCATCAACCTGATCGTGAACTAGTACCATGTGACACTCATTGATAGAATCTTGAGAAAGTAAACGATTCCTGATCGGAAAGAATTCGATGAAAATTTCAGAACCCCTCGTAACAACGCAGCGTCTACGAGACAACCGAAAACCCCTAGGTTCCGTTCCCGGGTAACTTAGAGCACCTGGCACCAGTCTTCATCAAACATTTACGAGGTCGATACTGCCAGGCCAGAGTCTCAGACTTGCGACAACAATTAGCTTGACAATTCGGAAGCTCAAGTAATTATTGATCAGCCCCACATTCGAAAACTTTCCAGACTCTTCTCCTCGGGTTTATAGTACGATGGTATGTTCCTCTATACAAATATAGGTATAGGTACTATATACACAAGTTGCAAGAAAAACCTTACGTAACACAGATTACCAAAGGCTTGATTATAGATTCCGATTGATTTGCCTAAAACGTGAATAGGTACCCTTATTTGTGGCAAGTGGCGATAGTCGCGCAAGGTGCTCGATCATCATTCACGTATATAACGATGACTAATAGATACGTATGGTATTTATTGATTTGGTAATTTAATCGTGTGTAAATTACGAAAGCGTGCGTCGTTACTTACTGTCAAGTTATTGATATATTATCTCGTATACGTATTAACTGTACTTTCGATGTCGAGATCCGGATACAGTATGCAAGTAGGTATATACCGTGTAAGTACCGCACCACCTTTGAATTTTAAATTCAACGGATAAATTTACTTACGGTGTCGCATTGCCTTGTAGAAAACCGCAGCTGCAGCCGATACGATTCGCAATTAGATGTCCGCGAATATGATGTTAACTTTAATCCCCGATATTATACCTTTATAACAGAGTAGGTATTTTTGGAAATATGAGAACACAAATTTGTCAGATAACGTTCTCGAACGTTGAAATTCAAATTGATCCAACGAAAGGCAGGCCAGATAGCGAGTTCGTGTTTAGCCACGTCAATTAATCTCGTATCGGGTATAGGTAGATAGGTATGTGGCTATACACAGTATATTCGTCGCGTGTCACTTTTAATCGATACCGTTCCATCGTCGCGTTGTTGAAATACAGGAAACCACCGTGATCCGTACCTACTCGAACTTCTCAGTGCACTCAGAAGAAGGTCTTGTTGACACAACCAAAATTTGGGTTATATACATGCACAATCACATTTTTTGTTCAGTCAACCAAAAATTTTGGTTGTCCCAACAAAATTTGGTTTTCCCACCAAAATTTTGGCTATCCCAACGAAATTTTTGGTTGACTGAACAAAAAATGTGATTGTGCATATAGTAACCAAATTGTGGTTGTGTCAACAAGACCTTTTTTCTGAGTGTGCGTGAAATTCACCGATTTGTACATATACCATATTATGGCTAGGTATAGGTATCTATATGTGTTAAAATCTTGGATACGATAAACCTGTATAGAAAAAAAACTGTTCAATTCATAAGTTGAAGACTTAAATATACGGAGTCCTTCGAAGTGGGAAAAATAAAAAGATTAAACCATATACGAGTATACCAGAAGAGGACCAGGTGATGAGTAGAGTCTCCGGCTCTCGAATTGGGCCCGAAGCTGAGGTTGCTCAGCAATCAGTTTGGGCCAATCTCGAGACTGCTAATCACGGAACGTTAATTGCCCTATAACCATATAGGTAGACATGTTTCTTAAACCGCTTCCAGCGAACTGCACCGCTACAGCATCGGGATGCAACAAACAAACCAGAATTACCAACAGCCAGAATAAGAGATGGAGACGAACGCGCAGCTGATTGTAGGATATCGCCTCCAGGTAGGTATATACCGATATAGGTACCTAACGTGAGCGTCGACGGAAATATCCAACAATTTAATTTGATTTTCATATTCAACGCGTCTATACACACTTTTCTTCCAAAATGGTGAAATATTTCCATTTATTTTGTCCATTTATAAAATGGCGCATATACAGGAGTTAGAATGTTGAAATTGGCTGGTTCAGAGTAGGCGGAACAGTATTTGGGTGCATGCAAGGTTTCGTGATCGATTATAAGTCGATTAGACCGCGATTACTTCGCCCCACCTTGCATCTATCATCGTTTTGGTTCGATAGCCTTTCCCCGTAAGTTCCGGTGAAAATGCAACCACCAGCTACGTAGTACATCATAGAGAGGTGATTATAATATGTGCAAAAGGATGGTTGAAACATCGTTAAAATCTATTCGTCGACAACGCAGATATAGCATGGAAATATGAATTCAATGGTGTGCAAAATTCTGACTCTTAATGGAACAACCATGCAGCTAGCTCGCATAAAACCGATTTACAAAACGCCATAGGCAACTTTGGTGTAGAGCTTTTGGAACGCGTTTTAATAGGTTGATTAGCCGTTAAGTCTACGAGGTCTGTAAGCCTCTTTCGCATCCGGGGCGTGTGTCTCAGCCTTCCAACCGCTTCGTTGTCCAATCGTTAAAAAGCACGGTCACACCCATTCCAAACTTGGCATATTAACATCAGCCAGATCGTAAAATCTAGCTCGGTATAATGTTTAGCACCGTATTAAATTTTTCAAAATATAGTTTCTTTACCTTCGACCGAGAGAGACCCCCCCATCCGCGTACGCTAATGCATCTATATACGCCGGTATAGGTATAGGTGTAGGTATTCGTTATTTCATCGGTGTACTAATGCTATAAAAGACATAACATGAACGTAGCGTAATAATTAAAGAGTAAATATTCAGCAACAAAAATTATACATTCAAATACTCCGTATAAAGCATAGTGGAGAAAGAAAATACCGAAAAATCTCTACCTCGACGAAAATCCAGAACCAAGATCGTGAATGTTCGTTATAATCGGTTGGAGCTGGCTCGGTCGTTAAAGCGGTTCGTAAGATAGGCCACTTTTTATCATTTCTTTTGGCGTGCACGGGTGATTTCCTGTGGCGTGTAAGGCACCCATCTCGGTCTTAGGCGTAGGGAAAAAGGTGGAAGGTATACAACATACCTATAAAGGTAGGAGTAGGTGGAGGTATTAGATACCTACCTTATACTACCGAAACGCGCCATAGCAGGTAGGAATACTTTACAAACGTACGATTCTAGTCGAATTAGGTTCCACCCTCCTGCCATCGATTCCCTGAACACGAGGAAAAAAATAATGCACCAATTTGTCCGGGAGGAAAATATAACGAGACCAACAAATAAATTGGGGCTGGGGTTGAAGTTGGTTCCGAATTTTCAAAGTCCCGACTCACAGTTTTGAGAAAGGGCTTAAAGAATTTTGAATCGATCGAAGAACACCGAACGTTCAAAATTCCAAAAGCTATGAAAATCCAAAAGGCTGAACCTCCGAGACTTGAAATTCACGCATGTGTTCATTCAGTTTTTAATAAGTCCATGCACGGAACAAAAAATTGTTGCTGAATTTACTATGTTGACACTTTTTTGTATTAGAAATTACCACAATTCTAGTATTTGGTACATAGGAGCAAGTAAATTTCAATGTCCTAATGAGTAAATGTTACCACAATTGTTGTCATTTCTACTGCAAAAAAGTGTTGTCTTATATCCAGCTGCTTATTTTTTTCCGTGAAGAAACCAATACAAGTATGGTCAAGTTAATCACCTCGAGATTTACATTTTGGAAAAAAAGTTTCAAAATCCCATCAATTATTTACGACGTTATGATGTTATCGATTGAAATAGATAAAGTGGCTTTCCATCAACAGCTGGTCTCGATCAGAATGAGAAATTTTTTGTCTCATTCACATCCTGAGAAATTTAGACCGAAATTTTCAGATTCGGTGATCCGGACTTCGGTCTCAATCTTCCGAACTTCAACCTTTCTGAAAATTCTGAATCGTCTGAAACCAGTCCGCGATATAATAAAATTCCAAACTTCAACCCAGGCTGAAAAAATGTCTGGGTCTCGAGGTAAGCCGCGTTATAGCTAATTCCCAGGTGAAGAGGGGTGGCAATTTTTGTATTTGCAGTAATATTTATAGCCCGAAGGAGAGAGATTACCATAAACAACGTGCGGCGGAAGAAACTCAAAGATTACTGTATTTAACAGAAGGGGGAATAATTACCTCGAAACTGCCTCATGCGCCGCGGCCATTCGGGTGTTAAGGGGTGCTGCTGCTGGTTGTGCTGCTGGGTTCGAAGAAGGAAAGGAAAGGTTGCGTTCAACGCGAGGCTATTCCGCCCTGAAAATTTAGACCTTTCAACCTCTTTTTATAACAACCAAACCGACTGCCAAGGCGCGTGACTAAGACGGTCGCAGATCACGGATAGGAATCATAATAATTATCCTCGACTGTTATAATGTCCGTAAAGTTGATATGCAATGGCCACATGAATGTCAATTAAAAATTAGTAGAAAACAATTATTAAACTACAAAGTATAGTAATTACGAACTCTCATGCTATATGCTTTAAGAAATTAAGGACGCGTTATATGTACAGGTATAAACTATACAAGATCCTGCGTATATAAAAGATCGAGTTATAATTATAATAGACGTAGTCGGTGTGCCAATTGAAAAAATTTTATCGTTAATCAAGAAGCATTTGATGCGTTTTTGGTTTTGGGTGATTTTTAAGGTAATAATTATACAAAAAGATGCATAGTTTCGCTTTTATACTTGTCGAGAAATTATCAACCTAACGAGATTTCTTACTAGCATAGCTCGTCGCCAAACCCCCCGTCCCGATGTCTGGCAATTTTCTGATTTGATGATGATGAACCACCCGGACCTCCTCCCAATTTCGCAAAGCTCCTCGTAAAGTCGAATTTAATCTACGTCGGTAAAAACTGTTAAGCAACCTCTTGGCATTCGGGGGATTTCTTATACCTACTGACTCTTCAAAGTCTGAGCCACAAAATTTGTTTTGCTGACAATTTCTGGATAACTATTTTTTCGATAAATTGAGTCTATCCAGTTCACGAACTCATGAACAAAATAAATAAATAAACTGCAGGCATTCCTATAGGACGCGGTAAACTCCTGCAACGATCATTGAAAGAGGAATGCGTGAAATCGCGTCAATTTTATATGCCTGGATGTGTGATTAGATTAAATTTGACACAGTGGTAAAGTACTAGTTTACAAAGCATCGCTGCATTCGTCAGGGGGACAGTCGCATCGCTTTATATCCACAAGTGCAGTTATCAACAGCAAAGTGAAAAATACCAAGTAATTAGATAATCTAGGATCTGGTCTTTCAGCCGAAGTGCATGAGAAGCCAAGTAAATACTTCGCGACGGAATAATTCCTCCATCTTTAACTTGACTAGGAATTCAAGTACTTCTGCTGCATGGAGACGCTCAAGGAATTCGCAAGCAACACGCCGTTGGAATGTCGTTACGCGGTAGGAAATCCGTCGTGCGCTTTGGATATCAAACTGCATAAATCATTCAGGTTCGCCTTGAATAAACTCATTTCTAGTAAACTGGGGATGGGAATTATAAAAGATTGCGCTCTCATTCACTCTTCGGAAATTGTTGTCGAAAAATTTCGCCCTAAAATTGTTACCTAAATACTAAACGCGTTTTGGTATGGGTCCATGTTCAGATGGAGGCTAGTCGGAAGGTGGTGTGTTAAATAGAAGAGGCAGCGAACCGGAGAATGCAATTTGCTGCAAATTTTCATATTTTACAGGTTTACTGCCGGTAACTCGAGAGGCCCAGACCACCTAGCTTGGAAATGAATTTTCCGCAGCAACCAACTCCATATGCCGCCCACGTACGAAGCCAGAAGCATGAGGCAGGAGGAGGTTGAAAGCGTGAGTATAGATGTGAACAAGTGGTAAAAACTTTACAAAAATTTAAACCTGCAGCAATAAGGTTGAATAAATTGTTGTACAGATGAATTAATTACGTATACTACCCCCAACAACAACTCTATAGAGAGTTTATATAAAATTTAAGTTCATACTTCTATATCAATCAATATTGTAAATTTTTTATTCATCAACCTCCGCAACTACAAACTTTTACTAAATTCAATGTGAAAAATGAAAACAGTATTATACCTATACTGCGCTATATACCCGCACCTACCAGTCTTTTAAATTTATTCCTATTCCATTGCTCGGCGAATTGCAGCTCGTAACGAAATTTTAATTAAAAAAGACAACGGTCGCTGTTATGCGGCATTATTTACGACTATATAAAGTCAATACACCGGTAACACCCGCACCAGGTTTTGGCACCGTACAAATACACAGAGAAATTTCTACCGTTCACTGTAGTAATCTACCCAGTTTTACATATACACCAACTTCTATACCCTCGAATAATAAGCTCTATATTCTCTACCTACACATATGGGGATTTATTTATATACAGCAACGTTCAGAATAAGTGCATCTGCATTCGGGTATACAGAAGACGAACAACTCTATATCGAACGACCGATTTGAGAATCGTTATTACACCGAGAAAAATGTGCTGTTGAACCCAGACAGCACGGAATATTGCCTAATATTGTAGCAACATTGTAGCCACATTGCAATATTGTAGCAACATTGCAGTGATATCGCAATGTTGCTACAAGGTTGCTACAATGTTGCTACAATGTTGCTACAAGGTTGCTACAAGGTTGCTACAATGTTGCTACAATGTTGATACAAGGTTGATACAAGGTTGCTACAATGTTGTTACAATGTTGGGCAATATTCCGTGCTGTCCGGGAATCTACTCATGTGTGCTTAGTTGTATATGTGACAGCTACTTTTTTGCAATAGAAATGACAAGAATAGTGGTAACATTTACTCTGCTGCAATGTACCAAATACTAGAATTGTGGTAATTTCTACTGCAAAAAGGAGTTGTCACATATCCAACTAAGCACAAAGTAGGTAAACATTTCTCTCCGTTTACTACCCGCAGCTAAAGTAGTATTTGAATAACTTAAACGTTGTGTATAGTGTGATATTCATGTTGTGCTCTAAACTTCTTATGATGAAGAAAAAATCAGAGTTAGTTTTGTTGATATTCATCAGGTCGCATATTAAGGGTACGTAGAAGTAAGTTTGTTGCCGCATCCATACGCGTGTTATATCTACCCTTGAGGATATGGAGTAGTCTAGAGAACTCCTCTTGGTGCTAGGGCCGAGAGATAGCTTCAGGAATGTAATCACAGGATTCCCTAGCGATCCTTCGGGATGCAACCAACGGCCATCTTGGATTCTTAGCTGGGTCGCGCCTTATATATTGTTCATTAGGCGTTGACAGTGACAGCCCAGGTCGTGTGTCAGAGCTCCGTATACCCTCACCGACCTCATCCTCGACTTCGCGTTCTAGTCCTCGTACAGCTCCTGCAGACGCCTCCTCGATTTTACCAAACTCGGAAAACCTCAACCCCTAAATACACCCACGAGAAATTTCCCACTAATTCAGACACTGCTATTATAGGTATTCCTCATTCCTTCCTCATTAATAAATTCGTTGATTGCATTCGAAGCTTTTCTTGTATTGTATCGAGTCGATATTCTTCGAATCTTCGAATAAAATGTACGATAGAGCGCGGTAAGAGTTAATTCTTACGTAAATTTAAAGAATTAGTATCGAGTTTGGTGTTTTAAGATCTAAGAATTGGACGCATTTAAATTTTTGTATATTATACTCACAGCCTGTTATAAAATCTCTCTAGTTTACTCAGAGAAAATCATAATTCATTTCACACCGGTGTATGACTTCACGACTGCGCTACTGTTACGATTAGAAAAACAAATAAATGGGTACGATTATATTCGGCCAGTTATATCCTTGGGTTTGAACATTAGTCAAGCATTTACCAAATACACACATGTACTATACGTATATGTATAAACAGGCCCTAAGTTGTCTTAATAATTTACAATTGCTCTAGAAAAATAGCTCGACGAGAAGGCGAAGGCGTGTTTACAGTAACCGTAATATTCCTACAAGGCTTATCTGTAGATGTTACAGCGGAAGGAAAGAAGTCCCTGTAAACTCACGTAGACCAAAAACAAAATTCTTATGAATAAAATAAAATCCCCTGAAAACTGAAAGAACGAAATCATCTTGTCCGTCAGCTGCAGAAATAGGTAGAATAAACACCCTGCACCCTGCAGTACCTGCCTACCTGGCTACCTACCTACCAATGCCAGACAAGAAAGGGTGCAATAAAGAAAGTCGCGATATGCATAGGAATTGCATGTGCGAGTAGAAACCGTCGCATGCTTGCACGCGAAGATGTTTACGCGGTGGTAATAACTTCGGGGATTTTTGTCGCCTCGAGTGGAGCTTTCGCCGCAAGTTTATACGAAACCCTGCACCTTAAAATTTCTTGCAAAATACCGTATGCCTCTCTCGTTCGTGGTTATATTTTTCACCCAACGCGGCTACGCAGAATCTTATACGATTTTTTTTTTTTTTTTTTTTTTTTTTTTTTGAGACGGATTATTGTTCGTAATATATAGTAGCTTTCGCGTGGGTGGAGGAGCGGAGTATATAATATAAAACATATACGGTATAATATGTACCTGTGATTTTACTTAGCTCGCCCTATATCGTTCTATTTCTCTTTTTCTCTTATGCCTTGTTGTTCGTAAATTGAATAGCTCCTTGAATAGCTTGCTATCTTCATAATACGGGCGTAAAATAAACCGAGAACTGCGCGTAAGTAGATAGCATTATCCTGAGCGTAGCGATTCATAACCGTAACAAGATTAACGCAGAGGCCCCCCCAGGCCTCGGCACAGTATTCCAGACTGTTATTGTTTACCCTTTCCTTTAGCTTTATACCTACCCGTGTTCGTGCGGGTGAGGAAATTTCGGGATGGAGAAGAAGACGAAGACGAAGAAGAAGACGGAGAAGAAGAAGAAGAAGAAGAAGAAGAAGAAGATGACGAAGTAGGAGACCGCGGAGAGAAAGCGAGAAAACGAGAGAGCAAGAGCGAGAGCTTGCGACGGCGCTTTGCCCGAGCCTAGCGTTAATTAGTTTCGCCTGAGTTAATGACTTTTTCCCTCCTAATCAGGTAATTCCGTATCTCTTTAAAATAATCTCGCCGCCCTCCGCTAATGAAATTCTGAAGTCGTTACTTCGCCCTTCCCTTTCCTTCCATTCCCTTCCCTTCCCTTCTCTTCCCTTACCAGCTCTTCGCCCTTCTCTTCTCTTCTCTTCCCTGCTTTGCTTCCCTGGATCCGAGTCGCGAGAGTCCCAATAAGTCCGGGATATAACAGCGAGAGAAGAGAAATAAAAATTGAGAAGACGAGAAGACGAGAAGACGAGGACGAAATTCTCCCTTTCGGTTTGCAAGCCACGACGGTTTTAGGTCTACTTTGGGGTCCTAATCGTTATCGTCTCGTTACCGGGGATACCAATCTCTTAATTTCTAATCCTAAAGACACGACGGGTTTTCAAAAGGCCTTGAAAACAAGTGTGACTTTGAAACTTCGAGAGGAATGAAAGATTTCACGTAGGTATATAAGGAATAAGGTAGGTACGGGTCTTTAGCTTCGAAAATTATAGTTATGTGCTTTGTGCAGCATTAAAACAAAATTTGATATACGTTATTCGATGTTTTCAAACGTGAAGTCTTAGATTTTTAATCCGATGACGATTAAGAACTGAAGAGATTTTATTATTTTCCACGGTATATAGGAACGAGTGGGTTCGGTTGTAAATTTAATGAAATATTGTAGTGGTACTAATCGCGCATGGAGAAAGATTGATCGAATACAAGTTTGAAATTTTTTTTTTTTTTTTACTATCAGAAATAAATTCGATAGTAAATCGAGCGCGCTGCGTTTTATAATCCTAATAAATAAAAAAGTTAGGAATCAGAAATTAAACCTGCCTATATGAGAAACGTGTTCGTTGAATAGCCTATCTCTGATGCAAATGGTGTTTTACAAGTTCATTAGACAAATATATCATTCCTTTAAAAAGTTAGTAACGATTTTTCATTCCCTCGTGCTATTTAATTATCGAAATCTGATACTGTCCACCGTGTTGGTTAACCACGAGTCTCTTAATCCTAGTTTAGAATCTAACTAATCGTGAGTAACGCCACTCCCTAAAAACGAACCAAAAAAAAAAAAAAAAAAAAACAGGTAAAATAGGAAAAGAAAAAAAAAAAAGATACCCAAACCATAAAACCAGCACTCGCAGCTAATTCTATCAGCGTAAACACAATCTTCATTCTTCCGATAACTTAGGCATGCTAACTCTGAACCGATTGAGAAAATTGACAAAAAAAAAAAAAAAATTAATCAATCACACCTTTCTTCGATAAATATATGAATCCCCGACTTATTCTATATGTATAGTGTATACCGTCGGTCAAGAGCTGCATTATACCTGCAACGGTGTTTCTCTTCTCTGGAGACCCCACCCTGAGCTCGCGTGTCGGACTGTTGATCGATACGAACTACCTAATACTTCCTACACCTGGGCACGACCCGGACACGGCGTCGGCCATCGTTTCGTTTGATTTCCTGATCGTATATATAGTATATATATATGTGTAGTACAGCTATCCCTGATGCTTGTATATACGTCGGATTTGGGAATCGTGCAAAAACAAGAAAAAAATAAATAAATAAAAAAAAAAAAACGATAAGGGAATGAGAATTTCGAAACTGCTTGAAATAAACGAAGAAGATTAGGCCTACGTATCATATTGACTATTATTTTAACAGATTTTAGTATTCCTCGTGGACAGATTCCGGTAGCTATAGTATATATGGTGCTCCAGTCGCGGTTCGGTATACATAACGCGAGTCGAACGAACACGCGGTTGGGACAGAAGGAGCAATAAATATAACCGCCTGTCCCGTAAGTGGGACATGAGATATTAGATTTATTTGTGTCCGTGAGAGTAAGGAATTTATGACTGCAGGTAGCATTCACGCGTTTCATTGACGTCGACGTCGACGCGTGTCTACAAAATTGTCTCGTCATTCTTTCACGCTCCCGTAAACTTTGCTATACCAGCTATACCCTACGCAACTATAACGATATAATATTAAATATATATATACCTACATAGTTATGTAATATAATGTAGTTTCATTGTACAGATTTTATAATATATGCTTGTCGCAGCTGATGCGAAATCATTGTGAAGAATTTTAAAGATCGATCTTTGAATGATACATAATAATAATATGTAGAAAAAAAAAATAAATAAATAAATAAGAGACGTGCACAATCGTTTAAAGTATAATAAATACAAATATTTTATCGATATTCGATGAAGTTAAATCGCGATCTCTTCGGCTGTAAATATAATATAATATAAAAAAAAAAAACTGGTCGTAAAATTCCTCGGAAAAATTCCACGTCGTTGAAACAGATCGATAAAAGTAACGAAATCACATTTTAAACGGTCGTGTCAGACACGAAAAGTAATTGCTCTGATTACTTTAACGGGGATAAAAAGAAGCGGGTTAAATAAATATACATTATATTATAGTATACATATATATATATATGTAGTACTTATACCTACAGCAGCTACGTGGATTCGAATCCGCAACGCGAGTCGTCCATCAGCGTTCGCGAAGGTCCGCATCAGAGTGGAATAGGTATATATTAGGTAAGAGGTATATATATCTTGTTTTAAAAACTGGTCTTGATTTTCGTGTTCCTCAGGTGATGCCAGAGATCGTTTGGTCGTACTCTGCACCTCACCTATTGCGGCCCACTACCCTGCTGCGAGGGATATCTGCAGATCAAGTTTTTCTATAATCGTGTGCGTCCTGTTTAAGAAATGAAGCTATAAATGTTTGTAAGATTATAGAAAAACTGTTAAGATTAAATTTTATGCCTATGTCCACCTCATCATTCCGCGTTTGGTATTTTGTCTTCGAGACTTTAATGTATATAACCGGCTCGTATAAAGAACCGCCAGCTCAATTCCTGCGGACCCATACGAATAGCTTCGATTAGCATCGTTTTATCACAACTTTTCGAACCTCGTTTATATTATACCTATACACGGCGATTGCCTGTTGCTTACCTTACTAATACCTCAACACATACTACGATTAATAGATTATAAACGACGATATTAGTACCAACGAGGAAACGATCATTGTTCGATTTAATCGGCTTGTAAAATCTCAAGAGTTTTTCAAACCACCTTCATAAGAGAATCTCGGAATCTATATACTTATACCTATACTACCTATACCTACCTCTCTGGCGGAATTATTCTCGTGCGCTCGTTACACGCATCTCGCGATTTTTCGTGACTCTATGTCGTTAATTACTTTTACGGCTTTTAAACGTCAGCTCCTAGCCAACCCGGAATCATAATTAGACTTGACGTCAGTCGTTTAATCAACCGATCACTAACGTAGAAATATTTTATAACCGCACCCGCGCATATATATATAAACGACAATAGATTTTTCTATTGCGAAGGAAAGAAATCATCAATTTTTTTTTTTTTTTTTTTTTCAGTGAAATATTTCTCAGATTCGATTTCTAATGAGTATAATAAGTAATAATATAAGGAATGATTATCTCCGCGGGATTTCACGTTATATGTTGAATTGAGCAAAGGGTAGGTATGTGGCGAGTAGGTATGGTCGGTTCGTGAAGCGATAACCGTAATGATCACTCGTTGCTGTCCAATTTGGCGCGTGTTCGGTGTTCCTGTACATTTATATAAATATACATTGAACCCTCTGTACATAACACCGTTCGGTATCTATAGATATATTAAGAACAGTCAAGAACCGCGAAGGAGATGCGGAATGGAATGCCAGAGTTTACCGAGGCGTTGAATTCCTCCACTTCACCCCCAGACCCCAGAAGCTCTGCCAGCTCGCCAAGTATAAAGTACTACTACCTACACCAGTAGTAGTCTGCACACTGCAGCATGGATAAATGTTTGCTGAAAATCTCTCGATCCACAGCTCTTTTCCAGTTATTGAACCACGTTACTTCACAAGACGTCACTGCGAAGCTATAACAAACTACATATGCGCGATTTACCATAATAATCGAACAGTAAGTGGGGCCGGGTGTGAAGTTCTGTATTTAAAAACAATTTCGAACGGTACCAAAATTCCGAATTTTCAAAAACGTTCGCAAGTTTAGAACATTGCGAAATTTCGCAATGTCAGAATGCAGACAGTCCAAAGATCCAAAAATTTTGGCCTATTTCTCAAAAAATAGTTCAATCTGATCAAAACTCTCTTCACAAAAAGCAGTTTTATCTACTTCAATCAATAACTTCACGATGTCATAAATAATTTATTGGATTTTGTGACTTTTTTGCCAATAATTAAATCTCAAGACGATTAATTTGACCATTCATTGCTTTGGATACGATCAATACAGGTCGAATTATTAAGCACTGATCGAATACATGCGTGAATTTCAAATTTCAGAAATTTGGCCTTTCGGATCTTTAGCTTTCGGAATTTCGTTGTTCTTCGTTTCAAAGTTTGTTAAATAGTTATTATCAACGTAGTACTACATCATAACGTGTGACTGATATTCTCTTCCTCTCAAATAACTGTGCGGGTAGGTATAGCTCTGAATTGTGGATATAGAATATAAATAAAGAATAGTGATTAAATTCGACCATCTTAATCCTACCGCGGATCTAATTACTCCGGGTTCTCTAAAATACACCCAGCGCGGTTCTACAACCCTCGAGTGATAGATTAGCCACGAAGTAACGCTGGCGGTTAGTTGTTATAGCGATATAGCTAGCTTGCAAGGTCTCGGCTAGAGGTATAATACCTGAAAAGCAAAGCGATGGTAAGGTAATCAGCTTGAAAAGCAAAGCAAAAGCAAAAGCAAAAGCAATAGTGAAATGGCCGATGAAAATTGCAAACCGAGCTGAACCAGCTAATCGAGGAATTAGATGAATATCTTGGGTTTAAATCGGACGGGCTTTTAAGACCGCGCGGAACGTCGCATCGGTTGACTAGCTATTCGGTTGACTCGGTGAGGCCTGCAGAGAGACTTGGTCAAGATTACCATGGCACGGGTCTGCGCACCGCGCATGCGAACGTGTATATATTAGGTTTATAGGTTTGTTTATAGAAGGTAGCTGTGCTTTGGCCACTGGCTGCCGGTCTCTGGCTACAGGCAGCGATCGCAATAACTTACTTTGAATAAATGAAACGCCGCCCGCGTTCCACCAACTCTAAATACGCGAGTCAGGTTTCACCGCGAGACCGCGGCTGCGGCTGCTGCTGCTGCTGCTGCTCAATGCTCCTGATGCAGTCCCTTAGCGATCCTTTCCTAACTCCCTACGAGGTCCCTCGTGGTCCTTCAACGGGACAATGTTTTAACCAACGACAAATAAACGACCATGCGAGATCTCTGGGTCCTTCTATTATATATATATATATATATATATGCTGAGGCCGCGTCGCCTTGCTACGGACAACTAGCTGCCCTCGGACCTATTCCGTTATATCCCTCGGGATAAAACGCGACTGGGTTGACGTCAGGGGTTGTTGTTTCTACGCACAGTATATATTGCGAACATTAGTCGGTGAAGAGTAGAATTACGGAGGAGTTATTATGTTATACCGTGAAAATTTCATTTCATCATATTCGTCGTACAACAACGTATATAATATAGGTATAGGTATAATAAAAACGATCAGAGACAAAGAGAGAAAGAGACTTTGGGTCAGTAATTAAATGTTGAGTGTATAGCTTACTCCTCAATAAGTCGTGAATTGCCGGTCAATCGTTAAGCTAGTTATTAAAACGGTCCATAGCCGTAAATAACAAAACGTCAGTGTTTATGCGCGCTTCGCTACTCTTCGCTGCAAGAGTCGAGTCCCTTCGCTCTTGCTGCGTTCGTTTCGTCGCTAATTATTTTAATTGGACGGCAAACATTCGGAAGATTGGTTCTCCGCGGACGACCGCCGACTGTGACCGTATAGTAGCTTTTATACCCATAAGTCTATACTATCTAGTATTTTTTTTTAAATTTATATCTATTGTTTCTCCGCGTTTCATTTGGAACAATTCACGTATAAGGATATTAATTTTTTTTTTCTTCTTCTTCTTCTTCTTCATATTTTATTTCATTTTTAAGTTCTTTTGCATCGCAGGATATCATGCACAGGTATAGCTGGAAGAAATTCTCCATTTTACGATCAACAAGAAATAAAGATAGCCGAGGAACCCTATTGGCGCGAAGACTGTTATTATGAAATTAGCATTTAGCGTGCGGGTCTATCCGAGTTCGAGTTCGAGGTATAGGTATATAATAGGAGGGAAAAAGGTAGTACCTAAATGTGTGGAGGTAATAATGAGGTAATCGGTTTGAGAGGAACCTCATTGGACCACATCGGGCAAGGTATTTTAAAGTATGAACCAGGTGCCACCAATCGCATACTTCAACATGCTCCGCGTTTCATTGGAGGAATAATTTACGAGCCCTGCACGCGAGTCTGGAAAACGGCTTGGTTGCATGTTGACGTTAGACCGCTTCATTCTAGCTTCTCAATTCACCTAACTCCCATTATTACTATACCTATACCTATACGTACCGCGAGCGAAGGATGCCCACCTGTAATCTTCTAATTATACCGATTCTCAACGACACGATTTGTCTCTGTCCCGATTTGACTCGGTACCACGATACCACTCATGCGGCTCGCTCGAGGAAGAGAACATCACGTTTATAATACACGCGTTACTATCCCGTTTTTACATAACATATTCCACATCGTTGATTATGAATTAACACAATTCATGGATAAAACGATCAACATGCTTTAAATCAAGCTCCCAGCTGCTGACATATAGAGAAGAAGAGGAAAAAAAAGAAAAAAAAAAAAACCGTTGAAGAAGATAAGTGATGTGGAAATTGCTTCAATTAGCAAAGTAATTTCCTTCAGCATAGAAATATTACATTCCTTTCTAAGTCTTCCTTATTTTTTTTTCCTCTTTAGACCCTTTAGCTGCACTTCTTCTTACCGCACGTCAAAGAGGCAGATAAAAAGAGTAAAAAAAATTAATCCCCGTTCAAAAAGGGTATAAAACGAACAAAATTCGGAAAAAGCGATGCTAAGACCAGATTCCCTCCGCCGCGTCTACGTCAAGTTTGTTTGATTCGGCCACCCGCTGGTAGGTACACGGTCGGGGTCTCACCGGTCCCAAAGTTCACCTCTTTCGCGCGGTTCCTCGCCTATATAACTGCGTTCACCTTTCAAGGCCAGTTTTATCGATCCAACGATCAACCGTGTGCCATGCCGTGATAAATGGTAATCAATCAAAACTACGAAAGAGTTATTCAAAACGGGGAAAAGTATATAAGGCGCCAATTTTTAGATGAGATCAGATGGTGGATACAACGCGCAGGCTGCAACAGCGCGATCATTTAGTCTGTTAAATTTAAAGTTTCGGTGACTATTGAGGGAAGCCGAGAATGGCACACGCCGTGGCAAGGTCAGTTTGCCGGTTCTTGTCACATTCTTGTCAACCTGGACAACGCGTCACGTCAATCTCTTAAGCGCGCGCCGTCCTCTTGTCTCTCGTCTCGCTTCCTCTCGGCTCCGATGCTTCAACTCCTTTCGCTTCTTCAGGTTCTCCTGTCGCGTTAAGCGCGGGCGCCTGCTTCGCTCCATCAGCTCTTCAGAGACCCGTGAAACGGACAGATGGATGGACAGACAGACAGCTCGACAACCTCTCGATGCGTCAAAGAGAAATATATAAGCGGGCTACAAACCGAAACTACCTCATTAACCAACCCATCTTTATCTCTCTATCTCTCTCCTTCTCTCTCTCTCTTTCTCTTTCACTCTCACTCTACCTGTAGCATCAATTCTCCTTTATTCGCTGAAGAGATGAAACATGAATTGAAAAGGTCAATTCTTCTACTAATTGTTGATGAAAATAAGTACCATACCTATTCTAGGCTTCTACATGGAATTTATTCACAAATTACTCCGCAATACTATGACTCGCTGTATAAAGATACGCGGGTATATTGTTTGGATGCAGATTTAAATCGAGATCTATACAGCGCTCCTCGTAAGGCCCCACTAATTAAGGATCTTCAAGTATAAGGAACTTTCTGAACAAAGGCGAGGATTTCGTTCGGTACATATCCTTCGATTTACGTTGTATAGAACGAACGGACTGAAAACGTCCAGGTATAAGCATATAACAGCGAAACAGCTATCCGGGAACAATGCATCAGCTGCCAAAGGACGACTGCCAAAAATATGGCGCAAGTTGGTCAATTCATCGCGGCAAGTCGGACATTCATCAATCCTACCTGCAGGAGCTTACAAGCCTGGAAGTAGGCGGGGGCTCACCTGAGATACCTTCAGAACTCGACGACGGCGACGCAAAGGAACATTAATTGACGCGAAGGACGAGAAGAGGGGGGCGTGGCTTGACCAGAGTCCCCAGGACTCGCGGGGACTCACCGCAAGTCCTCGATGCATGTTCTCGAAGAACCCTAGATGCAGCCGAGTAGTAGTCGACTGTCGACTTCTGTCACCCGACCAATCGGACTGAAGTTGCGGGGTTCCCGCTTTAGGAGTTTCTGGCTGCTTCTGGACGAACGATTTATGCCTCTATGAGTTGAGATGTTTGCACGAGATTGAATGCGGTGTACCTATACTGCTATAGCTCCTCCACCAAGGCGAAGACTCGACGACGAGCGACGGTCATGGTGGCAGCGGATTATTTATCCAAGAAAAATTCGTACTACGGACTGACTGCACTCTCGGTATATAAGGACATGGACTCAGAATGCTGTTGGCGTATACATCACGGAGGAACGGAATGGAGTCAAGGTCCTCAACTCCTTAGCCCCGTTTGATTAAGACCCAAAGTTTTCGGGAATTTTTCTTTGTCAGAGTAGATCTAAATCATGAGAGAAGAGATGAGGGGGGGGGAATCTGTTCAGGTTCACTCGAATTCATTTCGACGATTGAAATTTCCTGCGTACCCAAAAAAAAAAAAGATACGAATTCATTTTTCTTTTTTTGTTGTTATTTTTCATTAACTTCAAGCGTATATCAACGGGTATACATATTTATACTGGATAAAGTGGGACAAGGGTACGCGGAGCGATGACGAGAGATGCCAAATTCAACCGCAAGCTGTGGCTCTTCCTCGCCCGAGGCGTCCGGGATACGTCGAGGTCTACTCGAAATAACACGTTTCCATTTAATTTCAGTTTACTACTGTAAAATTGCTCTGTAATAACAATAATGAAACTGTTCCTGCGTTTGATAATTATAGTTATTTGTTCGATGCCCCCGAGCGACTGCAGCAGGCTCCTCTATATACAGGCGTTCTTTAACTCTCAAAGATATATTTCACAGAAAAAGTATGCGGGGGTCAAGAACTATTACGAGCATTTTTTTACGATCCATAAAGAATTTTTCGCGTTATCCACGAATCGGAGTGTGAGACGAAAAAGCTGAATAATAGTCGTCTGATATGTATCAGGGATCTTGTCATTGATAAGGAGAGAAAGAATTACATATGTGATATGGCAGACTTTTGCTTGTGTCATGGAGCCCCAATAAGTAATTGCTAAATACGGTGAATTCCCAAATCAAGGTAGTAATATATATGACAGAGGAAAAGTTATATTGTCGTTTTCAATACTATGCAAAAATAACGTTGTTACGGACCAGAAGACTTTACTTTCGTGCATGGACACGTACGTTGGGTTGTCTAGAGCAAGGCGCACGGCCTTTTATCCGGCCGGTAAAATCGACTGTCAAGTTAACACAATGTGGAGCCTGGAAAGACGCAACTCGACATACATGATATACAGGATGATTCTTCTTCATCGAAATCTAAGACGTAATGTCCTCTACTAAAAAAAAAAGTTATTGATTATTGGTATATCTCGGTTTATTACTGCATATCGATGCAATATCTCTCATTGTAAAACTTTTATAGTGAAATTTGTTATTATTTTTCTAAAAGCAAGTCAAGCAAATGAAATTAAATCATCGCATATGATCGAGTCTCTTTATTTTATTTTTGGTATACAAGATAACGAAAATCAAACTACATTCGAATTACAATAATATATACTAGCTAATATAAAACTGATTTTATAAAAAAGACTGCAGTGTTCAATATACACTCGTTCGTTACCAACAATTAGGAATTGCAAGCTTTGAATGCGGGTTTCCTGTAATAAAGTTCATTCATATAATAATGTTCATTCATGCCCGGCAGGTCTTGCTAACGGGGTGCGAAATGGTATCGCCATCTCGCGGTAAAACTGGTGAACTACTTCACCCGGTAACACAGTGCGCCTAACCAACAGTTTAGAGTTACAACACTGAAATGCGGGTTGCGTATAATTAGGCGCACTGCCGTTTGCTGCACGAGTAGTAGTTCGTTAATTCCCTCGCGAGATGGCGAGACAAGCTAAGCATGAATGAACACTGATCTAGGGCACAGGCACCTGTCGTAACGTCAGTGGCCCCTATCTAGTGGCCGCTATGGCGCCAAAGATTTGGATGGGGGTTGCGTTGAAGAAATGATTAATAGAAATGATCAGAACTCCGAAGAATACTCATTGAAAATAAAATGATAGTAAATTGATTTGCCATTAAGAAATAGAATTGACTATTTTTTAGAGAATATAAGTCTACCGCATCTTTCATGCAAACAGCAGTTTTCCTAATATAAAAAATATGATCTCTCAGAATTGAGGTGAAAGGGATGGGAAATTAAAACACATAAATGCATAGATAAAGAAAAATCTATTTATTATTCAATATTCAAGAAGAAATGGATGAAAAAAAAAAGAGCTTATATCAATTTATCCATTATTCTGAAGACTGTGTTGATTGAATATTTGAGTCGAACTCAATGAACCATGTCAATATTATGAAAATACGTTTTTTTTTTTTTTGCTCTAGTCTCATTCAACCATTGAATGAAAGTTTTATAAATGAATAAAAAAAAAATGTATTTCCCTCAATAAAACTCATATCTTACGAGCATATTGTTTAACAATGTTTCTATAGAAGCTAAATACATGCTGACTAGCTTCTCTGCATTTTTCCATCGTTTCCATCAACTCCTTTTCCGAGAAACGACCAGTTGTGTGACAGGACACTAAGTCCTTCTTAATTCCCTCAAAAACATACGTAAATGTCGCTCTCGCCTCCTGTAATTAAACAATTCCATTAAATAAGATACAATATAAACTTTCACACAAATATTTGCATTATTTATTACAATAATAAAATTAAAACTTCGAATAAAACAAAATCTATAGCTCCATCCATCTAATTATTCCACAAACCTGCGTCTGCTTATCATTAGGGTCTACTATCAATTCTCCCGAATCACGGTCGATCATGCAAGAAACTGCAGCGACCAAGAATTTCATGGAAAGACTCGAACTTATTAGAGCCAGACAAGCAGCATTGATTGCGCACGCCAGTAGCTAAAAAATTGAAGGTAGTATGTAAGCATTGTTATAAATAAATGTTATAAATAAAACAATAGAGATGATAAATTGTGAGAAAAAAAAAAAAAAAAAATACCAACTCCACCAGAATCTTGTAGTTCTTGTATATTTATGCATATTGCAGTTCCAGGATGCAGCGCCGAGAGTATCACAGCTTCGCAAGTTTCTCTGATTACTGTCTCTTTGACTCTGTCTTCTACACCTAAAAACATTTGAAAGTGTAATAAAAGAACTTTTGAAAATCTGTATCTTTGACAAAATTGATACAGCTAAGTGCATGTGAACAAAATTCTTACAAGCAGGTCCAGTCGCCGGACTGAATATCGTCTCTACCGCAGCTCTGTCGTGCATCATTTTTTGAGGTTTTGATTCAACAGGTCCATAGATTCCAGCTACTATCGCAGTGTCACCTAGAATGTAAAATCGTGAAACGTGAAATAAGAAACTGGAAAAAAATATCTGTTACAAATTGTTCCAGATTTGAAATAAAAACAAAAATAAACAAACATGGTTTACCTTGCATTAACATGGTCGAACCATCAGGCCTAGAAAGTTGATTCAACTCGCAATTCATGGGTCTTAGAACGCAGTCGTTATCTATAACTTCTTCCATTTTATTTGTCTATTTTGAATTAGCAAATTATTGTTCTCTTTATTTCATTTCATTCATTTAAGTTATCGAATAATTGAGGTTAGGAACACCACGAGGTACGCGCAGACGACGCGCTAACTCGATTTTATAATTTATATACCGTTGGTAAGATTGAATAATGATGTGCATAGTCGAAAGAAGCGCAAGCGACTATTGGTCGATGAAAATCATTCCCTAGATCGAAGGGAAATGTTTAAAAATATATAAACTGAAAATATCCCTAGAGTGATAATACAGCAGCCGACTTTTGTGTCATGTGTCAAATGTCAAAAGTCAAAACCGTGATTGTGGTTGAAAAAAAAAAAAAAAATAGCAAAATAGCGAAATTTATCTCTAGTATTAAAATGTCGGAGCGTTTTTAAAAATAAATCTGTTAAATATAGAATGAAATTGTAAAAATATTTTAAACCGTACATGTATAATATTATAGTTAGACAATAAACGTGGCTTTAATTCCACGATTATTCCCCAATCCGAAATTGACAATCGGTCAGCTGTTGACGAGCAAGGAGTTAAGAAACATGGAGTTCGGATGACATATGCGCTGCTCTTATGAAAACGGATAATAATTTAATCCTTAATAATTGAGTTATAATTATCCGTATTAACTAGCTCTCGTAAAGAAAGTAGACGTGTGATGATACTAAACGTGATGTTTATTTGACGGCAATTATTTTAGCCACTTCGAAAAGCCTTTCTTTATTTCGTTTCGTATAGATGATGACCAGTGAAGAAGAACGAGACGAAATAATACCGCATAGAAATGGTGATAATTTGCGGTCGACCGTTGATTCAGGAAGTGATAACGTGGTCCAAACATCACTCCCCAGTTTGGCACTAGAGGAAAGATTTGCCTCGAAAATGTTACACTATGGCAAAGAGCTATGTTTCTTTGCTGCAATATTATTCACAACTTTAGCAGCCCTGCATACATCGTAAGTTTTATTTAAGGTTATGCCGCGTGACATTTTTATAAATCTATCAAATACTACACACGTGTCATTCAAACATATTGTCGATTTTAAAAATTAAGAAATTTTTTTTTTTTTAATTCTCAATTTAATTTAATCAATTTATTTTCTCACACAGGCCACCAAAAATATCAAAACCTCCCTCAGCTCGTCCATTCTTCAACCAGAGCTCGTTAGTATTGGATTTTTATAAAGGGCATTTAGGCGCCGCTATTGAAAGGGTTACAGATGCGGATCTCAGTTTTGTCATGTATTATGCCCCGTGGGACGCAGAGAGTCAAGCGGTCAGACAAGAGTTTGAAACTGTTGCCAGATTTCATCATAAACAGGTTTGCATTTCTTTTATTTATTATTTTACAAGATTGTACATATTTGAAATTGATTTAAAACAGTTTTTATCATATCTGGAAGCTAAAACAACGTTTTTTGAATTGCAGATATTTTTTGCAGCAATAAATTGCTGGCACCCAGGTTCAGAGTGCAGAGTTCAGTACAGTAAAATCCAAAGTTATCCTGTTCTGATGCTTTATCCTAGAAGAGGATCAGGGATTCAGTATCGAGGGATTCGTACCGCTCCTTACATGATCCGTTTTCTCCACTCATTCATGAATCCGATATATAGAATAACGGACAAAAGTCAGCTACTAAACCTGATAGTTGATTACGACGTAGGTTTTACCATCTTTATCTTGTTCCAAAGTGTATTATCACGACCTTTAACATCAGTCGTTATACGTTATCAAAAGAGTTATCTACTACATGTATAATTATTTCTTCATTTATGATGCAATTAATTAAATTCCAGGCCGTTGTAATTGGATATTTTAATTTTACTGGACTACAAAGCGGTCCAGGGTATAACACGTTCTATAAAACTGCGCTTAAGTCACTAGAAAGAGACCCTAACAGAGAACTAGCATTCGCTGTAGTCACTGACGCCCTATCTGGAGAATCTGACTACGGCGTCACAGCATTTCCATCTGCAAGACTTTTACTATGGAATGAGTCTTTGGTAAGAATCTATGAGAAAGACGAATATGTTTTGCTATCTATTGTATACATCCAACGAATAATAAAATGATGAAGAAACAATGATTCCACAGAGTTATCCATTGGAAAACGAATGGGCACCTGATAGTCTACTGAAATGGGTGAGTGGCGCGTTACATCAAGCCGCACTCTGGCTACAGCCTCCAGGAACAAAGTCTCTGACTCTTGCACCGTATTTGAAAGATGGACCTGTACTGTTTCTGTTTACACCTAGAAATCCGTTTCATAGGCATAACTATTACTACAATTTGGTAAATAGTCAAAATTCTTTGATTAAATTTTAATCAATAATATCTAAGCTTATTAGGTAATCAAATTGTGTATTACAGATGAAAGAAATTGGTCTTCAGTATTACAACTGTGGTGACAATTTGTTGATCGATGATATAGTCAACCACCTTGACTTTATCCGATCTAGAGATAAGCTGACTCATTATGAAAAGAGTAAACAGTGTATGCAGCTTTCAGAAAAAATAAAAAACCAGCATTCTATACCAAGAATAAGTATCTCCGATCAACAGTGGATAAATAATAGCTGCTGTGCGAAAATTGTAACAAACAAGTGTTTGGTCTGCAAAAAAAAGATCACTATATCGTTAGAAAGTGAGGAAGCAGTTTGCGCTGCTAATCTGAACAACTTTCACAACAGCTGTAAGCAGAAAGATATTTTCACCGTGCCTGCAGAGGGAGAAGAACACGATAGATATGAATTTTGCTGTGAGAATAGCGCGATTGATGAATTGGATACTTCTCTTCTTACCGAAGAAAATGATCCACAGGCTGCTAACGCTATGACTGATTTTTCCCTGAAAGATGACTGCAGGCGTTTACTTACTGGAAATAATTACCACCCACCTGTTTTTCCTGCAAAATTACCTCACCGTAATAATCAGAAAGTTAATTTAACGTCTTTTATTTGCAAGACAAACAAGACCTTGGCTTTAATAGCCGTTGATAGTCTGCAGTTTTTCCAAATTGCCGAGGGACTAGGCATTGATATTTCAAAAAATAAGGATAAGACTGCTGTAGCAATTCTAGACCCTGTGGTAAGTTGTTAAAAATTCTGAGATGCATAAAATAACAACAAACTAATTCAGTTATCTCTAAAATCTATTACGTTATGTGTTTCAGCAAGAGAGCCAATACATTCTACACCAAGATCTGAGCTACAATTCATTGGTTCAATTTATAAATAATTTTACCCAAAATTTATTACCACGTAACTTGCGATCATCGACTAATTCTAAGATGGAAAAGGATTGCAATACCAGTGACGATTCTGGTATATGTCTGCCAGAATTAATCACTGATACCTTTCTGGGTACAGTTTTAAATCCTGAGAAGGTAATAGATAGAAAGATTTAGAAAAGCTTTATCATTCGGTTTGAACATGATCAAAGCTACAGAAATAGATTTATGTGATCCTGATGTGGATAATAACAACGTAATAAGACGATAGTAAAATCTCATTGTCATTTTCTATTTACAGGATGTAGTGGTGATGTACCATTCACCTTATTGTGCATTTTGTCACGCTGTATCATACGTATACTTAACAGTGGCTCAGTACTTACGTAATATGAATAATCTAACATTTGTACGCGTTAATGGTGATGGTAATGATCTTCCATGGGAATATACAATGAACAGATACCCTGCCATACTTTTTTTTCCTGCTAAAAGGTAATACAAGTTTTTTTTTTTTTTTTTCTTGTTGCGACCCGTTTGTTAATAATTAATGATAAACATTTGTTGTTTTACCAATTTTTAATGACTACACCTATTTTTGAATTACAGAAAAGCAGACAGTACAGTATTTCCGTTTTCTCTGCCAATCACTATTCCAAATCTTCTCAACTTTGTACTGGCAAATTTAGATGGTGATTCCCACATCGAGGCTTTGGTAAACATTTGTCACCTAGGGATAGGAGAACTCCCTGCCGACTGTGTAGCTCGTATTCGTTTACTTAGTTTAGAAATAATCGAAGATTTACTTCGTAGTTATAGAAAATTACGACGAAATTTAGTTAGTGTAACTAAAAAGACTGCTAGTAAGAAATTGAAAGTTTTAATATTAAGGTTGCAGCATATTAAAGAGATGCATTTAACTCTCGGATCTATCAGTGATCTACAAAATGATGTAGACAAGGTTTACCTCATCAGAGATAAGTTCAAGTCATATTATCGAGAACTCTCATCTTTAGAAGTCGACGAAAGTGTAGATAGAAAGATTGCCAATGATAAACGTGTAAATATTAGCAATGTAAGTAAGCTCAGACACGAATTGTGATATTTGCTTACCTACTATAAACAAATCTGATATTTGTCTTGCCAATATCTTACTTTTTTTGGACTCTGCGTTACTTAATCTTTTTTTTTTTTTATTTTTTCTTTTTCTTTTTTTTTTTTCTTTTACAAGTTCAATCAACTTTCTATCTACTCGTCTATCTAATCTGATACCAGATTATCATCAAATTCAATAAGTTTAAAATAATTTCTATCAATATTGACTATACAGTTATTATACTGTAATACTGTGACATATCAATACTTGAGCTATACTTATTTTTTTTTAAATAGTCTTTCATCAATATTTAGATATTTCTTTGCTATACCAAATCGTTAGTAAATTCAAGTGTGTGTTTCTTTTTTTGTTTTGTTTTTATTATTTCTCACGGTGTATATATCGAATGTATAGTGAAAATACTGTGTATAGCTCGCAAAGTAATTGTATAATACGTCTTATTAGTGATATCCGACGTTATTACCTATATCAAATTACGGATAGTAGTAAATCAGAATGCATTTTCATTTTTTTCAAACATTTGATTCAAGTTTTTTCACCAGAATGATGAAAGAAAGGTTTCATATGAGCTTAATTAATTAATACTCTTGCAAGAATCATGACTATCTTCAATGATAATGAATCTGAATCTTGTTATTCGATTAATCTGAGCATTTATAAGTCAAGCAGATAATAATGTAAAATCGCTATTTACTGCATCAGTTATAGTCAAGATCGAAAGTCAAAATTCTCGAATTTATAAGTTATAACGGATTGTGGTTTTTTATGCTAAATAGATTGGGATATAAAATGTAAATTCGTATTTTATGACGCTGAAAATGATTATCATGTTTATTAGTTATACATATGATTCCATTTGGAATATTTGAGACTTGCTTTATTGTTATTATTTTATTTACTGCTTTGTCAGGCCTAAATATTAAAACCTCAAGTCTATAATTTTTTCGATTTTGAATTTTTTTTTTCGTTTTCGTTTTTGTTTTTGCTTTATTTTTCAGTCTATTTTTAAATTATACTCTGAAACTATTATATTTGAGGAAAATTTGTATATTAATGTAAATACATATATCATTGTTATCAATTAATATATAAGAATAATAAAATGACATAAAAGTGTTAATACATATACATATACAATGAAGAAATACAAGAAAGAAAGAAAGAAAGAAGAACAAATAAGCTTATAATATTTATTCGAGATCATATATAGGAAATATTTTTACTATCAATTTTTTCTATCCCCGAATAATTATTATCGGTATAGTAAAATATACCTAATAATATGTAATATATTTTTTTTTTTTCTTTTTGTTTTTCTAATAAGCAAAACTTGTTTTCTCTTCGCGGAATATGCTAATTATTATTATCTATACCATAATATACGGTAAATAATATAAATTGTTTCCATATAATTCGCGTATATGAATTATTTAATATCGCATGTATATATATATAAGTATAGTATGCTGCAAATTTAAATTTGATATGTTTATCAAGTTTTTCAACAGTTTATCATATAATATATATATATATATATAAACATACGTTGAAACTAGTGGAAATAATAAGATAATAATAATAATAATAATAATAAAGGGCGAAGGGGCTATACACGTCCGTTAGTGATATTAGTATAATGTATAGTCATGTGAGTAAAGATAGACGTGATACCGATATGACGAATAATAATAATAATAATAATAATAATAATAATAATAATGATAATAACAACAATAACTAACAGCGCGAAGGTAAATTAAACGCATGTAGAGGTATAATACGCGTATAGGTATAACCATATGCACATATTATGTACATATATATATATATATATATAATAGAACTGCGTGGGTCGAAAGTGTCCGATCGCGCAATCATATATACTATCCGATTAGTCATTCGCCTCGTTCACATAGTTTTTAATATGGGTTGGGCGATATATTTGACGTAATCAAATTCCCGGTAAAATGACGCGTGATAAGAAAGAAGCCAGTTTTACTTTTCCCATCGTATCGGCTACCGCAGTCCGCGCTTTATATATGTTGTATAATTATGTATAGTATACCCGATGCAGTTACCGTTCCAGAGAGTACGTCCGGTATACTTTACATTTAACACGAACAAACTCATTAACGTCTGCGTGTATATATACTATACCTATCTAGTTAGATCATTATAATACGTAAAGTATTTTTCATTATATTACATTCTTATAGACGATCAGATATATTATTACCCATTTTTTCTTCTTCTTCTTTATGGCTTATGAATAACAACATTCGCTCTGCTTAATATACGAATTTTAAAAAAGCTTGACCGTATATACATTTGCGCTATATATATTAATAATAATAATATAAATTAATATAATGGGGAAAGGTAATAAAAAAATTGTATTTATATTTTATTACGTATTTTTATTCATTTCCTAAATCATTATTATTCATTTCTAATATACAATTTTATCATATACGATTGCGTGCTCAAATTTGAGACGCGTGTTACAACAATGAGGGATACAAGGTTGCCAACTATTCGAAATAGTAAAAAAAAAATAAAAAATAAAGTCTCTAGATTTGATAAATACGCAGTGCGGGAGGGAGGAAAGCTTATTACGCTGACTGTACGACGGCGTGTAGACAAGATGGCCGAATTTTCTATTTAAGTAATTTGTATGATAGGTCGCGTAACTCGAAAATCTAATCTCTGAGTCATGACTATGGGAGCTGGTACAGCATCATGAATACGTTATCCCGGAACATGAGGAAGATTTCAAAATTTATTCACAGAACTGACTCATCGATGATCGTTGTGTGACCAAAGGGATTTTTACAAACCGCATGATCTTACGTCGGTTAGCAATTTTATTTATTAACACTTTTTACATCGACGAATATTGTCAACACAACATAAATATACCTGTTGATCAATGTTATCGTTCGATAATCGCAAATGCATGCATGCACAATTATAACAGTTTTAAAACTTAAAACTTTGCTTGCACCTCTTCTACTCCGTGTCGCACACATATCTAGAGTTTCTAATTTCCCGGTTATACGTCACGAACTAATATGGATGGCACTGCTTTCTCGCAAAAGCGATCTGCAAACTTTAAATTTCATTTATAGAAAAGTCGCGATTTGCACAAAGAACGTTTATTACCTAACCTAAATGTGAAAATAAATATATTTCATAAAATCAAAGATTCTAACACATGAAAGTTTATAATAAAAGATAAAAATCGTGTGTCTAAAACCTGTCTTAAATATATCTGCAATTGAAATTTTGCCGCCATTAGATAAAGAGCGTTCCCGTATCTGATAAGTGGCGTCGTTGTAGCCCCGGTGGTAAGATCGACAAGGCAGTGGTACAAATGCTGGCTGCAACGCTGCATGTAGTCTTGTGTTTTCTGACAATGAGCGGTGTTGGTGATAAACTACTTTTTTAATTATTTCCTTGTCAACGGCAGTGGAGAAAGATAATACAGGATTATTAATGAATTTACGGTATAGTGAGTGTTACATGGGTGTTTTATGTGGGGGCTAATAAGCTGCAACTATGTTTAATGTACCGCCAAAATTTTACGAGCTGTGTCGCCTTTGTTTATCGT
Source organism: Tenthredo mesomela (assembly GCA_943736025.1). Lineage (NCBI taxonomy): Eukaryota > Metazoa > Arthropoda > Insecta > Hymenoptera > Tenthredinidae > Tenthredo > Tenthredo mesomela. Next base: position 2,470,884 of record OX031014.1, on the reverse strand, counting down.
CGGACGGTGTAAAATTATCCATTTTTGACGAAGAGGGCACGCAGCGTAACTTTGCTGACAAGATACTTACATGCCTATCTATAGCGGTAAGTAATTATTATTTATTTTATATATATATATTTATTATTTAATTAAGAAAATAAAACTTATATATATTATCATAACTATACCCCAACATCTGGCCTAATGACAAGAGAGAAAGTTTGGCATAAGATGTGTCGGAAAGATAAGAGGCTTGAGAATTTAAAATGGCAGTGATAAGCTCCTTGTAGGCTTATAGCTACGCGAGAGGGGGTGGGGGGCGGAGGAGAGAGGGGCAAGAGGGGGGGACAGCTCCTTATTTAGACACCCTGTTATCAGGTTTCACCTACTCTAACTATCTTGTCACTTCATTCGATTCTATATCATTTAATAATATAACATAAACCATATAAATACTACTAACGTAAACTAGTATATCTATATACACCGCTTACCCCACTCTCCACTTACGTATCTATATAATATACATGTATGTACGTTCTATAATACCCCCCCATGTGATTCTCCAGGTGATAAGCTAAATTTATCCCAAACTTAGTCACAGCTATAATATATCTCTCGGAACTATTAATATATGTCGAGAAATTATTGTCATTTAGAAAAAAAAAAAAAAAAAAAAAAAAAAAGAAACTTATTTACAAATTTGCAATATTGTTTAGTTTTCTTTTTTTTTTTTTTGTTTATTATTTCTTTAATTTTACTTAGATCCTAAACAATAATAATAATAATAATATTCAAAATTTATTGAATATCAGATATTATTGACAATTATTATTATTATAAATTGCATAGGTAAATGATGGGGATTCTCTACCACCAATCATATGCCATCGATGCGTATACAAGCTTGACGTGCTTCATAACTTCCGTGAGGTTTCTCGCAAATCTGATGTTATATTAAAACAGTATCTGGATTATGCTATGCAACTGTCTAACGGAGACGAGGTAAATAACTTATAGAAATTATAACAATATTCAATTTTTAATTATATAATAATAATAGTAATGAGTGTCTGAAGAATAAAGTAAACATCGTCATAGAGTGGAAAATACATACATTGAATATAAAAAGAAAAAAAAAAAAAAAAAAATTTATATAGGAAGGGAAAAAAACCTGGTATCAATGACTAATCATTGAGTTAAGAAAGTTGGCCGAATGTGCTGACGACGATATAAAGACGGTCATTCCATTTCCAAGTAGTGATGCAACCACGGAATGTGCTATATGTGCAATTTGATTGTAGATAAGAACAAGTCACATTATTTTATAAACTATGTTCTCATTAATTTTTCTCCACAACTCTTCTTAACTAATTAGCAATTGCAAGAATAAGAATAATAATAATAATAACAATAATCTCAAGGTTTTTCCGCTATTATAAGAAATCGAGTTTACATGTTGTTATCAGAAGTGAAAAAAAAAAAAAGAAAAAAAAAAAAATGAACGGACTTTATAATAATAACTAGAAATGAAAGGAAAAAAATTAGTCAGAAATATGAGCGAGGAATGAATGAGAGGTGGTTTTTTTTTTTTTTTTTTTGTCATTTAACGGAAACGGGAAGCAAAGGATAAGCTAGTAGTCTTGATTTTTTTTTTTTTTTTTTTCATTGTTTGTAAACGATAGAAAAAAAAAAAACTAAAGAAAACTTTGGGTTTTTCCAGGACAAATCTTTCTCCACTGCCAAAGTAGCCGATTTAAGCCCGATGCAGTCTTTCCTGCAACTTAACAAAACCCTGTTCAATGAAAAGCCTAATTCCCCAGCCAGTATTCAGAACGTTTCCCCGTCGGCGCAAACTCATCATTTAGAATTACGGGCCAAAGAAGAACCCGAGCAAGACGCTATAAAGTGCGAACCCGAGGATGATACTTGCTCAAATAGTTCAGATCCAGAAAGATTAGAGATTGAGGATCGTGACGTCGAGCACGAATCTGACGGCGAAGAAAACGGATACGATATGACCGTTAGTAAGAGAATAAAATTAGACACTGGATACGAAAGTTCTAAACAAAGTACGCCTAATCGAAGTCCAGTAAATAGGATGGATACACCGGAAAGCAACTGCTCAGACACGCACATTGACCAAGAGACAACCAAGCTTTGGCAAGCACTTGCTAAGTAAGTTTACTTTGTTTGCGTTAAATATTTCATTCCAGATAAACCATCTGTAATAAAACGCTTAAGTTTAATCAACATCAACATTTTAGCAGCTCTCCTTTAAATTTACACCAACTTGGGATTATCTTTATTTCTTTATTCAACTCGATGCATTAAATATTATGCAATTATCAGTTTAATTCTGAGATATTTTCTTCATCTAATATGTTAGCCAGCTGGCTACCAGCTAATTGAACTTATAAATCTGTTTGAACTAAAGCAAGAATTCTTATCACTGAAACGTTAGTGTTTACTGTTATGTTAGCAGTTTGTTGGCTTTGATCAAGTTATAAGATAGTGAATGTATATTTTTAACCACTGTTATTAAACAATTATTTTTATTGACTTAGTAACAGGAATTTGGAAATAACAAGGACAAATGGTGATAAGTTGAACAACGGGTTTAGTGGTGAAGCAACTAATTTGTTGCGCTCTCTAATCAACAATAGGCAGATCGGTATCACGGCTATTGATGCCGGAAGAATATCACCTCAGATAAGATTCTACAGAGATACACAGGGCACAACGATCGAGCGAACAATGCCAGATTGTTCGGTGCTTGGGAATCGCACTAATCTATCATGCATAGATAACAAGGTAAACAAAGAAACAAAAATAAAAAAAAGATAAAAGAAAACTCTTCTCTATTCGTCAGTTTTTTAAATTATTCAAATATCATTTTTTTAAAAACCTGATATTTTTCAAGAAAATTCATTTCTTATCATTGCAATACTTTGCTTTGCTGAGTAAAAGTATAAATGCAAATTCCACAAAGCCAGATGGGTAGAGAAACCCAGGTAGCTACTAGGGGTGTTAAGGGATCCCATGGGTCTGAATAAAGGCACACCTGGCCTGACAGGTAGAGGCTTTGACTGTCTAACAGATAATAGATAACTGGAACTGCTTTGTGATCTGCTCAAAGTGTAAGCCCTACTCTGAAAACTTTGTCAACTGACTATTAACAGATGTTAGGATAAAAACTTGAAATACATACCTCAAAATTTTACCAAACTAGATTTCTTTATTTAAATATCTAGATAACATTTTTCATACATTTATATATATATATATCATTTCATATCACTTTTAGTTACAATAACAATAATATATGAGAATGATAATAATAATAGGAATGATAATATTATTCACAAACAATGAATCAACATTTGTCCTTCTTAATTTTTTATCACATTTCAATGTTACAAACACTTTTTTTTTTCTCTCATTCGCAGAGTACTTCCATGGATAGTAATCCATCCAGTCCTGCTAGTGTGGGAAGAAAAGAGACAAAGGGTAGACGGAAACAGAGTTATCCTAGCAAAGCTCCAGCCAGTCCAGACGTGATAAATTATCATCACGAATCTGGCGAAGAACAAGCTCAAGATTTTACTGCTTGGTCAAATAAAATGAAAGTGAAGGTGAATATTAGTTCTATGAAATGAAATGAAATTTAAAAATACACTTGGAAGGGATTTTAATGTCTAACTACGACAATATTTTCTTCATTTTAATAAACAGATTGGAGAACAGAAACAGTTTGATCACCACGGTGGTAATGTTGCTAAAAAAGTCGACATGTCGTGTACAAATTGCGGCACTATGACTACAACAATATGGCGAAGAAATATGAAAGGAGAAATGGTCTGTAACGCTTGTGGATTGTATTACAAACTACACGGTGTTAACCGTCCCGTTACAATGCGGAGGGACACTATTCATACACGCAGACGCAGGCCTAAAGGAGAAAAGCCTACCAGACATAGAAGTATGAGCTTTTACTTGCATTGCGATAAAATGTTTATGCCTAATCAATGAATTGTTCTGCTTCTATAGGAAACAGAAATTTATATTTATATTATTTATATAGAAACGTTTAAAACGCAATGATAATTATTCATAGAATTAGAATTGATGTATATTACTTTTGTGCAGAAAAAGGTGATGGTAATTCGTCACAGCCAGAGCAGATGGATGCGGAGAGTGCAGATATGTTGGCTGCATTACGCAGACAAATTCAGCCGCACTTAATGATGGCAGCGTTGACTCCTCCTCGTATACCTGGAAATCATGCTCCACCCCCTCCCACCGCACAGCTCAACTACACACTTCCCATTCCTGGGTATATGATGCATGTAAGTATCTTCTTATATTGTTATTTTCTTTGTGATAAAAGTAAAGATGAACAATTTGTTAATTTAATAAGCCATGATATTGTTTTATCAGCATCTGAAAACCGAAGTTAGAGAACCGCAGCAGAATCGTAGCGTTGCGGACGAAGGAGAGGAAGAAGGGGATGAAGAAAACGTCTCTGACGTACCACTGAATCTGGTAGCTACGTCGTTGTCGGTAGATGCCCAGTGAGACTTGTCTCATTCAATAAAAGCGTGAATATTAAATGTAACTAAGAATCTCTGAACAGACATTAGATCTGTCCGGTGACACACAGGGTGTTGGCGGTATGCTCTCTAAAAGATATCAAGTAATGAATTTTATATATAAAAAAAAAAGTATGAAAGAAAGAAAGAAAGAAAGAAAAAAAAAAAACAAAACAAAAAGAAAACAGGGAATCTAACTATTACAGTATTCCCAAAGCTGATTGGCCCGGGGAACATAAAGCAAATATGATATTAATTCGCAGTATTAATTATGAAGTTATACGAATTGTACATATAAATAACGAAAAAGGAAGAGGGGATAAAAAAAAAAAAAAAAAAAAAAAAGAAGATATTTTTATACAAAATTTTCTATGCTTGCAAGTGGTGATAACGATTGTATATACAAATTGTTTTTTGATGTTGTGAAAAAAAAAAAAAAACGAAAAAAAAAATTCTTACATAGAAGAAGAATAATAAGAAAGAGAGAAGCCTGTTTTTTAATCAATTAATTAGTCTTAATCGGAGTTAAGTTGACGGTAAAAATGTGGTGCTGGAATAAATGTTCAAGATTTCCAAAAAAAAATAAAAAATAAAATAAAAAAGGGAAGAAAGAATTGAAACGAAAGCTAAAGAAAATTAGTAATGAGGGATAATTTGTGCTTGTTTCTGATCAATGATTAGTGATCAATTTCTTGGTTGCCTTAAGCTCACTAATTGGGTCATAAACTAGCTCTAAATAAAAAAAAAAAAAAAAAAATATAATGCATTGTTCCTCGGGCCATTAGCTTTTGACAACATAAGCAATCATAATACTCTACTAAGTTATATAATTTTAAGCTTTTTGCGAATGACCCAGTTAAACATTACTAGTGAATCGGAGAAAAATTTTATTTTTTAAATCGGCTTTAACAAAAAGAAAAACAAAAAAAAAAAAAAAAAAATACGAACAAAAGTATACTTTAGAAGAGGAATTTTTTTTTTACGGAGGTAACAAAAAGCAAAAAACTAAAAACACAAAATAACAACAACAAGATGAAACAGAATATCATCAATTTGGTAACGGGGAAAGTAGTTACCTTGCGTATTGATTGATTAATTAATTATTCGACGGTTTAATTGCTAAGACCTTAGTATACTCACTAACTTAAAGTAAAATAATATTTTTAATTTCGTGTAGGAATGTGATGCCAGTATCGTCTTAATTACTGTATTTTTATTGCTTTTCTTCTTTTTAAACATGTATACATATATATTTTTACTTTTTTTTTAATTTATTATTATTGTTTTTTTTTTTTTTTTTTTTAATATTTTTTTTTTATATATATATATATATATATATATATATATATATATATAATTCAAATTGATGGACAATTTACTTACGGTTTATTAGAAATAATTCTAGAGGTTGTAGAATCTTTTTTGATAAATTTAAATTCGATTATCCTCTCACTCTCCCTCCACGTCACTGTGAAGTAATACTCTTAAATATCGTGTAAGAGCCGTCAGGATGATGTATAAATGAACAGTATACCTATGAAATTTTGAGAAAGAGAAAACTTAAAAGAGAGAAAAAAAAAAAATATGATAGGGATAATAATAAACTTAGTACTTAAAAGTTATACAAGCGTCACGAAAGTGTTAAAAATCTGATTGATTATTCAAAAGCAATAACAGATCTGATTAGGATTTAATTATTATTTTTTCTTTTTTCTTTATTGGTCATTTCGCAATAATAATAATCGACAAACGTTGTTTAATGACTTGTGTCGTCGTATATCTCTCAGCCCAAGATAATTAAAACTAAACTTGCAAGGAATTTCAGGAAATACATAGGTAACATTCTCGATTTAATTAATAATGCCGGATCTTTTTTTTTTTTTTTTTCTTTTTTCTTAAAAGTATAATTAACGTCACTGCTTTCAAGCTACTGCTGCCAATTATACAAATAATTACCTACATACTTCCAAGTTCTTATACAAAGACTTCCATATATAGGTTTTGGTTGCCTCTAGGGAATGCCTAAAAATGATAAAAAAAAAAAAAAAAAAAAAAAAAACAAGTCTATTTAGATCAAAATGAGAAATCCCATTTTAATGAATTTTTCTTCATAGTACTTCGATACTATAGCGTTTGAAACGCGATAAGTCATCTAAGCAGTAGGGCATCTCCCCTGGGGTTCAGTATTAATGAACTATTTCATTGTAAATAAATATATATTATATAAATATATATATAAATTATTATATATATTTTTTTTTTTTTCAATTTTTTTTTTTTTTTTCTTTTCTCGTTTCTTTGTGTTCTCTTCTTCATTCTAACAAAGCACTTGAGAGATGCAAAAGCAATCGTCGATATACCTTATATTCCAGATTGTACAGATATAAACTGATGTTGATAAACAAAGATAAGCAGCCTTAAATAGTGCATAATATTGTGGCCAGTGCATCTACTCGCGTATATTGTTATACTTAATATTGTATACCTAAATAACTTTGCCAAAAATAGATTTAGTTTTGTAACATAGAATATAGTTAAGGGCATAAACAAAAATTTTATATAATTTTTCTTTATTTTTATTTTTTTATTTTTTCTTTACTTTTCTTTTCTCACGGCGTCATTGTTCTTTGTTTTCATTTTTATTTCATTTTATTTTATTTATTTTTTTTTTCTTTTTCTCTCCTCAATTTCACCAACAACTTATATCGGCGGAAGTTTTTGACACTCTGGAAGGATATTTATTATTTTGAAAAATAAATTATTATTGGCAGCAGCTGCCTAGTGGCTTAGTTAGCATTATATAGTTGTTATTCAAGAAGCCTTATAAACACACGTGTATAGACTATAGATATATATTATACAAATATATATATTATTCTATATTACTATATAAATGATAATATAGCTAAGCGATAGGGACAGTATAGGGTAGTGGCGTATAGTTAGAAACAGTGATGATCTATGCATGCATTATGACGAGTGAGTGAGTGAGTTTACACTGTGATCTCAATTTCAAATTTTAATATTTACACAAAAATAGATATGGATATATATTAGTTTTTTATTTACCTACAATATCTGTTAGGTATATATATGTATCAAAAAAAAAAATAACAATTGAATTCATTAATTAATTAATCGAGATAAAAAAAAAAAAAATTCATAGATTTATTTATTCATAAATATTATGAATTTAAAATCCAGACTATAGTTACTATGAATTACGTAAGTTTTACGCCACCGATCGTGTTCCATCTCTCTTTCCACACCCTTGTGATGTTTTTGTAATAATTTACGTAGAACAAGGAAAAAAAAAAAAAAAAAAAAAACAATTGATTACCCTAATATGTAATGAAATTTTTGAATTTGAGAACGCACAGTGACTCAATTTCGTCAGCAGGATTATTTATATCAAATTGTATTAAATACACACACTTACACACACACATACATGGTCAATTCAAAGATATTCTTCCTATTAATTTTTGAAAAAATATTTTATTGTTTTTTCTTCTCATTTGCAAAAACCGACCATTCTTTTTTTTTTTTTTTTTTTTTTTTTTTTAATAAACCCAGAATTATAATCATTAAAGAATTGCACGTAATGCAGCTATGTTATAAAGTGGACAGTTTTCGTTAGGCATTTTACTAGATATGTCTCAAGTTGGCAGAATAAATCCAAGATATATTATTATTAATATTATTATTATCATTATTATCATTATTATTATTATTATTATTATTATTATTATTATTATTATTATTATTATTATTATTATTATTATTATAACTATTACTATTATTACTTATACGTAGGTAGATTAGTTTTGAGCTCTCTACTAATACTGAAGCTGAAGTTATTTTTTGTAACTATTGATTGAACGAGTATTGCTATTTTATTAATTATATTAATTAATTAATGGTTAACGATAGAGTATTCTAACAATATTATTATTATTATTATTAAATTAGTAACAAGTCCGCTATGGTTTTGACAGTTTGGTTCGGGTAGCCGAGGCTTCTTATAGATTTCTATATATCAGTATTCCACTCCTTTAATTTTAGAGTTCTAAGGTTCTTTTTTGTTTTTATTTTTATTTTTTTTTTTTTTAATTTTTTTTTAATTTTTTTTTTTTTTGACACTACTTAAAAGGGTCACCTACGAATCATTACTTAAATATTAAATTATTTAGTTTTTTACATTTGTTTTTACAACCCATTATTATTATTATTATTATTATTATTATTATTATTATTATTATTATTATTATTATTATTTAAGTGGTAAATTATTAATTTTTATTTTTTTGCACCAACGTTTGCGTAACATTTGGCAGCGACTGGCTTAATTTATTTTATTGTATTTTATACACCTTTTCTTCGTTGTTTTTTTTTTCTTTTTTTTTTTTTCTTTTTATCAGTTGGTTCATATTTTTTTAACTACTGCTAGCGTTAATGATCCTTGCATACACGTCTTCAGAAATACCATTCGCCACATTATACAGAGTACTGAGCCAATGCTATTACCTAATTAGAATAGGTAATCAATTAGAGGCAAGAATAGTATAACAAAACTACGTATTATATTTGATAATAGGTATAACATTTTTCTTATCATCATTGAAATACAACTTTCATCTCATATTTGTAGGAAAAAGAGAATATACCATAATATATTTATTCAAACAGAAAGCTCTCCTAAACTCTTTGGTAATGCTTATCTCAAACGTTGTAAATTTTATTCAATTTTTCAACAAATTATTATTCAGATATATAATAGCTAATACACCTTATTTTTCTACTATAAGAAATGTACAGTACAAAGTATGCGGAATACTCATGAGAAAAGCTTTAACTTGTTTTACTCGATGTGTTTTACATAAATTATAAATATTCAATCACAGTATTTTTTATCTTTCGCTTTCTTAAAATTTATCCATTTATATACTTTATTTATTGGATAAACGTTTTTCTATTTTTGACGTAGAGAAAAAATTCAGTCCCATTATAATAATTTTGTGCAAGAAGTAATGAATTCTTAAATCCTTCTTGTATCTTTTATTGTTTTAAAAAAATGTTCATAAATAAAAGAAAAAAAAAAAAAAAAAAGTGAAATTAATAGACAATCAGATTATATAATATGAGGATAAAAATAAATTTATAAATTGTTTATTAACGTTTTGAAAGATGAGATGTAAAGTTGAATTTCAATATTGCCTTATATAATCAGAACCGATAGCTTTGTTATTCTGTTGATTTTTTTTTTTTTTTTTTTTTTATCTGTGCCTGTGCGTTTGTGTAATAATTTGTATACACCTTAATTGTGTCAAATTTGTAAGACAAATTATTGATGAAATACGAAATGAACACTCACTGAATGTCTTTTTTTATTTATTTATTTTATTTTATTTTATTTTTTTTTCTTGTTTTCGTCTCACACGAGTATTAATCTGAACTAATTGACTGAGTATTATTTTTATATTGAACATAATTAAATAACGAATAAATAACATGATGACGATGTAAAGTTTAAAGAATAGAAAAAAAAAAAAAAAAAAAAAAAAGAAAAAGAAAAGAAAAAGAACAAAAAAAAAAAACAATAAATAGGTATGAATAGTTATGAAAAGTACAGAAGATAAATATATACCTAATAAAGTAAATTTAAAGAAGAACATGATATTATTACGTGTTACTTCGAAATGGCGAAGAATCAATACTGTTAGTGCCCTGGCATATTTTGTATACAAAACTGTGGTGTTGCGTGGCTCGAATTGGCTAAAGACTAACTTACAAAGTGGAAATACTATAATACCTATAATGCATAAAGTAATATTTAAAAGCAAGTTAGTTTTGTATTAAAAAGAAAGAAAAGAAAAAAAAAAAAAAAAAACAAACAAACTGTAATAAGTTAGTTTTCGGGCTAAGGCCAGCAGCTGTTGAGATTACTCAAGGTTGTGTGTATCATTATAAGTATTTTGAATTGTTGAATAGTAAATAATGTAAGCAGAGAGCACAGGGCACGATAATCATCACCCTAGATGATTTAACGCTAGGGATTGATAAGCTGATACTATGCCCCGTGGTCGCTAGTATTCTGATCCAAATTTTGTCATAATAACTATACATCTATTATTCTATTCAATCGACATACATTAATTTGTTTTTGCCCGTGTTTTTATATTTTATTATTATAATTATCATTTTACATAATGTTGTGACAATTATTAGTTTTTCTTCTTCTTCTTCTTCTTATTCTTATTCTTATTCTTTATTTTTTTTCTTTTTTCTTATTCTTATTCTTATTCTTATTCTTATTTATGAAACAAGCCTCCCATGACAGGTGTACCTAATTTATACATATTATGGGTTTAACAAATGACAAAATCATGTTTTTGTATTATAATTATAGATGATAGATAACGATGTTAGAGATTTTAAGCTATTTATTCGGCTACTATGTGATTTGTTGGTATAATTATTTTTTCACACAATTTTTTTTAATTTTCATTTGTTAAATTTCAAAATTCTTGTATAAACTTACATTAAGGATTCATTTAAGTTCGTGCAGTTTATTAAAAAAAGCATCACCGAACACATGAAATTCTCTATTTGCGTTGGTTGTTTTTCTTTTTATTATTTTAATATTGATATTAAATAAATACGTCACATAGAATCGAATCAAATACTTAATACTCACTAAATATTGAGAATGATTTCTTGTAATTAATGATTATTAGTAGCGTCAGATATTTTTTGTTTGTTCTGTGATGTGTATCATACTTTGTTAGAGATAGCTGCCTAATAATGTTTAAGGCAAGAGTTTGGATTGTGCTTGTTTTGAATTTAAAAAAAAAATCTGCTGCTGAAACCTGTTACCTATACATCGTTTTAGCCAAACGTTTAATATCTTAATTATATATGATTTTTTTTTTTTCTCTTTTTTTTTTTTCAACAAATAATATAAACATTAAGAATATAGAAACCGCAGGGAATCGTAGCATCATAGTCTTCCAATCACATGTTAATGTCAGTATAAGGGCAACGTTTTTTTTTGGTCAATCAATAAATTCTAACAACTGAACAATAATTACATCATTACATCAATATTGAAAACATGAAACTTTTTTCGCAAACTACGAAATTATTCATAATTAATTAATCAATTAATTATATCCAATATTCATTGTTATTATATTAAATTTTTGAATATTTAAAGAACAACAAGCGCATTCATAGTATATTTCTCAATACTCAAAGGAAACTTGCAAATATTGATACAATAACAGAAATAGATAGGTGATAACAAGGAACTTAATAGATTGACCAAAATTTATTGTGCATCGTCATGTTTGCCTTTCTAGTGGTTGATTATGGGATATTATGGGATGGGATTTTGATTCAAAGTGTACAACAAATAATAATGCGAATACTCGAAAGGTGTTAACATAAACATACAAGTAGCCTTAACGAATTTATGAGGGCATCTTATGCAAGGGCATTGTTGTGATACCGCAGACGCAGCTTCATAAAATCTTCAATAAAAATAATGTGTTGATAATTGGGCTTTTGTACTTTATTGATAACATATATAATAGTTAACATGGTAGACATGGTAGACATAGTTACAATTTATAGAGAATTCTTCTATTTATTGAAATTATTCTACATTCTGTACGAGTACAATGCAACTAATTGCCTCTTTCAGTTTAATTTCAAGCCCTTAACAGATATGATGATAATAATTATCTGGAAAGATTTTCCTCTAGAACAAGGACAAAGATTAACTATTTTACTTCTTAAATAATAATTAATCTTGAGGAGCTTTCTTCAGAGTTGGAAGATCCCAATTCTGTACTCCTGGCTTTTTAGATACAGCCATATAAACCAGAGCTCCTCTGCCTGGAATCGGTTTCACAGCCACATAGGTTCTATGATCTTCAGACCATTTTGAATGGAATTGAATTGTAGGCTGATTAACTGTGTCTTTGAATATTTCTTCGGCAGATTTTCCAGTGAATTCATCCTAACATATTATCAATAACTAAGAATTAGTACTCTAAATGAGATATTTGTTTTTTTTTTGTTTTTTTTGCTCCAAATTTTACCGGATAATCCAAAAAAGCTAGACTATTATCTGGATCGCAGATCAAATCTGGCTCAGATTCTAAACAACCACGCAGGACCCCGTCTCTTAGTACTTTCACTACGTATGATAAAAATGCGTTTCGATTTTTCTTCACTTCTAAATCTCCGGATTTTATATTGCTGACTCTAACCAGCCACTTGGTAGCTAATTGTATTTCTGTGAATAAGGATAGAAGTCCACCAGGTAAGTCCTTTGCGTTTTTTTTTTTTTTACGAAATATAATATAATATAATATAATATACAACCTTTTTTGTTCGCTAAATTCTTTAGAAGAAATTTTGCTATTTTCATTTTTCTATTAAATTGTTCGTCATACATGAGACCTATATCTCTTAGCGAAATTTTTTCCATTTTTGATTAAACTTTCATTCAAATATTATGTAGTTTCGTTTTTTTACGCAAAGGTTATACAGCCGGGATTTAATTTTGGGGTAAAAAAAAAAATGAACAGAAAATACGAGACAGACATTGCTTATTAATAATCAATCGATAAAGTTTCTCTTGTTTATTTTATTTTTCAATTTCTAACATATCGCATGCTGCGTTCACGCAATAAAAATAAATAGATGCATAAAGAAAGTTTTTTTCTATAATTTATTCATATTTCTGCGACATCATAATAACAAATCTTTGAAGTATTTCTATATACTTCGTTTATAATAAGAAAGAGCGGAGAATCTGAAGTGTCTATAAAAATTTCAAATTCGAATTATCCACGTTCCTTGTGTCACAGTATGTAGTTCCAACGTCCAGTGTTCCGTAATATTGGAACGAGGGAACGTATATGTGAAAAAAAAAAATCATCGCGTCTATCAGCGCCATTTCCGGCGCGTCACCTCCCCTGGATCGTAGAAGTTTCCGTCTGAGGCCATCTTGGCATCGTTTAGTAATGAAGAAAGTCTGAGAGAAATATTTGTAATAAATTTTGTGCCTCTAATAAAGTGTACGATTCTTATTGAAACTATAGAAAAAAGTTTATTCAAAATGAGCTACGGTCGTCCACCGCCCCGTATAGACGGTATGGTATCCCTAAAAGTGGACAATCTCACCTATAGAACAACACCGGAGGATTTGAGACGCGTGTTCGAGCGTTGCGGTGAGGTCGGGGATATTTACATTCCTCGTGACCGTTTCACCCGCGAGAGTCGCGGTTTCGCTTTCGTCAGGTAACCAAACGAAACTTTACATAATCGAATATCTTTCCTGTAAAAAAAAAAAAAAAAAAAAGACAATGAAAAAACTGAAAAACAAAAAATCGCAGAAGAAATTTTCCTCGTCTGAGCAAAATAATTTCGATAACTTTTTAACTAACTAACTAACCAACGTGACGTCATCATTCGTTAACATATTTTCTCATATTATAACAAAAACTGATGATTATTATTTAGATTCTACGACAAGCGAGATGCTGAAGATGCACTCGACGCTATGGATGGACGTCTGCTTGATGGCAGGGAATTGAGAGTTCAAATGGCTCGATATGGTCGTCCAACTTCACCGCATCGAAGCCGTGGAAGTCGTCGTCGTGGAAGGTAAGTCATTCGTTATCCTTTCCATTTCCTATTATGTGGTCTGATTTCATTTCATATTTGTACTCGTGTATCAAAAAAATATAGTAAGTTTCAAGACACGCGTTTACAAACTAAAGTCATTCACTGTTATCATAAAATTAATTTCAAAACTTAACTTCGCGAGTTTCAAATCAAATATATAAAAAAAAAAATTAATTCACCCTCTTCTCGACACAGAAGATATTCGTTCACAAATTGTTAATTTTTGTCGAATCGCAAAAACAAGAAAAAAAAAAAAGAATCGATTCAATTCTACGTCGTCTTTTGTTGTTTTTTCTTTTTTTACAAGTCGTTGTTGGTTTTTTTTTTTTTTGGAGCGCGGTTCGTTATCTCCAAATATTGTCATTCATTCATCAGATCACGTAGCAGAAGCAGGGACCGTAGACGTTCACGTTCCAGGTCACGGTCTAGGTCAAGGAGCCGTGATCGAGACCGCAAACGGTCCTACAGTCGCAGTCGTAGCCGTTCTCGTTCGGACAGCAAGAGTTCACGTGGGAAGTCACACTCGCGCAGCAAGTCTCAGGAAAGACAGAAGGACAGCCGTTCAAAATCAAGGTAAATAAAATACAAAAAGTATAACATAAATATTTCTGTGAATCATGTTTCAGATTTATTTCTATAAATTCAAGTATCAGTTTTTTAGACGCAAGAGAATTGCTTCATTTTTTTTTTTTTTTTCATATTTTGAGCAATTTTTAATCTTTATCTTTGGTCTTTAGGGATTGAAGATAATATGGCGCTTAAAGGGTATAGCAGAGAACTGATGGGTGCGCGAAGCTCAGTTGCAAAAGCAGTAAAGCATTCTGACAAAAGATAAAGGTATTCCATTATACTCTGTACCTAAAGCCACATTACCATGTTCACATCTTTCTATCATTTATATTACCTACAATGACGCACTTTAATGGGTTTGAGTAGAAACCCAGGTTAATTTTAATGTAATATACTTACTAGACTACATTATCAGAGACTTGAGAATACTACGTTTAAAAAAAAGATAAAAACAAAAAGGAAAAAATAATAATAAAAGAAGAAAAAAAAAAAAACCAAACATTGCTAAGTTAGCCGTTGATTATTGTTGCTGGTTTGGATTGCATCTTTAATTGGATTTTGACATCGGATATCAGTTTGTGTTTGCCTTATCGAATTGAATTTAATTGAATTGAATAGGAAACCATAAATCGTATTACATATTTGGCACAAAATTATTTTCTATGTGATCTGAAACAGCACCATGTTAACGTTTTCCTCCCACACCAAAAAAAAATAAATAATAAATAAAATTACAGTTACGAGTGAATAGTCTTTAGAGATTCACTATTCGTACCATTTAGTTGTAGGTAATCCGTATTTTTGTATAACAAGTTTGAAGTTGTAATTAAAATTAATTACCTATTTTGCTTCGTGGACATATTTTTTTTTTTTTATTTTTTTTTATTTTCTAAACTATTAAATAATCGTATATAATCAGTTCAGTTAAAATTTTTATCCTAGATCTTTCAAAGTTATTCAATTTCCTTAGAAAGGAAGAGTACAAAATTTACTAATATTTTTTTATTATCTATTTTACACAAATAGAATATTATTATTTTTTCTTCAGGAATATATATATATAAAAAAAAAAAAAAAAAAAAAGTCTTCTTCAATGTTTGTTCTAGATGTAAAAAAAAAAATTTGTCATTCAAACATTGATATAAAAATTCAAATTCAATTATCAAGTAATGAGGAAGAAAAAATTCAGTAACTCTACTCACTATTTTATTAATAATAGTCTTAGGGTGAAGCTAGCTAACAACTTAGTTTACACCTTTAAACAGTTGGGTATGATTGATCGAACTCACGTTGTATAAATTGAGAAATATTCTAAAGCTTTTGAAATAATTATGAAGCGTACATATAAAAAAAAAAAAAAATGGAGGGAATATCAATGTAGTTTACCGATATTAGCTTGGTTCTATATTCTATCTTACCTGATCGTACGAACTTCAAAACTTGTAGTATAAAGCGTGGATCATAATGTGTCAAAAGAAAAAAAAAAAAAAAAAAAAAAAAAAAAAAACAATTAAATTTAAGTTCTATGTTCTGTAGTGCGATTTACAGGTTTGTTTGTGTAAGTTTTTTGCCATTTATAATAAAGTAAATTATGCTGCAAAGGCCGAAGAAATTTGTTGCCTAAAATTGAATCAACTAATAATTAATGTATAGATCTAGAAAATTGTAACTACTCTTATCTCCTATCAGTGGTGAATGACCTTCGTGGAAAAGCAATATTTCCAGTAATTATTAGTATTAAATAACTGCGCATCATTTCTATGGTATGATCACTAATATTCAATAGAAATCTTATCAGCAATAACAATAACAATAAAATAAACTAATTGTAAAATAAATCGATTTCCTTTGTATCATCGGATTAGATAAACACTTTCTTAATGCCGACTCAATTCCGATATAATTGTTGTTAAATAAATCAAAGTTTTGCTTTTTATAGGACCATGTGATTATTCAATCATTTGAATGAATACAAGCTTTATGAATTATCTTAGATTCTTATTCAAATGCGTTTTAATTACAAAAAAAAATCTTCACATGGTACCTGTTGAGCTTAACTGTTGCGTGAATGTGATTATGAGCACACGTTGTCCATTCGTTCAGAGGTATGCATGTATAGAGTGGATAAAAGAAGTGCACTGCCTAAACGATGAATATATATTTTTTTTTTTCTGTGCACTCTTATTTCTACACAAAACACAATACCTACATTATACAAATGTCATACTAATTGATGAAATGAAGGAAAATAGCTGAAAAAAAAAAAAAAAAAAAAAAAAATGAAACTATATCAAACACTTTAAAGACCCTAAATTTATTTGATTAATAATTTATCATATAATATGTTCTCATCACTTTTGACTTTATAACATATCGAAATTGATAATTAATCAATTGATTGATTTTCAAACTAAAAGATTTGATGATCTGCTATGATTTATATATTCTTTATCCATTCCATAATTAACTATTCTTATTAATTATTAACTCATTACAATCGTTCATACTTATCTGTAAAATGTCCATAGTAGAGTCAAATATGGAAGCAGCTAAGTTATTTCATGTAACTAAGTTGTTATTTTATGGTGCCACAGGCGGTGGGAAGGAGTGGCGTGGCGAGTGTAGCTGATGATGGGGGTAGCTGAGTAAGCAGTAAGCCGAGTAGCGGGGCTGTAAGCAGTATGCAGTATGCAGTAGCGAGCGAGCGGTTGGTGGTCTGGTGAAAGCGAGTTCGCGACCAGTCGGGCGAAAGTGTGCGAGCGTAAGCAGTCTAGGGGGTCAGAGTGCAGATATTCCTGAGTTTAATCGAGCTCAGAAATTGCAGAATGCAGCCAGAACAGAAAATACTACGCTGTGCTGTCGCAGCCGATCTTTACTCGCAGGTAGCACGAGAATCACCAGACCTCGCAAGCAGCAACGCATATAGCAGCAATTAAAAGAGTCTACCTACACGTTAATCGATATCATTGATCACTAGATGTCGGAATTCTATTCGTGATTAAAAATTTGATAATTATTAATCAATGAACTGGGATACTTGTGATCAAGATTATTGATAGACGTGTGAAGAGAGACTCTTCAATTCCTGATTCAGTTTACTGTTGATGTTCATAAATTTGATTGTAATAATCTTGGGGGAAACGTGATAGTTTGTATTATTATTTTTCTCTTTATTTCTTTTTTTATTCTCTGACCCAAACGCGATTCCGATTATGAAACTCGCTATAGTTAATTGCGTGAAATCAACAGTAAACATTCTGATTGGGATTGCTGATCTATGTTACTTTGTGATGGAATAATTACTTTCTTTTTGGGGCCTCTTATTATAATTTGATAAAACGCCTTCCTACTAGTAAATCATTCAGTTTAAATTGCCACTACTCCGTAGTAAATGGCGTGGGTTTGGGGTATATCCTGTGTTCGTGTATTTCAATTTCAGGTATAATAAAATATCGGATCAACAAATCTAACTTGGAAGGTAAGGATAATTTATTTGATGGTAAACTAAATGAAGTTAATTGTATTTGTCAAAGATTCATCGAGGACTTCAAACGGATGTGGAATGTAATTCTTTGAAATGACAATAAATACCATTTTTTTGAATCGATTTTTAATAACACCACCATGACTCTCTTTCTTATTTATACATCAATTTCTTAGATTTGAATAAAATCTACACATTAGTATGTACTGTATATCTAAAAGCATAATTCAGTTGAAACAAGCTTTTCAATTCAGATCAAATAATTCAGGTACTTTAAATTGGACTAATAATATCCGATTAGATTTCATCACAATTATAAATATTATTATACCCTAAAAGTAAAATGTAAATATATAGTATTTTGAAATTCGAACTAAGATAGAGATTCATTAGGATATCAAAGTAAAATTATTGTAGAAGTATAAAACTTGTGTATGCGTGCTTCGGTAATTAGATATGTAACAATTAATTGAATTGATTAATAACAACTCTTGAGATTGTTGGTTCAACCCTCCTTAATTTTTGGTTTAACAATAATGTAAGGTGTAAGTAGTCTTCCTATCACGTAAAGAACAGCTACTAGAACGTGTCCAAAGTGGTAAAGACCACCGTAATAATTTAGTGCGTCTTGAAGTCTGAGAACTTGGAATGATGCGGCTAGATAAGACATGCAGAAAGTCTTCATAAACCATCCGAAAAATCCCCAACCCTTTCTGGCCTGTGAAAAATATCAAAAATATTGAAAACAATTGTTAAAAATAACGGATATAGTGTATAATACAACTAGAGAGAAGAACTTACTAAGCTGTTTTCTTCGCTCTGTTTATAAAATTTCACATAAATATCATCCATCGGTAGATAAAAAGCTACAGAACAAATGCATATGTAATATCCAGCGTAGTATCCATGCCATAAAGCTGAGAGTATAAATGTAACTAGAGTCCTCAGTCCTTTGTGAGGAAATTTGCTATAGACATAAGCAGCCATCCAGTACTGTGTGCATGTATTCCACATCTTCATTGCTACTCTAACATTAGTACATTTCTCAACGCCCCATGTGTTTATATTATGGATAGTCTCAAAGTCAATATCATCGGGTTTTATCTTCTCTGGATTTGTGCTCCTGTGAAAAATTAATCTATAAATTCTAGAGATTTGGAAAACCCTTGGTTTTATATATCATTTTTATAACTGTTCATGCGTGTTAAGAGAAGAGAATTATTATCATCTCATTTTATTGCATTTCTCTCACAAGTTTTCAAACTCTTTATAGTTCTTTGGTCCTAAACCAGCTACTGTGTTACAGTTTGTAGGATAAGCCCCTACTCCAGCCATTGTGCAAACACATTCGGACAGTGCCATACCAGCGTATATTCTCATTTTGAATACAAAAAATGATGGGTAGATGTACAATAGGCGATAAATAAATGTGCGATTACTGAATTCGTCTGACATGAGATACTGGAATATGAAATATAACATTATTCAGATTAATCTGCATGTGAAATAAATTGTATAGTCAAATTTATCGATTAAGTCACACGATGGATTTACCTCAGCAGGATACCAGTATCCTACAAATAGAAAAAGTGCGATAAAGACAGAAATTTCTTTAAGTTTATTGAGTGTGACTCCCCAGTGATCGGCGTATTTGGCAAATGGTCTATGAATCGAATCCCAGTATGTTCTATACCGATAATATGGTCCTGTAAAAAATGATGAATTATTAAACGGTGATCATTTTTATATTGCGATAATAAAATACCATCGTTTTTACGTTTTACATTATATCTGCAATTCATAGTATACATGCAAAGTGGATAACAATTAATTAATATTCTGACCTCAGTTCACATTGTCATTTCATTATTGATTCAAATGTATTAAATAATCGGCATTGTACTCCTGTGCGGTTTTTCCAAAGACTAGATTATTATTATTATTTCTACTGATAAAGTGGTTGTTGAGATTTTTTGAACCATTGAGAGATAGATTTGAACAAGATCAATTGATAATTTATCTAGTGATGTTTTTTTGTTTTTTTTTGTTTTTGTTTTCTGTCTCTCAGTTTATGTTGTTTAAAAAATGGAGAAATTATTGATTATCCTGAATATGATTACCAGTCAATAATCCAATATAGCTAAAACCATAGTGAAATACATCTAGGAATTGAACTTTATCGAAAGCTTTAGACTTTGCACCCCAAGGATCATCTGGTGGTGCTGTTGCAGCTGAGTTTATTTCAAATGCCAATCCAACTAGTTTTAATGTCAGCATCATTTGTATCATGTTTGAGTGTCCCGATGGCAAAGAGAATCCATACCAATCGGCAAGTCGGAAAAAACCGAGCAAGTAAAAGAACGTGAAGCCAAAACTGACGATGTGACATTTTCTGAAAAAAATAAAATACAAAATTTAGAATCTATAATTAATGAAATTCTACAGTTTATAGTTTATTTAAAATGTTTCATAAAAAAAAAAAAAAAAAAGGTAGAATCTAAAATCGAATGAAACAGATTATAACAGAGTTGCGATTTATCTGATGTAAAACTTGAATGTCGACAACATTATTGTCATCGTTCATGAATAAAGATAGAAATACATGTGATAATGTTAATCAGATTTCAGAATGAATATTGAATAGTTAATGATTATGATGATGATAATAATAATAATAATAATGATATTTATAGAAGCGCATACTTCCAAGATAAACGTGAAATGATTATCGCATTAACAAGAGTTACGATTATTGGATGAATAATGTGTGGTCCAGACGCGATAAGGGCAACTATAAATCCGATTCCTGTACTAGCCCATTGTTTTGCATTTCGATCCGTTATATTTCGATAGAAATGTCCAAATCCGATACAGAATAGCAGAAGTAGAACGTATATGATATCATCCCACGACATTTCTCAATGCCTCGAGGATTTATCAAGCAGTCGCGCGTGGAATTCTAACTAATTTTATTACAAACCCGTCAATCCGAGGCACGGAGCACTACTGCTGACTACTGCACTGCATGTGCCGCAGGCCGCAGCCGCCAACTACATACATATATGATATTGATATTATTATTGTCATTATTATTATTATGTGGGTATTGCTATCACTTATCAGTGTGTGTATGGGTGTTCCGAAACTCATTTCGTGCGGACTGTCAACGTGACGTCACTTTTTAGAAAAACTAACCCCCGTGCTGACGTAACGTGCTTTACATATAATTTTTGCTGTCATTAAGATCTTAAATTATTTTAATTCATAGCCGTTTTATGAAGCATTAATCAGTCATTCTGGCAATACTGGGAATTTAGATCAATTTTCGACTTGCGGTAAAAGTAGATCGCCACTTAAGATAATATGAGGAACTATCTTAGTACGGCAACATATTTTCTGCGCCTTATTATAGCAACCCGCATTTCAGTCTTGTAAATCTTTAGTGTCAGTTAGGCGCATTGATATTTGCGGATAAAGTAGTTCGTCGATTCGATCGCGAGATGGCGATACCATTTGGCACCCTGTTGGCACCAATAGTTCGGCAAGGCCGAGCACCGACCTTGACTTTACGTGGCGCCACCTGCTACTTTATCCGCCAACATCAGTGCGCCTAACTAACAGTTAGGGTTTACAAGACTGAAATGCGGGTTACATATAATAGGGCGCACAGATTTTAGCGCCAACAATAGTTCGTATTGTCGTGGGTGGCGAACTACTCTTTTCGCAACTCAAGTTAGAATCAAATTGAATTCTCTATATTGCTAGACTTACTAATTACCGCTACAGAGAAAGACTGATCGAAGTAATCAAACTTCCTAATGATAAAGAAAGCTATGCTTAGTTATAGTAGTTTAAAATTTGAATTCAATGTCTGCTCAAGTATTCGATCTAACATTAAAGAATATAGATCCGTGTACTACACAAATTTTATAGTTAAATAAAATGATGTTCATACGCAATGGTTCTGTTTTCTTTTCACCTATAATATTGATGGCCTTGAAGATATTTGCATCTGCACAAATACATTTTTTCAATCTGTAGCTTTCAAACTTTGGATCTAACAGATAATTCCTGAACGACTTTTTTGTTTCTCTATCAATTCTCTGAAATAAGATGTGCTAAGAATTAACTTAGCAAATACGAGCTCTGTATATCGCCTAAAAATAGAAAACTATTAAGGTGAATCCATTGATTATCAATCATTGACGATGATACAAATCTTTTTCTATAACTTCCATTAAACAAACTACTAACATATCGAAAGTTATCGTCATTTTTCTGAAACCTTGAGTCGCATGATTCAAGTGATAGCAAACAAACGTCAATGCATCCTGTCATTCGTGTAGTAATTATAATTCTCCCCGTATAATATTTTCTGTAAATTAAATGATGTTTGATAAAAACGAGGTAGAAGTTCCGACGTGTGTCGAATGCTCTGGCAAATGTCAATATTATCTACCCACAGAAATCGCGATACACAATTCTCGGAAAGATTGCTGGGTCTCTTACCTCGGTGGAGTTTACGACATCACTGAACTCTGCGGCTGTATCTCGTCTGCAGGCAACGATCGTATCAGACCGATCTTAGCCCACGCTGGAAAGGATATTAGCCACTGGTTTGACCACCGTACAAATGACATTAGGCACTACGTTCATCCAATAACAGGAGTTACGGTCCCTTACTGTCCCCATGGACCGATCCCTGACGTTGATTCTTACGCTCCAGCCACCACTTGGCGACCATTAGATCGCTGCCCTTGGTGGCTTGAGGAAAAATACAGGATAGGAAATCTCACCAAGAATCCTAGGCCTTGTAAAGTAGTAAATGTCCTCACTGGAACACAGTCGTTTATAACGGTAAGAGGGAAAAGGATTTTTAGTGGAAAATAGAATTTGTGGGAATATTATGATACCTATCTAGTATAAGATTCCGTTCTTTTCTCGTTTCAAACAAAGATTGATGAATGTAAATAGGTTTGCGAGGAAGATAGTATCGATCGGATTCAAGAACGTTATTTGGGTTTCAACGCCCACGGTGGTTCTTACACCTGGAAATTCGAGGGTAAGAATATCGACCCTTGCTGTACTTTGACCGAAAACGGAATCCCCGATGAAAGAGACAGATTCACAGCCTGTGGATTACCTGACGATTTTTATATACCGGGTCTTTTGTGCTATTATAACGACGATTTAACCGAGGCTTAATAATTATTTATATGCATTATTATTATCTTGGAATAAAATTTATTTTCTGCGATCAGTATTATAGTTTTTCAATAAAATCGCAATTTTCTTTGTTATCTGTATCGAAGAATGCTTCTTTCTCGATGTCCTGAACAGATGACGCTACCAGTTCTCTTTCCAATCAAAAATAAGAATTACCGACTAAACATTCGATACTAACGCACAAACGTTTCTATTAGTACAATTATAAAATAGAATTTATATTGATCATTCCTGACATTGACTAAGATTCAAATTGAAAGAAAAAAAAAGTAGTATGGAAGATACAGCATCAACAAAGAAGAAGAAGAAGACGAATAAGAAATTTGAAAAATTTGATATAATAAACATAAAGGTAGTTGGAAAAGTTGAACAAAGCCGAGTATTTACGGTGAAGTCTACGTCGGTCGTAGAGATACGTAGGTACAAAGTTAAGGTCAGCGGTGTCCGGGAGACAAATTAATGGTAACGTCTCGCGATGTCATTAGTTAAGAGAGTATAATCCGTAAAAAAGCATTGCTTACAGCATGAGCGCAGAGCAAAGAGAGCTAACAGCTTACGACTTACAAGCTAGGTACAACCGGAGAAGTATATGTACATTGTACAACCGTATGGCTATGCCTCGTCTCGCCTCGCCTCGCTTTGCCTTGGTTCGTTTGCAGACCTGCTGCAGACGCACAATTTGCATATACGCGTGCTGTCTACGTATAGATACACTAATACCTACATACCTTCAACCTGCACGCACCATTTAATGTGTGAATTACGGACTTCGCGGTCCTCTTCAAAAGCAGGCATGCACATACACCCAGGCGCCACCCCCCCGCCCATATCAATTCGCGTATTAAAAGAGCATTGAAACTATACTCCGCGATAATATCGCATAAGAAGAGTCTCTGAAGCAAAAATAATCATCATCAGCTGCGGCATTAAATGAAAATGCCAATTAAACGACAGCGTACATTATAGCGGCCCATTAGTTTGATCGCTACTGCCGCAGTATATACCGATACTCGTAATAGGTATAGATGCAGCTATGATCCTTGGTTTTTGTACAAAAGAAATCCTTCTTCCCTGCGACTCCTAGTTACTGTCTTAAGTCACTCCACTCAACTGAGGACTGGGAGAAGGCTGAACG
This sequence comes from Tenthredo mesomela, assembly GCA_943736025.1. Taxonomy (NCBI): domain Eukaryota; kingdom Metazoa; phylum Arthropoda; class Insecta; order Hymenoptera; family Tenthredinidae; genus Tenthredo; species Tenthredo mesomela. The sequence continues at coordinate 2,446,196 of OX031014.1, read as the reverse complement.
TATAGGGAAAAAGTCATTTCTATCCGGTTATGTATGTATAACGTTCGATAATACATATATACAACTGCCTATGCATCCACTGCACATATCTCTACTTATTGGTCAGTGGTGCAGCAGTTGCCTTTATCGGGTTTTCTTCTTCGTCGTCGTCGTTGTCTAAGGGCCACGCGCGAAGGTCGTTCCCCGCGTTTCTGATCTCCTCGACTCTCTCTTCTTCTGCTTATATGCTTCTACCGATCACCCTCTTCTTATCCTTATTCCCGCACACTAACGTTCGGAGACACATTCCTCCTGGGTCTCGGCGCCATCGGCTTAAGATCTTCGATGGCGTTAGTGACTTATGACGCTGATTCCGGTCAGCTAAGATTTTATTATACCTATACCTATACCTACCTACAGTTCGCGATCGAACGCTCCAAAGAAGAAGAAGAAGAAGAAGAAGAAGAAGAGGAGCCGATCTGAGCTGGATGTGGAACGGGGTTTTGTTTTGCCAGTAGAATTGTAACCGCGATCGAGGATCGCAAACCGAGTCATGTACCGTGGACAAGGTCGTTTTAGCAAGCCAACGCGTACGCGTACGGCGCAAGTAGTACCCTGTGAAGTTTTAGTATAGGTAGGTAAGGATACTCATGTACGTAGGTGCTACAGAAGCGATGTGAGCTCCGCGCAGTCCTCAAGGTTAGATTAGACCGGGTTAACTTTACTGCAGTTATTCTCGCTCTGTATATCTACTGTAGTTATATCCTCAGACGAGATATACGACTACGACTCCGCAACTCGCGACGCGATGCCTCTGCAGTTTATAGTTCTTTACCTCGTACTCGTATACTCCTCCTTCTAGCTCGTTGCACACCAGCTATATACTCTTCTCGATCGTTGTGCAGCGGATTTAATCACGAGGTTAATAGGATTCCCCGATATTCTCCATAATGTCGTATACTTTATTATCAACGATATTTCATTTATATACAGTCACCTGATTTTCAAATTTCACAAAGTTTAAATAAAAAACAAGAATCAAAAAAAAAAAAAAAAAAATAAAATCATTCATTTACGAAACACATCGTGGTTATTTTTTTTGGACAAGATTTTATATACCTACTCACCGGTATCTAGTCGTAAGTCATCGCGCATGTAGGAATGGTTACAGGTTCGGTGTGCTGCAACGCAGAGAAAGGGCGAGAGGTAACGTCGCGGGCTTAATTGGCTTCGGTGTATTTTCAAGTAACCAGTGTTCGGGAAGATGTCCGTCTTATCGAGAGATCGCGAGTCATAGGTATTCGCGGTAAACACTTTTTGCCGAGGTTTATATATTCGGTTCTTTGTACGCCGCGTGCAGTGGAATATCAAAATTAAAACCGGCTTCGGATATAGGGGAGAGTTGCCATTATTGGACCGCCACCTAAATTGAACCGTTTCAATTTGGTAATTTTTTGCAACTGTATCTTCTCAATTTTGAGAATTGTAAAAATGGATACCATCAGTACTAGAAATTCTCTAAACATTCCTATTTTTACAATTCTCAAAATCGAAGAGATACTGTTGCAAAAAATTACCAAACTGAAACTGTCCAGTTTAGGCGGCGGTCCAATAATGGCAACTCTCCCCTATAGTTGAAATATTATATACGATTTCATAATCCAAAATTTTGGTGCATTACTTTTTTTTTTTTTATACTTGGATTTGGTATGACATGAATTCACTAGTTTTATCAAAAAAGCTGATCCTTTCCTTATGTGAAAAAGAAACTGAATGAGAAGAATATATATAACAAGATGAAAACGAGATTAAACCCTGAGACCACGCATATTCGTGCGCGTTTCATGTACTCGTATAATAAAGTCCCACGCGAGGGTCTCAAGTTGAACCCTGAACCCTGAAGTTAACGAGAGAAGTTAAGGAGGTAGAATGTAGGTACACGTGTATAGCTTCGACATAGCCGACAAACTGACCAGTGACCACCCTGTTCCTTAAAGAATAACTAAAAATTGCGAGAAAGTCAAGAGAAAATGAAAAAAATCGTTTAGCTATATCCAAGAATGATAATCGCCGATAAAAACTGAACTGAAAAAAAAAAATTAAAAAGAAGAATAATAATTCGGGCTATTGCATGAGACGAGGCTAATTTCCAAGCCCTCTGGCTGATTATTGCTTTGTTAATAACGTCTGCGGGGGGTCGGGATTCATTCCTGCGGGTGCAATTTGTTTCGAAGCCTTGATTCGGCGCGCCCTGAACCGCTGCAGAATAGCTCACGTTATAAAGTCAGCTGGCCCGGGCGAAGAACGGGCAAAATGATTGATCGGGCAATTAGGCACATCGCTCAAACCCGTCCCGAAACTCGCGGGTGAATTTATATCTAGACACATATATATATATATTATATGTACCATATAGTATGTATATTTATACTTTATACCTAGGACAGTCAGTCGCCCAGGGCCGACTTCGCAACGGGCATCAAGACGCCTCCACGGATATCATGAGATGCTGCGTTCGGCTAAAGCGATTCAGCTATTATGTTGCAGGAAATGTGAAAGTGCGCTAAATTCCACCATATATAGATGGGTATATATAAACATGCAACGAAATAGTCTAGGTATACATAAATTTTCAAATATAACTGTTAGACATTAAAATTCAAGCTCTTATATATATACAGGGTGAGTCTCTTCAAAGGTCCAAAATGGGTGGGACTTCCGTGATTCGTGATCAAGCATTGCTACCCTATTCCCATCCGGATAATTCTTTACCTGATTGGCTGAATGCGTGCCTTCGCCGTGAGTAAGTCCCACCCATTTTGGACTTTTGAAGAGACTCACCCTGTATATAGTTCGTATTTTAGATTTTAGAACACGGTGTTAAGTTCCGTATAAAGGGTTGGAATGGGTAAGCTAGAACATTGTGTATACCTAGATATTGTAAAGACAGAAACGTGAATAGTATGTGTGAAGAAGCGGAATGGAACTGGCTGGTAATCTTAAGCGGCGTAAACTGGGCTTAAACCCGGTTATTAATTGTTTTACATGCCTCGTTGGCGGGTTATTGTTGTTATTCAACGTCAGTTAGCTACTCTGTAATTACGGGCTTACCTACCTACTCGTATTTACAACTTGCCGTCAAATAAATGCAGTCCGGGACAGTCCCGAGGCGAAAGTGCAGAAAGAGAGAGAGAGAGAGAGATAAGATGATGCAGATCATCGTCTCTCGTCTTTCTTTCTCATTTCTTATGCATTTATATAAAAAAGAAGATATGAAAAAGAAGAATTTCGATAATTTGATCAAACTCAAAAGTCTGCATTCGTATAGTATGACCACAATTGTTTGCACTCTAGGCTGGAAATCAACGGTGCATATCTCTAGGAAGTCATCTATCTTATAGTCTAGCCAACGTACAGCAGAGTTAGTTGGTTTAGATATGATAATACGCGTTGCCGAGGGAGGTAATCAATTATTCGTAGAGAAATGTGTACTTAAACCGATTATCAAACTATACCTGTTCAAGTCGACGAGCTACGAGGCTACTATAGATGATCTTTTGTACAGTTTACTATAGTAGACACACCCGCGCACCTAGTATACAAATCTGTAATATCGTAACTGTGTTACAATACCTGGAGCTTGAGCTCAACTTGCGATAGTAACTCGACTTCGATTGATGGGCGTCTCTTGGGCCGTTTCCTCTAATTGCACGATTTCTTGTTGCATGATGCATGCAAATAGTACCAGCGGGTTATTCAGAATTACGAGTTTCAACGTATAGTTGAGGTACTATATGTATACACCAAGGATCGTCGGTTCATTGAGGTCGTTGATTCATTCGAAAAATTTCAAAGTCGCAGGCTCAAAATTTCAAAATTCTTAAGGCTAAAGATTTAAGAGGCTGAACCTCCGAAGCTTGAAATTCACGCATCTGTACACTAAACGTAATGGATTCTGATCCGGACGAGTTGGACAATTCTAGAAACAGTCAATCGGCGCTCTGGATTTTTTTAATCCAGAGCGCCGATTGGCTGTTTCTAGAATTGTCCAACTCGTCCGGATCAGAATCCATTACGTTTAGTGTACATTCAAATGTTTAATAACGCGGACTGAGATTTGATTTTTGGAACAAAAGTTTCAAAATCCTATCAATCATTTATCACATCATGAAGTTATCGTGTTCTAGACTTCAGAGTTTCTAAAAATCTGAAATCGTCTCAAAAGAATTTGGAATGTTGACCGTTCGAAGCTTCTGAAATTAGAAACTTCGACCCGTCCCCAATCATTCATATTCACAAGTCTCTGATTTCGTGTAAAAATGCTGTGTTCATATATTTTCATCTCTAATTATTAATTTTTGCATTTTTTTCTGCTAGTAGGTACTATATAGCCAGATAAATTTACCGGAAATTCAATTACGAGGTTGAATATTTTCTCACGTTCAATTTACGGGCTGTCATATAGTTATTATCACAAATGTCCGTGCAATGCTTAACGCAATGGAAATGGGTTTAATTTTCTATTCTACAGACCGAAACGAACAACTTAAATGTTATGCGATTTCCTTATGAACACGATTATATAAAAAATGCGTAAGTGTACAATATATATATAGGCATATGAAAACTAAGAAATCTGAAGATTTACTCCCATATAACATCAAACGACGATCTCTATGCAGATATATATATACATATATGTTACATACTCTCTCTATACTTACATACAGTTCTTCTTCTCGCGGTTTAATCGGTAATCATCCAGACTGATAGCTCTTCTGCAACGTCACGGCTTCTGTCCCTGCGACTGCAGGCTGCGCTGCACTCTTCATCTTCGCTGACTGCTGCAGCTAGTGATATTAATGAACCACTTGCCTTCGAACTTAAAGTTACGGTCGAGTCCAGGTCGTGGGATAGTCCCGGATGCTAGATATATAGGAGGGACCCCATTGGAATTGATGGATCTTAAAAAAATTAACGATTATTACAGATATATTTCTCCTAATAGATGTTATACTACAATTATAATTACACCCTACATATCGGGTATATAGTTAATTATTGTTATTTCACCCGCGTTCTATCCGACTATCTTATATCCACCTATAAGTTAATGGAACTTTCTCTACCCTCCACCCTGCCATCTCTTCAGAGTTCAGACCAGCGCGTGCAGCGCACTATTGATAATTAATTCTATCAAGGGTCGCGCTTCAACTTCGAGGATAAATAAATTAGCTTTTTATTAATACGGGCTGTTAACAGTCTCGGTTGATTATAATTGAAAGAGACACACTTTGTACCACTGATCGTGCGTAAATGAACGGTCTTATATCTCCTATGCCGAGGCTAAAGCGAGGCGGAGTACCTACATAGTATGCGATTACTTCAGTCATGGTTGCAGTCCATGGCGCCACTGAATAGTGGATTAGGTTCTTCAAGGCTTGAAGAAAAATGCAAAAAAATAAAAATGAAAATAAGGAATCATCTTTGCAATTATATTTCTCATGATATGCGAATCATTGAATGTCTGATGAACGTATAAAGAAAGAACCTTTACAATCAATATATGAGCTGCTTACTTGTCATTTCTCCATGGCACATGCCACACAACGGTTTAATTCCATTTTTGAAATTGATATTGCAATAATATCGCTGGTGTAACAAGCACTGTTATATTATTGATAGAATGTATTCCTGGGAGTAAGGCTTTGAGAAATAAGTCATACGACACCCGGCGCCGAGAAGGGGCATAACTACGTACCTACGTACCTTCGCGAGGCTCTAGGAAGCAGAGTTATTGAACGTGACTTTATACGTTGTCTCGAACGCGTTCCCCGGAAAAACTTCCATCTTCTAACTAGGTATATAAACTGACAAAGGTTACGAGCTGAACACTTCTGGAAATTTATAACGGTGCAATAGTACCTAGATATGCGAGTTTTACTGGGTATTAGACGGGTACCTTAACCTACGGGGAATCGCGTCTTATGCGATAACCCGATACGCTGCAGTGGCAACAAGCGTAGCGTCGGTTACGAGACTTGCTAGGCGCCGGTCGTCTTGATTTATCATTTTTTTTTTTCGTTTTTTTCTTCTTCTTCTTTTCTAAGGAGTCGAGATTAGTGAAAAGATTCATTCGTCGGATATACACCTAGAGGGAAATAGATAGACGTTGCATTCTGACATCTAGACTCGAATAACTTTCGATCTAGACAGTAGACAGATTTTAACGAAACCTGGTACAGAAATATCTTCGATAAATACCACACGCAAAAAAAGTGCTGTCAAATTTACTATGTGGGCAGTAAATATATAGGGACAGCACTTTTTTGCAGTAGAAATTATCACAATTGTGGTGACATTCACTCATGTAGACATTGAAGGCCACTTGCTCCAATGTACCCTGCAATACTGCAATTGTGATAATTTCTACTGCAAAAAAGTGCTGTCCCTATATTTAATGCTCACATAGTAAATTTGACAGCACTTTTTTTTGCGTGCAGATCTGGTTTTCAAATATTGGGAAAATTGGTCCTAGGGTCTGCGAATAGAAAGAAAAAAGGAAAAATATCAGATCCCCCTGCCTTTCTTCTCAGTTCTTTTGTCTGTTATGTATATGAAACGTCAATTTTTTACCAAAGGTTTTCAAAAATCTGTTCAATAAATGCGCAGGGATTCAATTGCAGAAAAGGTTTCGTGTGTAAAAATTATGAAAAATGTTTCGATTGGTCAAGTCTGTGTCAGCAGTTAAAAAGATCGTCCATAATCGTAGCTTCAAAAATATATCAGCAGAAAATTCGAGGGTTATGAAAATCGCGGTTATTGGTGCTGCTGGTAGAACAGGTAACCGAATCGATCTCCCTGCTCATCACCATAATATAATATATGAACAATCGATTTTTTTTTTTGCTAAATCGTAGGAAGATGTCTTTCGCTGTTATTAAAACGGTCAAGCATAGTCGAGGAATTAGCATTGTACGACGAATTGCCTACCGAAAGTTTGGCTCTCGAGCTCAATCACGTTAACACTCCTTGCAAGGTGAACGGTTACTCTGGTATCTCAAATATCGAGGATGCTCTGATAAAGGCAAAGGTTGTTGTAATAACCGCTGGAACTCCGGCTAGATATAAAAGAAGTGGAGGAGAAATGCTTAAAACTAATGCGAACATCTTAGCCGACTTGATTCCATATGTGATTCAATTTTCACCTAGGGTAAGTGAAATATATACCATCGTGCGAACGTGGATTCATATGGATATGAAATTTTCCGGAACAATTCAGAATTTTAATATTACCGAATCACAGTTCGAAAAAACATGAGGTTGATGTTCGTAACGTTAACGTAACAGAATATTCGTTGAAGAAATGCAATGTTTCACACAATTTGAGAAATTATGCACCGTACGTTCTTGATCCGTTTGAAATGTTCGAGCTTTGAATTTGAGAATTTTTTGACGAATATTTTGTTGCGTTAACGTTACGAACTTCAACCTAATGAAAAAACGGTATTTCTGGAAAAGTCTACATAGCAGATTTGAAAAACTTTCAAACTAAGAACACTTAATGGTTCAGAATTTCGAAAGCTATAAATATCCGAAGGGCCAAATCTCCGCAATTTGAAATCCAATAAGTGCGCATGGTCAAATTAATCGTCCCGAGATTTACTTTTGGGAAAAAAACAGTTTCAAAATCCTATCAATATTATTTATGACACGATGAAGTATTTTTCGTCTTCAGATCCTGAGAAATAGACCAAAATTATCGGATCTTTGGCCTATCGGGGGTCTAGACTTTCGATCATTTGGAAATTTAATGTCCTATTAGTAAGCTTCAACGTTTCTGAAAATTTGGAACATCAACCAGGTTCCCGGGGTATTGTATAACGTGGAATTTGATACCGCATAGCGTAGATTTATTTAGTGTATAATTACGACCTCACCAGTATTATTATTGTAATAAATTTGAAGGGAGCTGTATCAGAAAGGCGCGCACATAATATACACGCAGTGAATTAAATGACGATTGACGGGCCGAAAAGTAATGCCACCTTAATTAGTTTTAAACGAAGATTGACGTATCAATAGAGCGAGCGTAATACTAGACCGTGGAATTTGTGACCCTAGCTTGATTACCAGAACGTATAATTCAATATCCCAATAAATTGTATATCGTAGGTTACATGAGATTCCCTTTTTTTTCTTTCTATTCTTTTTATATAAATCTATGTATCACTATGTACCTATATTTTTATTCGCACAGAATTTAGTGAAGATATTTTTATTTCCGTCTCTAAATCGCAATAACGATCATCAGCAGCCGGTTGTTCGACTTTCTTCAATTAGCTATGTCAAACTAATATAATATAACCGTCTATCAATTAAACCATTTGATTCAATCCTCGAGCCGAAATTATTTCTTGGTATCTGCATCTGCGTTCCCCTGTTCTTATATATTTTATAGTAGTTTATTTAATTTTTATATAAAAATCGATGATAAAAATAGCCAATTATAAATACATGTAAGTAGCGAACGTCCGTTTAGACGAGAGAAAATACTAACTCCGGTTCTTCAAAGCCCTTATAGCTACTGTAGCGCATAAGCAATTAGCATTTCTTTCAAGCTAATTGGTCCAGACCCTAAATACGTCTGTTAGAGACAAGGTGCGAGGAGTAGTAGCTCTCGGAGAGCTAAAATCCTCTAACTAGAACGCGGTGACAATTAATGTCACGTAACTCGTCAACTCGACGACGACGACGTCGCGGACGCGGACGCGACGTACGACACTCTCGATCTGACCGATCAACCAAAAGTTGAACATAGGGTCTCAGAGCACAGCCCGTGTCAACATCGACTCTGGAATTCGGGCCAGGCTTTTAGAGGTGAAGAAATAGCCAGCCACGTTCTTTAAATAAACTTACATACCTTAAATATGCGTTTATGTATTTGAATTTCTTGAATTCCGACTATCTCTCTCTCTCTCTCTCGAATTGTCAGTGACAAATGCGGGGGATTAGTGATCGGGAGATTTATTTTTTCGAGCTAATCTAATCAATTTTCTTTTTTGTATTTCTCGTTTTGTATTCTGCAGGCGATGGTAGCTGTCGTAACGAGTCCAGTGAACATTCTGATTCCATTTATCGCTGAAATGTACAAAAAATCGGGACTCTACGAGCTCAATAACATATTCGGTGTCACTACTTTGGATTGTGTTCGTTCCAACACATTCGCAGCCGAAGTTCTTGGCTTGGCACCAGAATCTGTTGTTGTTCCTGTTATCGGTGGAAATTGTGAAAAAACATGCATCCCTCTTTTTTCTTATACGAAACCATGCTGCGAATTGACAAACGTGAGAACATAATAATAATATGTTGTATATACAAATTTTATCATTACCTATGCGTTTTAATTTCTGTTTATAGTTTGTATCTTATACTTTGATAAGGATTTTGCTAAATTCTTCAAGGCACTCGTCAATTATTTTTTAAATAGAGAATTTCAATATTTTTTTTTATCGATTTTCTGGAAGATATTTAACGCGATGTTAGTCTTGATCGTTTCATGTATAAGAATTCGACGAGACCACGATGACTTATGCGACCACCAACCTGCACTGGCTTTGGCCACGCGCCCGCTAGTCATTCGCACACGTAAAGAAATGAGACTGAAATACCAAGAGACTAGTGATATACACCTGCGTATATAATATCGCCTATAGCTATATAGAATCTTTCGTTTCGAAAGGGGGGGATCATAAATCACTAAGATATTAAAGATACTAACACATTTTTGCATCTCTTGGAAAAAAATAAAATAAAAACTAAAGGAAGAGATCAGCAAGTTAACTTCATCAGTGAGACTGGCGAACGAGGATCTCCTAAAAAGTTACAACGGAAACGGGTCCCCTTCTTTAGGCATGGCTTTTGCGACAGCTAGATTCTGCATCTCCTTATGCAAAGGTGAGCTCAAGGAGTTTCTCTTCGTTTTCTCTTTTTTTGGGTTTGAGAAAAAAGATTGTATGAAAAAAAAAAGAAAGAAAGAAAGAATAGAAAAAAAAAAAATCTCCCCACAGGACTTCGGGGCCTGCCTGGTGTCGTTGAATGCGCTTACGTCCGGTCCTGTGTCGTACCGGACGTGACGTATTTTTCCTCGCCGTTGGAACTCGGGCCCAATGGTATCCAGAAGAATTTGGGTGTGCCACAGCTAACGAATTACGAATGCAAGATGCTGGATTCCGCGATCCCCATTATACAAGATGGGATAAAAATAGGCGAGGTACGTGTTCCTGCGATTCCCTCTCATATTAATACGACAACCGCGAAAATCTTCAATTTTAAGGATCTAATCTCATCCAGCATCGTTTAATCGCGAAATAAACGCGCTGCAGTTAATCAGAAGAAGCGAAATTACTTCTTATAAGGCGAAAGACGGTTTTCTATACCGTTATAGATAAATAAAAAAAAATAAAAAATAAAAAAAAAATCTTCAGGTTTCTTTGTCATGTCAGAATAGTTGGAGATATACGGTCGTACGGAAGCCAGCTACTGCTTGTAGCAGGCTGTATACTTGCGGAAGACGCTTGTAGAATCACTATGAGCTACACTGCGGGAGTTTGTATCGATAAAAAAAGCAAAAATAAAAAATAAATAAATAAATAAATAAATTATAAACGAAAGATCAGTGAATGAAAGCCCATATTATGCCCGAGACCCAAAATCTTAGGATTAGGCAATTACACGTTTAACTGGAATTTACAGAATCTTGCACTCGGCTCCGAGACCCATTCCACCGAAGTTTGCCCCACGGATCCAAATCCCTGCCCAAGTCCCGTTCTAACAACTCGTATCCGACACCCAAATCCGAATTCCCCTGCAATACCCACTGCGTAGGATGATATAAATTTCAAGATCCCGTTCGAGGTACCTCATATATACACCCCCGCGGAAGCGCACCTACTCCCACACGAAAAAAACGTTACCTTATACTTGCGTGTAAACGCGATGATAACGAAAAAAAAAATAAAAAAAAAAAATTACAAAAAAAAACTAATGAGAATAAAAAATTGTACCCGTTATTCGTACCGTTTTTCATATCATTTTATTAAACAATTAAATTTTCATCTCGTTCAAATCGAAATTTTATTTTGTTACAATTTTTTTTTTTTTTTTTTTTTTTTTTTTTTTCTATCTCTCGCCCAGCACCGTGAAGTGTGAAAGAAAAAATGATCAAGCAATCGTATATAGGAAGGTGTAAGACTAATTGAAACTATCAGTTCCTGGTGGCAGAGTAACTGGGAGGCAAGCAGCGAGTAACTGCAGCAGCGCACAACACACAGTGAATAGTAACCGGTAGGTGTAGTCAACGTCAAGGCGACAAAAATAGTCGTATGGCTGAAGTAACTACATGTATATGTAATATGTAAGTATAGGTACCCCAAGATCTTCCCTTTCTCTGTTTATCGTTCTTTAGACGATTTGTTTCGGAGATTTGACATCGTTAATCTTTACGATACAAACAATTATACCCAAACTACATATAGGAGTCCTTAGGAAAACTAGACGAACGTTATATTGTACCTACACAGTAAAAAAGGTTGACTTGAGCCAAGAAAATAATTCTTGATTCAAGATAATTTTGCGGTACAAAAATGAAGACCGAAATTTTCTCGGATCAAATCAAAAATTTTCTCGAGCCAAGAAAATTTTCCAAATTTTCTTGGTTCGAGCAAAAAATTTTGATTTGATCCGAGAAAATTTCGGTCTTCATTTTTGGACCGCAAAATTATCTTGAATCAAGTCAACCTTTCTTTGTGTGTACTTATTCCTATATGAATGGCGTACTTCAGTTAAATTGTGTATATTCCCAAAAATAAAACATCGAAAATTAATTATTGTCTTGTAAAATTTGGAAAAAAAAAAAAGAAACAAATTTTTTTTATGTTCAATAATATTATTGCTCCCTTCGATGTGGTATTGACGACTCTATATATTTTAACCGCACATAAGCGTGATTACGGGTCTGTCTGTCGTAAATCAATACGATCGTATACTCGGGAAGAGAGTAGTGTAATAAAATTCTCTAAAACCGATCTAGAGCAGTGAGCAATAAATAAATTGATGCTACAAGCCTAGTTATGTGATTATAACGATTAACCCCCCGCAGAGTTTCGTGTCTTCGTTATTTAACCGAGCCAGGAGGGCGCGCTACGAGTATTCGTATTTAACTTCGGTATATATATCGTAATATAATAAAGCGATATATATATCGCGTCACTAATGCCATAAGGTCGTAAGCGCGAAAAAATTATTTTTTTTGCGGATATGCCCAAACAATGTTAAATGGAATGAAAAAGATTTCGCCACTAAAAAGAACGAATTTTTTTTTTTTTTTTTTTTCTGGCGCTTACGACCTTACGGCATTAGTGACGCGATATGTACACAGAAAGAAAGGGTAACTTGATTCAAGAAAATTTTGCGGTCCAAAAATGGAGACCGAAATTTTCTCGGATCAAATCAAAAATTTGTCTCGAACCAAGAAAATTGGCACAATTTTCTTGGTTCGAGACAAATTTTTGATTTGATCCGAGAAAATTTCGGTCTCCATTTTTGGACCGCAAAATTTTCTTGAATCAAGTTACCCTTTCTTTCTGTGTAGAATGTTGAATGACTGATGGGTCCTTACCTGGTGCATATAGTTATATCATCGTTTTATATTTATTATTTGAATCCCACTAATAATATGTACATTATTAGTGGATAATTTAATGCCTATTTAAATCCTATATATATATATGAGGATATGCACAGGCAGCGGCAACAAGGTGCAAATATCATTATATACATATATATATATATATATACCTATATGTACATATACCAACCCTAAAATATAATATATGAATAATAATTTACTGCCCTGTCCGCGATATTATACTAGCGAGGAATTCGACTCGGCTGTATAACAGGTTGATTTAGGGTCGATTCAGAAAGAGCCGAGAAGAATTTCGTTGAACAAACATATAACCCCGGGGTGGTGGGTGCACGTGTAGTATCGTATTATTTACTCTATACGAGGTAAAATATATACCTAAGCGAAAGCGGGATTTATGCGTGAATATATGAAATTTAGACAAATTTTTTAGATCCCGAAATTCAGAATTTTATAATATTACCAAATCAGACAAAATCGGTTTCTGAGCTTTCGATTAAAAATTAATTATTTTTTTTTTTTTTGTCTTCACATCCTGAGAAATGAACAGAAATTTTCGAATCTTTGGTCTTTCGAGGGTCTGGACTTGCAGAATTTAAATGTTCCATAAATTTCATAATTCATAAAAGTTAAAAATCGTTTCAAATGAATTCGGAATTTTGAAAATTTCGGAACTTTAACCCGGCTTGGCCCCGGTATGTATAATATAAATATAAATCTATTTTCTAATACGATTCCGGTATTCAGGAAATGCGGTAGAGAAATTCCAATAAAACCCCCTGCTGCTGTACTTATACCTACCGAAGAGAAAAGCATAAGGAAGAACGGTCGTTTATTTTCGGAGTAATGATCAGCCACTCGCCGCACAAGGTGATACACCACGAATGGTGGATGCTGCACAAATGTTTGTTTAAACTCATCTAGCCGGTTGCATCCAGCAGCCGGTTCGTCTATTTCTCTCCTCTCGTAGGTAATAGACGTGTTAGTGCACTGCGTTAGGGTTAGCAGATTTTGAACGTCACTTCCGCGACTCGTGTCATAGTAGGCTGAATTCTATTTCCATTTTTTTTTTTTTTAATCTTTTTAGTTTTTTCCTTCTATTTTTTATTCTCTAGAATTTTCTTCAACCCTTTCTTTGTCTTCCAGTTCTTTTATTTTTTCTATAGCGCGTTTTCTATAAGCCCCGAGATTTCCGGACTCCGGAGATTTTTTAGGGGAAATAAACGAGCGTACATACAACCAACAGTATCCTGCGAGAGCTATAGAACGAGAGAAAGTAGTTAATTTTCTTTATATGTATTATATGTAGACGCGAAGAGGCGCGCTGTGTGTCGTCTTTAAATTTCCTACTATACGGTACAGTTTTAGGTCAGAAATTTAAACAAGGTACTTTTTAGTACAATTAAGCTGTCGGCATCGTATATCGAAACAGTAATTCGCCGGTAAACATTTCCTGTTCATTTCGTCGCGTCGCATAGCGTCGCGGCATTCGGGTATAGAACTCAAGAGCTATCAACCTTTTCTCCAAATAGATTTTGTACTATTCTCGTCGTTAGAGGGTTAATATTAGATTTCTAAGCTCCTAGAGTGTAGAACCAAAACACGCATTCTATCACGTACCGGGGGGAAACCACGTGTGATTTATACTAGATATGTCCTCGCCTCTCAATATACGATTAGAAGAAAATATCTCGAAATTCGAGTTGCACAAGAATTTCATTTTTTATTCCTCATTTTCTTAATTCCATCTTTTTCTTAATTATCTCTCTTGTCTCTCTACTTACTGGAATGATAGAAACGGGTTTAAAATAAAACATGTGATAACTATCACTACGAGGAACAATAAAACCCTGGATTACCCCAGCGCTACGCTGTACGAAGGTTCAAACTTACTAGCGTCACGCCTCGACCATTTGTCTAACAATTATTTAGGCTCGTCTTATTTATCCGACGATTTTATTCTCGCGACGTAAAAGTATCTACAAACTTTAACCCCCGACGTTAGAAAAAAAGAAAAGAAAAAAAAAAAAAAAAAAAAAAAAACACCGTAGGATAATTCAGATATATTTTACTTCACCGTATAGTCACTTTACCCTTTTCTCATTATATGTATAACACTCGTATATACATCGTTGTTTCTCGTCGCAGCGGTGGGCCCTTCGGTATATAAAATTCGATCGTAAATTAAACAGGTTGAGTTTTAGTCTTATTCTTTGAAAAATACGAAAATATATATATATATATATAGTCGGAAGATATCACACACGTGTAATTTCTCTCCGATTTTTTATCACAGAATCTTCTTGATTAAAAAACAAAAAAAAAAAAAGGCAAAAGCTAAGTTTTCAGCGAATCTTATCTACGAATTTCTTATTTTAAAATCAAGTCACGATCTTGCGAATGCGGCTAGAGTTGAGTTAAATTCATATCGTAAATCGTGCCATAGGCGATGTATTATAATATATATGTAATACAATACGTATATACGCATATATATGCTTATAGTATATATATCTAATTATTATACGGCATAAGATAACGCCTCAGCTTCCGTCTGGTTATAAGTAAAACGTATCTTTTATTTGGATTAACGGTTGAGCACGTGCTACGAAAACTCGTTTCTACATCTTCCATATATCCGAGTTGATACGCCAGAGCACGGTGCCTTAAGCGGCGCCTGGGGGTTCCAAGAAGACATTTTTCAAAACGTTTTTCATTATCTTTTTTTTTTTTTTATATACATTTTTTCTTAATTTTTACTTATATTATATGTAAAATAAAACGAAATTAAATCTTACACGGGATAAAGAACCAAATTCTTCTGAAAAAAAAAAAAAAAAGATCTTTTGAGACCTGAAATCGGAGGATGTTGTTGCCAACGGGTCCCGACGCGACGTACTATCGCCTAAACGTGGGAGAAGACGCGTCGCGGCGCAACCTCTAGTCTGCGAAACGTTCACCAAAGTACAGTCTTTCGTATTATAAAACGGGTAAAATGACTGTGATCAGACCGCGATAAACCATAAACTGGTTAATGGCGATTCTCTCGTTCTTACTCTGTGGTTTACGACGGAATACACGATGCCCCATCACAACCATACGAATTAGGTTCATATAGGTATATATATGCGTGCGAAAAGTGAGGAAAAAAATAAAACAAATTTTGCAAACTGATGTGGTATTCCATACGTGAACCGGATCAGTTTTTGACCTGAGGTCATCGAATTTGACGCCAATGCAGATTCAGATTCCTTGTTACTACATGAGATGCCCCCAACAGTTACAGAGCATGAAAATAATTGGTTCAATTTATATCGCTGTCATGATTATGCCAAAAATTTAATTACCACATTTTCAACTCCACTTATTTCAGCCATGCATGAACAAAATCATATAACTTCCCATAGTGCATATTCTACGCGCATAAATGAGCTCCTTCAAAATATGTAGCACTTCGAATATTTTTGGAATTCTTAAACATGTAAAACTTAGAAAATATGCGATTTCTTTGTTCTTCTTCTTGAAGGGTCACACCAATTGCCCTGAAATTTTCACTGAAATTACTTCGAGGTGGCACTAAGAAGTGATCAAAATTTCAGCCTCTCGTTTTTCTTCTTTTTTTTTTCCAAAAACCGGCGAAGCATATGTAAAACTTGGAAAATATGTGTTTTTATTTTTTTTCTACTTGAAGGGTCACACGGATTGCCTTGAAATTTTCACCGAAATTACTTCAAAGTGTCACAAAGAAGTGATAAAATTTCCAGCCTCCCGTTTTTTACTTTTTTTTTTGCCAAATAACCGACTTCCCCATATATAAACTGAGCGAAGCTCAGCTTTCTTCATTCTCTTCTTCTTTCCATCAAATTCAAATTCAAATTCAAATTCAAATTCAAATCCAAATTGAAATTGAAATTAAAATTCAAGTTCAATGTCCCACCCCATTCGAGTTTGAGAGAATGTTCTACGATTCTCTCCGACGCACTTGATGGTCGGTATTACAAGTTCGCGTGTCGCAATTGCGGGCGAATGTAAAACTACGTTCGCAATTACTTTAACGTACGTTATTATTAGTCTGAGCATCGTGCGGTGAGACAATAACGATAAATCAGTTCATTGCAATGGCGTGCGGCGTGAGACTTGAGCTGAGTTTTGATTTACCGCAATAAGGTTCGAATATTTATTTTTCAAATTTTCATCGCGCGCACTTACATATAAAATTGGACGAAATTTCATCGACGGTGAAAAATTGTTTAATACTATATATGGGTAGCAATTTTCTTCATTATCTTTATATATCGCAACGAGATTTGTGTTATAATATCTGCTCAACCTTGTGTTTATTAATTTTCTCTTCACAGTCATCTTCTTCCGTCATCTTTCGCATCTCTCATTTCTCATATCTCATTTCTCATATTGTAAATCTTTTATTTTTCGATCTTGAATATTAAACCTATCTACCTACGTATATACGAGCTAAGACGAGAAGACTCAAGACTCTAGACTATCTAGACGCCGTCTGGTATGCTGCTGCCGCAGCATCCCGCAGACGTAGAACTTATAGACGGCGCCACTGTAGGTGTCTACGATCTCTTAGTACTATCCCCCTTTCTTAACCGTATACCCCTCATATTCACCCACCCACGAGTTTCGCTTCAGCAATCCAACAAGTCTATAAATAAGGTTCGTCGGCCGCACGCGACTTTTCAAAAACCCGGATGGCGGTATATATGGGGAATTTAATATCTAGGTATAAGAAGAAGAAAAAATTGAAAAAAAAAAAGGATTTTATTTTACCCTTTCACAAAACCCCGAGTATATTACACATTTCAGATTCCGGGTGAAAAAGAGCACGTTTCAAATTCCGGGTGGAAAAGAGCACATTTCAAATTCCGGGTGGAAAAGAGCACGTTTCAGATTCCGAGTGAAAAAGAGCATGTTTCAGATTCCGGATGGAAAAGAACACGTTTCAGATTGAGAATGAAAAATAGCACGTTTCAGATTCACTCGAAAACTAGCACAATTCAGGCGAAGCGAATATTACTCATTAGTAAGTGTCAGGTAGGTTTATTATGAAATTGGAAATGCACAATTATGCACAAAAACTCGATTCAATTTTATCATTGAATGATTAATTCAATCTTATAATAAACCTACCTGACACTTGCTAATAAGTAATATTCGGTTCAACCTGAATTGTGCTAGTTTTCATTCTCAATCTGAAACGTGTTCTTTTCCATCCGGAATCTGAAAAATGCTCTTTTCCACTCGGAATCTGAAACGTGCTCTTTTCCACCCGGAATCTGAAATGTGCTCTTTTCCACCCGGAATTTGAAACGTGCTCTTTTTCACCCGGAATCTGAAATGTGCTGTTATTCGTATCGGGCGTCGATTTGTTAAAAAAAAAAAAAAAAACCCCATGGATTACATCCAGGACTAATTAATTGGACAAACAAAACGCTATCTGTCTCCTCGCTTCTGCTGCACTCAGCAATAGCCGGGATTAAATGTGTTCAAATATTTGTCTTCCATATATATTATATGCATCATCAACGCCGTGGAGATCGCGATCCAACGGCGACGTCGATTCACGTATCATACATCTATAGTTCTGTTGTTTGATCGTATAATTGCGTTTACTCGCGGTCGTTTAATCGTTTATATATATATATATATTATTACGTATATAGTCAGTCGTATATACATAGTATGTGTCTATGTTACGGCGATATGTATAGATGAATAGATAGATAGATAGATAGATAGACATAACGAAACACGCGTCGGCCTCGAACCTTGAACCGTGCGTGTGTATATTATATCTGTATATACGAGGAATCTTCGAGGCCGTTAGAATAGCGTAACGAGCAATTAATTTAACTGCTTTATTTAGGCGACAACTAACGGGCGCCATAAAATTAGCCGATTTTAGTCTAGCGGTCGATTATATAAATTGATAAAGGTCAGGATATCACCGATTGTCGGCTGATATTCTCTGCTCGTTTCAAGCTCGTGCGTAAGAAATATTTTCAAATTTTCTAGATTCCGATTTTTTTTTTCTCCTTTTTTTCTCATAATTTTTTTTTTTTTTTTTTTTTTTTTTTACCCTTTTTGTTTCTTCGCGGACATTATAACTGCGCGCTGCTGCACTTGCGTGAGTTGTGCGCGTCTACCCTCTTGCGGAGTAGGCAGTATAACATAGCTCGAAGTGTCGACGATGTATTTGTTGGCAACAGGCGACAACGCTGCGTCCGTCGCGCGGTCGTCTTGTACATACGGATCAGAGTTTTTCTACTTCTTGTACCAAAACTAGAGCGGCGACAGTCGGGCATTTCTATAATCCAAAGAATTTCTGTACAATGTTTATACTAGCTATACGATGCTACGACAGTACGACACGATTATTAAATTCCTTTACTGCACGAGTTTCTTATGTATCTGGCAATAATAATAATAATAATAATAATAATAATAATAATTAAACCAATTTGTTTAAGTCCCTGACTCGAGAATTCATTTTCTCGCAGAGATTTTTGATCGCTAAGATCATCACAAGGATTGTCAGGAATTTTCTATAATTCCATTTCCCGCCTATCTATTTTTTTTTTATTACTCATTTATGTATACGGGTATATCTTTTTATCTATATACATACAGCGTGATAAATCACCGTCTAAATCATCTCAAAATGGCAATTGGAATTCGTAATGTCGTAGTTATCCTATTCCCAGCTTATACTACTACGCGACTTCTCATACCTGTCTGTCAGTCTTCTCACGCCATATACTGGCCATAAATCAGTAATCGTTTAAAACTAGCATATCCTGGATTGAAGTTGATCACCAGAACCGCGTGATTGATAAGCCGATGTAATTACTCAGAAACTAGAAAAAAAAAAGAAAAAAAGAATTGGGATTTATTTTGAATGGCTAGCAATTTTGTACAATATCAAAAAGCACTGTAAATTTAATTTCAGAATTTTCTCTGGACACTGCAAGGGGGGATAAAAGGAAGGGTTAAAGAATTGAAATGTGTAATGAGGGGCATCGTGGAATCTTAATGAGACTACGATGACAGGCGTTTGAATAATTATTCAAATCGTATTCGACCAGCGAACTTATCTTTAGTTTATTCTCGTATATCTTCTCTTATAGCAGCTCTCTCTCTCTCTCTTTCTCTCTCTCTCGAGTTGGTACTACATACTTATATGATCCATCAAGCCACATAATTATACACACACAGGATTCAAGCATATATATAGGTACTACATATATACCTATATAGCTAGGTGTATTATACCTACTTCTTGATCTTGGCATAGTGGTTACTATATGGTCAGGTGTGTACCTCCACGTAACACCTTGGACAACCTGACACACCAGACGAAGACGTTCTCTCAAAATCGACCTTCGCCACGATCATCGATGTACAGGGTTCATTTATTAATTCGGCATTTATTATTATATACGAGATTTATTAATAACCGCAAATCACGTAGTTGGATTAGTTATAGTCTCATATAGTCTCATAGATATTTAACAGAGGCTAAAAAGTTATCGCGTATATAGGAACAAAGTAATCAAAGTTTCTTGACCCCTTGCAATATAGGCACAACCATGAGAAGATTACTATCGAACTTCTAACTTTTAAAGAAACGGAGAAAAGGAACCATGTGTGTGTGTGTGCAGAATATTACTCAAATCGTACATTTTAATAATGGAAATAAATGGGGACTATGGGAGTTATCAGAGTCAAAAGTCATTTTCATTTATCTGAAAATATGATATTTATTAAGTTTGAAATTGGCATTCGTCAACTAGATGAACGTTTCTTTTTCTCTTCATAATTATCTCAACATCTGTCATATCTATTCACCGTTTCCTCTGACATTTGAATTCTCGATTTATTTCAGCACACACGCGTTTATCCAGATGGACATTACCTTCGTGATGACGTATTAAGAGAAGAAATTTCGCCTTCTATTCATTCATTCAACGGTTTCGAGAGCTAATATAGTAATCAGAGAAAGAGAAGAAACAAAAATGAAATAAAAATCTTAAATTCATGCAGATTTTTGGGTACCATTTGAATAATATCTAATTAAATAACGAAACAGATTAATAAATAGAGTGACATGAATGTCTCTCACAATAAAATTTACAGAAATAAATAGATTTGAGATAAAGTAAGCTAGTGCTGCTTCATGTGGCGTCCTTGTCAACCAACGTTGCTAATAATCGTGCGATTTATTCAATCGCGAGTTACCATTTTTTCGCAATGTAAATAATATAGTCAGGATTGGAAAGTTGAATTTGCAGTAATATAGCAGCGAGCCAATTTGTATAGCCGTAGACTAAGCTATGTATGAATTGAGGTAAGAAATGTTGTAGATTGTATATATTGAACAATAAATTAAACAAATAAAATCTAATATAGCATTATATGATTATTTTGATTACGATGCAGTTATTTTATTATAGACCCGCGCGGATTTCTCGTTCAGTCTTAAGGGGATATGAAAGGTGAATTATACACCTCGAATTTTTGGCAACCCGTTTCTCAGCTAAAACATATCCGATCGATGTGAAATTGATATCAGTAACGTAGAAAAAGTGAACGAAGGGCATGATGCTCTTGGATTTCCAAAAAGCGAAAATAAAATGTACAATTTTATATCAAGAGTGCTCTGTAACGAATAATTGTTGTTGCTCACGTTGTACTTGATAAATATGAAAACACCCGAAACATTTTCCACTTTTTGGAAATCCAAGAGCATCATGCCCTCCGTGCACTTTTTCTGCATCACTGATATCAATTTCACATCGATCGGATGTGTTTTAGCTGAGAAACGGGTTGCCGAAAATTCGAGGTGTATAATTCACCTTTCATATCCCCTTAAAGGTGTAGGTGAATAAATTCATACATATTACTCAGTACTACATGCATATACTCACACCTTATACACACACTTATGCGGTATACATATAAACATAACTAGGTAATCTCTAAAAATTTGCATACTAGTTTTCGTTGGCGTTATATTGTAACGAGCTAATGAAAAAGGAGATAGTCTTAAAACAGGTAGGCGATATAAACTTCCTATCTATATATATAAGAAAAACGAAAAATAATAATAATAACAAAAAAAAAGTAAAAATCCAACGAGATTCTTGACCGGCACGTTATACCAACCACTATCTGCATATATCGGATATGTTGTAGGCGGTTTATTTTTTTCTAAAATTCCTCCTTCGATATAGTATATACATATATTCCCTCGCAGAGAAATTTCTCGGTTCTAAGATACGAATTCCTAACATTCCAAGCATGCCTAATTTATTTTTTTTATTTTTTTATTTTTTATATCTTTCTTTTTTAACACATTTATTTATACATACATATACGAAGTATAACTGAATAAATGACTGAAAATTTGTTTACACACACTATTTAAGATCCGAATGATAGTTTATATAGTTAGTCAAGAATTTCTCCAAAAATTTATATACTAACTCGTATTATTTATCGTTCTATAATTTTCTTCCATTTCTAGATATCCTGATGCCTATACAGAAAGAAAGATTAACTTGATTCAAGACAATTTTGCGGTCCAAAAATGAAGACCGAAATTTTCTCGGATCAAATCAAAAATTTTCTCGAACCAAGAAAATTGGGACAATTTTCTTGGTTCGAGAAAAAATTTTTGATTTGATCCGAGAAAATTTCGGTCTTCATTTTTGGACCGCAAAATTGTCTTGAATCAAGTTAACCTTTCTTTCTGTGTATACCTACTCCTTATATTCTTCTTCTTCTTCTTCTATATTCATTACCTGAATACTACTAAAGTCTTTGAGTAATTAATACAGCTCGAACTGCGATGCATTAATTGCATAGTTTCTCAGCATAATACCGGCTCTTCATTCAGCGCAATTACATCGGCGAGTGGCAGGAATCCGTAATAGACATTCGTTGCGATATTATACCGGCTTCCATAATAGTATAATGCTCTTTGCGCGCATTATCGCAGAATTTTTTTTTTTTTTTTCTCACTTTTATTTTTCATACCCTGATATACCCGTATAATACCTACCGCACAGATCCTATTTTATTCTCGCAAGTGATTTTCGTTTTTCGTTTTTTTTTTTTTTTTTTTTTTTATCGTAAATTTATTCCCTCTGTCTCAAACCGCGTAATCATTATTTTAACCCTAAGCGAAATGTATATAAAGCGCGGTGCATGGTCTTGACCGGAATTTTTATGCCATTGCATGGCTGCAACTAGAGTTCGAGTTGTCAATACGGTCGAGTACCCGCGTATGATTAAAATTCAAGAAGCTTTTCTCGGCGACAACTTTTTATCTAGTTCCATGGCGCCAAGCGTTTTATGAATTCCTCGGATCGCAGGAATTATTATCGACATTTCTACCATCGCGATGTGCATGGTAGCGCGATATAGGTATAAGTATATTACAGTATATATATATATATATATGGAGGCCGCAATTGCGCAATACGATTCACTGCATCTGCAGGCCTTATACATTATGCGATTAAACCTATAAGCCTTGAAGATTCAAGCTTGGAAGTTATTTCAGTATCAGTCGGTTTGATTAATGTGCAAAAATGAAGCACGACTACAATTTATTTATTATCTAATACCCCTTCCATCTATCTATCTCTCTCTCTCTCTCTCTCTCTCACTCTCTCTTATAGCTATAATAATTATTTTAACACTGACGTCGAGGTCGATTTATGCGCGGAATTCGCGATAATCTTTAGAATCGATTACTTTGCTACAGTTTCTTTTTTTTTTTTTTTTTTCTTTTACTACGTTATACCCAAGATCAGAGTCAGGGTCTATTTCTCTATCCGGAAATTCCAGGACACGAATTATATAAAGTCGAAAGAACAAACGAGGATGTCGCAGAAATCGGTCATCGAGCTATTTTGGTGACCTCCGAAACTTGAAATTCATTGACTGTTTAGTAACACAGGCTGTATCGATCGTATCGAAACCAATACGAGTATATTATATATGGTCAAATTAATCGTCTTGAGATTGACTTTTTTTGAAAAAAATAAATAAGATTCAAAATCCATCATGAAGTTATCGATTGAAGTAAGATAAAATGGGTCTCGATTATAACGAACTATTTGTTGTCTCAACATCCTGATGAATAAATCGTAGTTTTCGGATCCCTGGGCTTTCGGAGGGTCTGGATTTTCGGAATTTTATCATTTCGAAACCGCGAGGTCAAAGTCGATTTATGAAATTCGCGACAATCTTTAAAATCGATGACCTATTGCAGTTTTTATTATACTCAAGATCGCAGAGCAAAGGTCTTCCTCTCTCTCTCTCTCTCTCGCTTTCTTTTCATCTCTCTCTTTCTCCTGAGATCCCGGAACACGGAGATGAACTTGCGACTACTACTCTCGGTGCAGTGCGGGCGGAGAAGAGATTCGAGATGGTATAGAGCGATGAAGATGAAAGAGGCGAAGGAGGAGGAGGGGGAGGAGGTTGAGGTGGAGGCGAACGAAGAGGTATAGAATAACTTGAGAGAAGCTGGAGGAGAACGAGAGAGGGTAGGTGGGGTACACGGGGAAAAGGGCGTCGGGTGAATGATCTCCGAGCGACCTTCCCGAGCGGGTGCGTCTTCCCAGTCCATTGCGGTCCCTTCGCGGTCAAGCCGTCCTGGTATCCTGGTATATCCTTCTATCTTCCGCAGTTCGAGACCTCGAGAAGTCGCATTTTTAAACCATAAAAAGTTTTATTTTTTTTTGTCATGCCATTTTTTTTTTTTTTTTCATCTCTAAAGAATTTCTTACCCAGCTATAAATCTCACTAGGTATCCTAAAAATCAGGATGCACTCATCGCGTTTCTTAAAACAGTATTTCAAACGACCCATAAATCAATCATGGATTCAATTTCTCATTTTTTTTTTTTTTTGTTTTATTGTCCAAGAAAGAATTTATCTCAAGATTGCAAAAACCTTTTTGATTCAATTTTTTTTTTTTTTTTTTGACCCAGGATTGAGAATATAATGAAATAACGAAATGTCTTGATGTACTGTATAATATTGTCATCCAATGTTTCCGGACTTTTTTCAAAGGGATTCTATATACTGCATCCGCAGCCTATACATACTTTCTCTTCTAATAGTTTTTTCTTCTGATTTATCTGCTCTCTACTCTACCATTCCTTTTCTTTTTTTTTTTTTTTTTTATTCGTCGTTTTTCCTCAACCAAGGTCGCGACCTCATAGTCATAGTCATCCGTCTCTCGGACTAGGAAGTCAAGAAACCGGTATCGAGGTCATAAGCGATTGTAGTCGAAAGAACAAACGAAACTTCTCACAACCGGCCATCGATCTCTTCTGCAGGAGTTCGTATATATGCATTTACAAATATATATTATACGTTACATATAGTTTTTTTTTTTTTTTTTTTTTATTCTTGAAGTGAAATTGCACGATACATATATATCTAATTTGAATAAGTAAATAATATACTGTAAGAATTGCCATGGTACGATCGGTGGACTGAGGTACCGCGTAAACCAGTCAATTTGGAATTTTGCAATCGTTTCAGTGTCAATAAACAGTCCGCAAATGGCGAACTGTAGTGAGCGAGTTAAGTGCAGCAGTTCGCTCAGCCTCGCCTCGACTTTCTCGGTTTTCATATCGACTTGAGTTTTTCGCGAATTTGTTAACTCGAGTGTTTTGCCGATTTTGACAACTTGAGTTACGCGTAATATATTCTTAGTAAATCTACAGCCTTAGCCTTAGCCTTAGCCTTAGCCTTAGCCCTTAGAGCCTCGCAGACTCAGAAAATAGTATTCAAATGATAAATCGATGAGAACCGGATCAGCTGTTGGCTTGCGGCCAGCAGAGCGTTTAAAAGTCATTATAAATCAAGATTTTCAACTGAGGAATGAGCCTCGCAATTTCACACGTTCCTTTCATCCTGCAGAGTTTATGAACTTTCGTTATAGTTTCCTGGTATCAGAATCGCGATTCATTACTTTCCGTATGGTCAAATGTTAATCCATTATATTCTGATTAAGAAAATACTATACCAAAAAACAAAAAAAAAAAAAAAAGGAAAAACCACGTGGGATTTCTGGAGAACAATATTTCCGACTCGTGTTACACCGCAGGATGAAACGAAAAAAAAATTAAAGAATACAGTCTCATGCTACTGAATATGATTTTCGAATTGATTTCCTTATTGGGCTTCTGGTCTCTGGAAGGAACGTGATATTTCAACTCTGATGAAAAAAATATCTTGATGATATACTCGCGCATGTTCACTGAGGCACATCTTTATAATATTAACTCTACTCGGCAGTATATTCGATAAAATACAACTATAATGAATTGGAATAAAATCCAGAACGTCATCACCGCAGCTCCCGACCTATCCGCCACCATGTCTAAGTATAGACGCGGTAGTAGCTAGTCGCACATTTATCACTAGTTTATTGAGCGCGGACGCGTTGGCTCGTACACAAAAGTCAAGTGTAAATGCTTTGATCGCGATTCATTTTATTACCCAATAACATAACGTTACTTCGATCCTAACCAACTCTGATATTATTCTCTTTTATTCTTGGTTTATACCAGTTTATACGTATAACATCATCTACTCTTCTAGCTTGAAATATATATCATAATCATAATCATCATCATCATCATCATCATGAAACCGCAGTAGTAATTGGTTGGATAAATTTTCAGCTGTAATGAAGTCGATTGGTAATATAAGAAGGAGATACGATATTATAGATGGATATGATATTTTCGTAGAAAATTATTGCAGAATTTTTAACTCATAGATGTAAAGGTATGCGATGAAAGAAGAAGAAAAGACTGATATAGTGCTATGAAACTAGATAAAGATAGTGACGTGAGAGGCGTATTATTAGAGCAGTATCGTAGCAGGAAGCACAACCTCGCCTGTCTTATACATCGGCGTTTATATTTCCCTGAGTTGAAACGAGTAGAACTCTAGACTCGGGACTTCATTATTATCGAGGAAATATCAAATCCCAACATTTCCCTGCCCAGGGCGAACGAGGTTTCGCAAATATCTGGTTCAATCGATTTATATAGTTAGACTCCAGAGTTCTTTGGAATCTCTCCAGAAGTCGTCTTCCCGTTCTACAATCAGAAAAAAGTCTTGTTGACACAACCAAAATTTGGGTTATTATATGCACAATCACATTTTTTGTTCAGTCCCCTTACGGAAAAAACCCCTCAAAATATCACCCTCAACTTTCAGGATGATTTCGTACCCCCAACTTGGGGGGTTAACCCTGAATTGAGGGGAACCTTCAACTTGAGGAACAACCATCAAATGGGGGTCCCTTCAACTTCAGGGTTTTTGAGGTGACTTTTTGAAGATGACTTTTGAAGTGACCCACCACTCATCAGGGTTGACCCCTAACTATTCAGGGTCATCCCTCAATTTTCAGAGTTGTCCCAGAACGTTTCAGGGTTATCCCTCAATCGTTGGAGGTTGTCGCTCAATGTTTAAGGGATATTCCTCAATTCTTGGGGGTTTTCCCTCAATTTTCAGTATTGACCTCCAACTATTCAGGGTTATCCTTCAATTGTTGAAGGTTGTCCCTCAATGTTTGAGGGATATTCCACAATTCTTGGGGGTTTTCCCTCAATTTTCAGGGTTGATCCACCAACTTTTCACGGTTGACCCTTCAATTGATTGTTCATCCATAGGAATTGAAGGTATTACCCTGAATATTGGAGGTTGAACCCTGAAATTTCCTTGAAAATTGAAGGTTCACCCTCAAACTTGAAGGGTTTTTTCCGTAAGGGTCAACCAAAAATTTTGTTGGAATAGCCAAAATTTTGCTTGTCCCAACAAAATTTGGTTTTCCCAATAAAATTTTGGTTATCCCAACGAAATTTTTGATTGACTGAACAAAAAATGTGATTGTGCATGTAATAACCAAATTTTGGTTGTTATTTTTCTGAGTGTATGCTGCACCTTCATGAATTCTCGATCACGGTTCCTCTTCCGGATTTGATGATGGCCCTGCCTAGGCCGATCGAGGTTTCGCAAATACCTGATTTAATGGATTTATAGGTAATTAGACCCCAGAGTTCTTTGGAATCTCTCCAGAAGTCGTCTCCCCGTTTTATGCTGCACCTTCATGAATTTTCGATCATGGTTCCTCTTCCAGATTCAGACGTGATGCCCCTAAATAGGAATTTTTCGCCTTCTTAATTCTGTCGAAAAAGTATAATCGTTTTTAAATCGTCAAAGCCCTGTACACACGGCAGGTGTTGGAAGAATCCTTATATACCTTATATTTTAACCTGCGAGATATTTGCAGCTGCACGAGGTTACGCAGGGTGACCGTTGCTATCTATGCATGCCTGTAGTACATTGCTTGCGATCTGCTCATATATATTTTGCGATAACAATAACCTGTCTTATTTTTATTTTCTCCTTATCTTATTCTATTTTTACTTCCTTTTTATTCTTATTCAATTTATGTTCCTTTTTTTCTTTCTTTCTTTCTTTCTTTCTTTTTAGCTCCAACCTTTGCAGCTGGGAGTTTGAAGCTGCCTTCAAAGGTCACGGTCGTTGGACTACAAGCATGCGAAGACAATTTTCTACAAGATTATACCGTGATCCGTATATATATACCTATCTTCCTACCTTCCTTCCTACCTATCTACCTACCTACCTACGTGTTATTGAATTATTGTTGGGGTATTGTATATTGTACCAGTAAATTATACACCTTGAACAATGATAGCGTACCTTTAACACCTGTGCCGAAGAACCATCGTATAATACACCTCTTTCAGAGATGATATCTCGTTCCTCAAGCTCGTGCCGATGCTGGCGCGTTGCCCTTTCGATATACAGGAGAAACTTTACCTACCTTTCTTCCTTCCTTCCTTATTTCCTTCCTTCCTTACTTCCTTTCTACCCCTTGAACATATACCTAAATAGGATATGCATCCTAGGGTTAATTCTAAGATCATTGTGAACCCTTCAGAGTTCTGGGTTTTGCTCATTCGATCCTTGTGGGAATTTAGTTACCCTTTTTTTTTTAAAGGAGCTGCACACGAAACCGTTGAAACTAAAACTAAAATCTATATCTATCTGATGAAGCCACGTATGAGGTGAAGCGTTGAAAAGTAGCTGCAGCAGTAGCACAAGGCTTCTTCGTTAACTGCTCAATTTTCATTAATTTCCGACTGGTTTTACGCAGATTATGTGATCTAGTTTATTCGGAATTTGAAAAATTGTGAAGAAATGGGGTAAAAATTTAAAATTTGAATATTTACGAGTCACAGATTTCAGAAAGGGTATTTTCCCGAGCAGATTTCAAAAAATCTGAAACGAAGAACACTGTAGGTTCAAAATTCCGAAAGCTAAAGATCCCAGAGGCCAAACCTCCGAAATTTGAAATTCACGCATGTATTCATTCAGTGTTTAATAACTCTGACTGTATTTATTGTATCGAAACCAACAAGTGTTCAAATTAATCGTCTCGAGATTCACTTTTTAGAAAACAGAGTTTCAAAATCCTATCAATCATTTACAACATCATTTTGTCTTCACATTCTAAGAAATCGACCGAAATTTTCGAATCTTCGGGTTTTCGGGGGTCCGGATTTTCTGAATTTGAATATTCTAAACTTCAACGTTCTTAAAAATTGGAAATCATCTCATTGTCAAACGAATTCGAACCTTTTACAGCTCGGAACTCGAACCCAGCTTCAATCAAATCGCGTTATCATACAAAATTCTATAAAACTCAGAGTGTCTCGTTGCAGGCTCCGAGCATATGCTCAAATATTTGCATCTCTGTCTGGGTATAAAACGTTACAAAAGTAACAAAGCGTGAAACTAACCCGTGCCCGCGCCCAGGCGGTCGCCCACGCTTATAGAAGTAACCATATTCCCATCTAGCGGAATGCTCGCTTGCTTTGTGTACTTTGCTGAATAATAATCGTAACGCTTCACACAGTATGGTTTACTGGCTTCTGTGGGGTCTCCTAAATCCTCTAGGTAATTGGCTACAGTATAGGTATATTGGTATATATATAGAAATAGGAATGTATATAAATCTGGCGATAAGTTTTCAAATATAATTCGAGAATATATGTTATTATTATTATATTACTTTGAGAATACGTCGAAATCGGTGTACATAAGAAAAATAATAATATGTCTACACTCAGAAAAAAGTCTTGTTGACACAACCAAAATTTGGGTTATTATATGCACAATCACATTTTTTGTTCAGTCAACCAAAATTTTTGTTGGAATAGCCAAAATTTTGGTTGTCCCAACAAAATTTGGTTTTCACAAAAAAATTTTGGTTATCCCAACGAAATTTTTGGTTGACTGAACAAAAAATGTGATTGTGCATATAGGGGAGAGTTGCCACTGTTAGACCGCCACCTAAATTGGACCGTTTCAATTTGGTAATTTTTTGCAACAGTATCTCTTCGATTTTGAGAATTGTAAAAATAGGAATGTTTAGAGAATTTCTAGTACTGATGGTATCCATTTTTACAATTCTCAAAATTGAGAAGATACAGTTGCAAAAAATTACCAAATTGAAACGGTCCAATTTAGGTGGCGGTCCAACAGTGGCAACTCTCCCCTAATAACCAAATTTTGGTTGTTATTTTTCGGAGTGTAAGAAACCGGTACTATATGGGTTAGATAAAAAGCAACTTTTGGAATGAAAAATGAAAAAGTATTTGTTTATTTAATTAGGAGAAGAGTTCGAGTTAAGTGGGCGTCAATTAAAACGTATAGATAAACTGAAGGTATAGGATGCAGATGAGAAGCACGAGGGCGTAGCGGAAAAGTCATCTGAATATCTATATAATATGCAAAACGTGAAATTATATTCATGGAATTCCGCAGGAGATTCACAGTCTGAATGACACGCGTACGCCTAAAGCAGATCTTTAAATTCCTTTTAACCTTGCGCGTCTGTAGCGGGGAATTAAAAATCAGTTATAATTGCATTTTATCTCGCGTCTCCAGCTCGTGCAGGCTAACTTTTCTCAACTAGTATAACAAGCAAACAATCCTATTATATCCACGTCTCAAGTGGTGCTATGGTGCTCGTTCAACTAACGTTTATTATCTCTCTTTCAGTATCTAGCTAATATCGCGTTACTAACAAAGTAAGGATCGTAACAAGTCAGGGTATACAGTGCCACCGGTCATCTCATCTCAGCGAATCATTTCACTCTAAGAAACTGCGTCTTAAACTTCCGAGTTTCATATACCCACGTCTCGCATCATCTTACTGAACATATATTACGCACAATTACGACTATAGTCGCTCGTTTCATAACTCGACTAGTAAATTTAATTGTAAGAAGATTTGCACGGCTCTGGTATAAAGGTATATTATATTCCTATATGTATATGACTAGGAATTACTTCTAGCAAGTATTTATACAATTTTATAAAAGTCAAATTAATCCCACAAATTTCAATTATATAAGAATACTTCAATATTTTCATCAAAATGTTCAATAAAATGCGATATTTAATTTATCCAATTTATCTGAGATATACTATATGTTCAAACCTCAACGGAAGAAGTTCTTCAATTTGTACGTACTGCATCTATATGGTTCATATATATAAAGGTATCCGCGTTAATGCGGAGAAAGCAGTTTGCATAATCTTGGAGATTATTTTGCGATTGCATTCGTAATAGTAGTTGGAATGTAAACGTGAGTTTATATACGCGGTTGTTATTATTGTTCGTAATTTTAATACTATCATTATTCGTTATTGTTACTATTGAGCGAATTTGATCATTTTTGAATTTCAATGCTCCCATATAGACCAGGACGTCTCCTTCAGATGAGAATTTGTTCAGATCCGAAAAAAAAAATGACCAGCATGATGATATAGTATTGTAGCTTTCAGCTGGGAAATGACCTGCAACAAGAAACAGATTCAAATCATTAGAATAATATTTGAACGCGGAATAGTTGAGTCGCGTTACCGCGGTCGTGCGAGGCTCTTCCTCGGGTTCAATTTATCTTGTTATTTATATGCGTTACATTATATATATATATATATATATACATATATATATAAGGTAAGAAAATAGAAGAAAATATATAATACATAGAGAAGAAAGAGAGAAATAAAGAAGCGCAGTGGCCGCGGCGAGACCTTCCTGCGGCCATTAGATCGGATCAGAATCTCCTCAACGTGAGATAAAACGGCGCGATTGCTTTGAAAATGGTAAACACCTTCAGCAACCTCGTGTTTATGTTCCTATGTACATATACCTATATATCTACATACAGAAAATTCATTAAAAAAAAAAAAAATAAAATAAACAAAAAATCGCTTGAAGGTCTCTCATCTCTTTCTCTTCATATATGTACATATAATCATCCTCATTCTGCACGCAGTAGCGAAATAACGAAAGAAATTGGTTCTTATATATATAATACCTTACCTGATCAGCTACCTGCAACCGCTGCAGTTGCGAGAAGCTGGGGCCTATTTTTCGTACGAAGAAAATTGGTGCCGCAATATATATTATACACTCGTATCCTCTAATGATTGCAACTTACTGTTTGTTGGTGGGTGCAGGTTATAGTTATTGCAGTGGTTTACCGCGTCGTTTTGATCAACGGTTATCAACCTACGCGGCCCTTTCGTCATTTCGTTGAATAAAATATTTAATCTGATGGGATTTGTGAGAATAATCAATTTTCTAAAATATATCGAAGATATAGTAATGTAGGTATGTAGGTAGGCCTCCGAAATGTTTCGGTCGAAATATATATATACGAGCATATGCAGAGGGCATCGACTTCTTTATACACACGTGTGCAACGCTATATGGCAATGGGAACCGTTATTAACGCACCACTCTCAGACGTGACAATGCAAATCACGATTAAATCGCGGGGATTTTATACCGTGATAAACAATGAGACACAACGAGGCGAGGACCGGCCAAGATGCCATCTCTTCCTCATTGCACGTGGCGGGTCCAACAACTGCAGCATATTCTGAACACGCGCGAGTGACTACGTCTCTTCAGTTTCGTACTGACGTCGATTATGACTTAGAGATTTTGAAAGACTCCTTCACTCAACCGTCCAGATCATATATCGGATGATCCAAGTAGCTGCGGTATTCAGTTTTTGAGGAAATATTGTTATTATGTTGCAATTGTTCAATTGGCAATTTTGGTTTTTGGAATCTTTTGGCATAATTTGAACGTTTGAATAACATCGGTTATAGATATATATATATGTAGATAAATTTTGTAAATAATATTGTTTGAGAACCGATGTGATGTTCCTCCTCTGCTTATGTGCAGTAAACTTTCTTAGAATCGCAGGAAGTTATTCTTGGTGTAAATCATACCTCCAACAAGCATCCATTTTATGTCTTTCTTGTCAAACATAGTGTTACCATGAGTTATGCTCTTTGAAGACTGACTAAAATAGTTCTATTCCCTATCTGCAGCTTCGCTGTCAGTTTCGAAATATTAAAAACACGTTTATTTGAGATTTTAGTCGCCGACGAACATCTGCTTTCAAAACTACCGCATCCCGATCGACGAGAAACTAGCAATGATTCAAATTTGATTTTCACTCGAATTGGCACTTAAAAAATTTCAGTTCAGTTCTTTCTACGCTCTTAAAAAAAAAAAAAAAACCTCTAGGTATACAAGAATCTACATGGGTTTGGTAATCGCCCTGAGATGTCGATATGCGTTATCGTCAAAATTCACATGAAACGTATTATAGAGCGATATACGATTTCATTTAGCGATTTAAATCTATAATGGAAAATGCCTGTAGCGACTCCGAGTCTCCTTGTCTGCAGGATAAATTTCAACGTGAGGTAACCGCGGACGATATACCTACTTTCATTTCATAACCTTCGTAATGATTATAAGAAAGGTGTTGATCCATTAAAAAAATCAACACATTATAATAATAGCAAAAACCGATCTTCGATTTATACAGCTGGCTTTTCTCTGCGCCTAAATCAATTCCCTGAAAAAAGTAACCGATCTGATCAATTTAATTGACGATTACATGCCATAGGCGATGAATAAAAGCCGTGGAAATGTCACCCAGTTGTCTATCGATCGATTCAACAAACGCCGGACTGCTAGTTACTTTCACGACGTTAACAACATGGACAGAGAGATTGTAATTCCTCATGTTATATAGAGAGGCATTGTGTGATCGTGCAGAGACTGACTCGTACTAAGTATAATCCATTTCGTAAATTTCATAATGATATAAAACTTGTCCGATCGATCGCGATTTATATACCGATATCTAACGTCGATCTAACATATACTATATTTTATCCGGTAGAAAAAGTAAAAAATAAATGATCTGGAAATAAACTTCGAAACGCCGAATGGCTCATCTATCGCTTTCGCACACTTGTACGTATGTACCTTATAGTTGGCAGCTGCTACTCAACGACTACCTATAGAGACAGGTGTAAATCTCGGAACGGAATTTACAAGAGAAAATATCGGCTGTATCTACGTCGTCGGTCCATACCTCTGGCATACATTATAGCAATCCTGGTCAATAGACTGGGACCCGTCTGTACTCAGGCGATGTTTATCAACCCGTCAAAGCACATAATCGACACTGTCACAGCAACGTTTCTGCAAAGGTATTACAGCGCGGGGTATTACTTTGGAGTTTTTGATCGTTTTTCGGCTTTCTTCATTGGCGCAGGAAACAGCTGAAACATGTTAATTGCAGTGCATCGACGGAATCCTCTGCATTTGTATGCACTTTGATTTCCACCATGATACCAGCTGCTCTGTTCTACTCATAGCCGACACTACGATCGTAAGAATTAAGGAATTATAGAAAGGGTATAGAAACAGCGTTCTCATTGCTTTTTGACATATTTTGATTCTGGAATCGTTTACCGAGTAGCTCAAACGTTGGCTGCAGACTTTGACTCTCAGCTCGATTTCCACTGCGAGTTTTTCTTTCAATTAAAGTACTTGCAAGTGATAAGAAGGAAGAATTAGCCAACAAGGCCATACTCCCAGTAAAGGAATCACCCCCATACATAGCAAGGGTAGTTTCTGTGCAAAATTTTGATTTTTAATGGAATCTGATGCATCAAAGCCTGACCAACGGTGTTACGCACTCTCATCTTTTGCACGGGATCGTCCAGCTACGTGATCATTACTTGATTTCTTGAGTCTGATGAAATATCTGAGAACGTCAGTTCTTTTGAAAAATAAAGTAGAGATTCGTTCTCTCAGCTTGCGTATATTCCTGAATCCGCAGATATATATAACGGCATAATATAGTAATACGTGATATACCTGTCTATACTATATGCGTTTAGCAACATTTTCTCGTGACATTCGTAGCCCCCAGCGTATACACGAGGTATACCTAACTATAACGTCGTAAAATGAAACCAGAGAAATAGTCAGAGTTAGAGAGCGGGCCGGGATCCTGTCCTTTTTCTTCGTTCCATAAGTGCATTGTGCCTTATTATCTGTCTGAGCATATCGCGCTCTGCCCTGGTAAGGCACTCATTTCGACACGGCCGCGGCCGCGGCTTGTCTTATGCGGCTTACCTGCACACGGCATTGTTGCTAACATTTAGAAGTCAGTCAGCCAGCCCTCTGCTCCGCAGGAGAACGTACGATTTAAACGCTACAAAGATTGCGCCATTTCATTTCGTTTGTCTGTCTGCTGCCTATAAGTCTGTCTGTCTGTCTGTCTGTACGTCCGTCCGTCTGTCTGTCTGCAGCTAAAACAAAACTTTGTCTTACAAGTACTATGTCGAGCCACATATAGTCCATATTATACATATATACGAAACCAACTAAATCATTCGGAGGGTAATTACACCGCGAATTATGATACGCGATATCTGGGCCAATCGAGGTATTACGATACGTGTATATTGAATCGCGTTTATATCGTGAGATTGAAAAGATATTTATATTTCGCGGATCGTCTCGACGTATCCCCGGTATTAATTAGGATATAATAATGGACTGAAGAGAATTTCAAAGAACGATCTTCTCACAAGGTCTTATTCAACGTCGAAGAAACAAGATCTATCCTATTGCAATCCAAAGGTAATCTCTCGGCCGACAATGATTCGAGAACATCAATGTTACCTCATTGTGCCACTTCTCCGTACAGGATAATAATGGTTAAAAAAGTATAAAGATACATAGGACCGCACACGTCGACGCGTATCTATCTAACTTTTGAAATGATCGCAGTATATATGTATCGTATCGATATCACCTTCAGCTACGCTCGACCTCTTCAAGGTATAATCATCATCATCATCAACCATTTAGCCCTCATTAGGTAGCTCGTTTATTTCGTGTTCGATGAACGGGTAAGGGACGAGAAAATCGACTGATCTATAAACTATATACGAGCGTAACATTAAAAGGATGGTAATGGAACGGAAAGATCGAGAGGCGTCGTTTTATGCGTCCTAAGATGCAAAAGACGAGTCGGATTATAATAGACCGTTTCATAGACTTTAGTACTGGGATCTTGCGTAACTCTGTAACCCAACCTGATCTTAACTGTTGATTGTCATTAAAGATCAGTATATATATATACGAGCTCTCGCGAAGTGCGATGGTAATCTCTGATTCCCGGGCGGTGAGATGACTTTGATCTTCCGGGAATGGGAATATCTTCTAATAGTTGGTGAGGTTTTGCTACCAATTGTAAAACCCGCAATAAGCTCGCAAGGCTAGCTATACGGTTTTAATACTTCAACAGCTGTTCAACACTTTGCGGGGAGGCCGCGAACTTAATTGCACATTGTATACTGTGTTTATATATCTGTCGCTTATCCTTTCTCACTGCAGCGTTTAGCGCTTTTTTCAAAATGCGAAAAATTTAGATACCGCGGGAATGACCCGAGTAGAAATTTGATAAGGCCAGCCTGCAGACGTTTCATCAGGTCCTGGTGAGGTTGAACTCAGGCGTGCCTAATAGGGCACGCCGGATGCGACCCTGACCAGGTCATCATCAGGCATCCGTCAACAAGGTGTACCTGTTAGGGCCCTGGTCAGGATTGCCTGGATCATCCCTTAATAAAGTGCGCGTGATCAGCCCCTGGTCAGGCAATGATCAGGCGCTACTTACTAAGAAGTGCACGTTGGGGCCCTGATCAGGCTGACGACCGAATCTGATCAGGTGATCAGGTGATTCTAGAACGCAGCGTTAAATTCCCAATCAGGGCCTTATCAGGCTGTCAGTAAGAGTGTGCAGGGCCTGATCTGCGCCTGACGTCAATTTCTACTCGGGGAGTCGCCAATAATTTCCGGGGAACTTATATGACGATATAGTCGTCTTCACATACCTATATATGCAAATAATTAACAACCGTGTGGGTATTTTCGGTTTTCCATTTCATATAACTATGTGATTTCACCGCGTCTGGAATTTACAATAATAGTCAGGTAAATTCCCTAATTTGAAATCACGAGAGATAAGAGTGCAGCATATGAATCATTATGCGCGCGGAGTTGTTGGAACCGATGAAAGAAAGGAATAGGTAGGTACATATAAATCTTATATACGAGGTATGATAATGAGAGATTGAAGATATGATTATATTATTATAATTAGATTAAAAATTAAACTTATACAAATATAAATAATCTCGTTCAGTTAATACGACTGTAAACTCTCTATATGATGATGAATCTAGATTTAATGAATATCAAGCACGGTGCTGCATGCTTGTCGCACATCGGTAAATAGCGATTGGCTATAGATCGTTTCAGAATAATTCAATCCTGAATTACATAGGTTGAAAAAAAGAAAAAAAGAAAAAAATGTACTCTTAGTCGTTCAAAACGTTTTAAATAATGCATATTTGATTGTTAAACGTTTCTGTAAATTTTTTTAGCGGAGTTATAGTATAGTAGTATTTTTTTTTTTTTTTGTCATTTATTATTTCCGTACATAAGCTTGCGAGCGTAATGGGTTTTGGAGCGCTTTGTACCTATAGCTACGTGACGCGTTAAGCAATATACGGTTTAAGTTACGTATTATACGTTTATATAGTTATAACTGGTTTTCACTAACCCCGACTTTGCACGCACGTCGAGTGATCCTAATCCAACATAATTTGTTAGTTTTTAATTTCACGTTACGAAACCGTGGAGTATAAAACCTATAGTCAAAGATCGAGGTTAATCTCAATTCTCAAAGCGAATTAAATGATATTCTAGCTACCGGTACCGAGGGAACATCTTGAAATAAATTTTAGCTTATTTTTTCTTTCTTTCTTTCTTTCTTTCTTTTCTCAAAGAGGGCGTCGTACAATTTTTAAATTAAATTTCACTTCCGTTAACGATACAAATCTAGTCCACTTAATAATCCTCATACTTATATATATATATACACAAACTCTGTACACATTCATTCCTATATATACCTACTTTGTCTAGTTATAAAATATATGAGTCGCGGTCTCGCATGACTCGTATTTTCGTTGCGTGTCGCTATTATAACTGTGTTTAATCAGCTAAATCAAGCTGACTTTATTAAATTAGCTTAGTTCATGTATTTAACGTCTTTTTATTTTTTATTTTTCAATTTTTTCGCCTTTAGCCTCTGCATATATACATATATATATATATATGCAGGCTTTGGGTGTTTCTTAACGAATAAAAATT
The DNA here is from genome assembly GCA_943736025.1 of Tenthredo mesomela. Lineage (NCBI taxonomy): Eukaryota > Metazoa > Arthropoda > Insecta > Hymenoptera > Tenthredinidae > Tenthredo > Tenthredo mesomela. The sequence goes on along the minus strand of OX031014.1, from coordinate 2,407,798 downwards.
ATTCGTAGCTAATTGATTCGCTTAAGGGGACCAGTACAGCGACTTTTCGAGAAATGATCATAGTCCGAAATCAATTTATTTCATAACCAAAGTTCATTTCACATGAAAATATTTTTCTTTTTCAAAATCATGTGTCTTAAGGATTTCAGAGCACCGTTGGACCGATTCAGGTCATCTTTGATTCATTTTCTTCAGAAAATAAATCCTCATCATGTGAATGTAGGAATTTTGAAAATTTTTCGTTTTGGCCAAGTTATTTAAGAAATGAGTGATAATAATTTTTGCAAATTTGGTAAATTGATCATAACTTATGACTTAATTTTTTATTTTCAAAATTCCTACGTTCACATGATAAAGATTTGTTTTCTGAAGAAAATGAATCCAAGATGACCTGAATCGGTCAAACGGTGCTCTAAAATTCTTACGACACATGATTTTGAAAAAGAAAAATATTTTCATGTGAAATGAATTTTGGTTATGAAATAAATTGATTTCAGACTATGAAAATTTCTCGAAAAGTCGCTGTATAGCACTGGTCCCCTTAAATCTCCAACCGTTTTCAACGAAAAAGGAAAACAAAAAGAGATTGTTAAAAATCTGATGAACCTTCTTCGTATCAATATATTTTTTTTTCTTTTTTCTGCGTGTATAATTAATGAATCGTTCCCAATTATCGCCTCCGCAGGAAGAATCAATTATTATGCAATATCGCATATTTCCTGAAGCTATAATATCGCAGATGGCGTCTCAACTACCGGTGCAGGTATAGAGGACGTTATGCAAAGCAAAGTCCTTAACCGGTAGCCCAGGTTTTCTACGCATCGTGGTTTAACCCACACATTCTAATATGTGTGTATATAGAGTCCGATCTTTATTTACCTGACTTGTGCCTATTTAATATACTAGAATACCTGCAGCAGATTGACTATCACGGATTATTTACACTCATGAGAAAACATATTCGGTGCGCTGCCATGCAGTCGTAGTGGTTTTCTGGCTTGTAATATAAGTACACACGTACTGGTCATTTTACGCTGCAGCTCTCATATACTATATATAATATATTATGTATATGTACATACATCTACCTTCGTCGCATCCGTTTTTGGCCATACTGCAGTAAAACCAGATTTCAAAGAAACGCTGATACCACATGAAACTTGTTTATACGGATTAAATACGCGCAAAAAACATCCTCAAGCAATTCAATCCGTCGCTGATAGATATAGTTCGCGTTTATAAATTCGCGAACTGAAATAGAGTGAAAAAACGGACCGATATTCATTGGCTATCCGCAAATCGCGATTGAAACAAAAAAAAAAAAAAAAAAATCAATGACTATAATCGACTCCTTTTTTAGTCTCTCGTCATCTCAGACTACATAGAATATCGCGTCTGCGAAACGTGGGCGTCCGCAGATGAGAGCCGAGTAGGGCCCACCTTAGACGGTCTGTACACGGAGAGAAAAATCTAGGGTTTAATGCAAGAGAATTCATGGGATTCACACGCGGAGTATTTGTTATGCGAACACCGCAAGCGTCTCTTGCTCAATTTGCTAGAGGACCTCATGGGTTTAATGCGCGACATACCCTTTTGCCCTGAATGCACCAGCGCCCATGCGAAGATGCCAAGAATCAGTTGGATTCATAGTAATGCTGCCTTGCGCTAATACCGTGAAGTTGTCCGAGGGATATTTCCAAGAGAGCTCACGGACTTTTTCCGTGAAGCTCCTTGCGATTTCCAAGAGAAATGCTTGCTATTGAAGCGTGGCCAATGTTCACGCGTTAATCGCCAGTTTTTTCTCTCCGTGTACAGCGAAGAACTTTTCGCTTAATTCTTGCATGGCGCGTGTCTCATTTGCAATTTTGAACGCAACGGGTCAATCCTTAATAAAAATAAAAAAAAAATAAAAAACGCGGAGAACGTGCTACTGCTCGCGGTGCAATCAGCAAAAACTGGTTCAAGGTGAAATTCGGTTAATTCGCAATGGTGTTGCATAATCAAATCACTTTTCCGGTTATCACATCTTCATTTGTACTCCTTTTTTTTTCTTTTTTAAAATCATAATTTTATATAAAAAGGGAGAATTTTGGTGATCGAAATATACAGCCGTATGATTTAAAACGACAACGATATCACATCTGGTAAAAGAATGATCGTTATTACGTATATCTGGCTTATGTCTGTTATGCGTTATACGTCACTCCTGTCAGATTGAATTATAGTTTAAAATGCCGTAAATTATAGACGTTCTAAGGTTGTGGTAGTCGGACTAATCGTGAGCCTAGAATCGCCACGAGGCAATCAAGCCGTGAGGATAATTTGAAAAATTCATTCTCGCAGTACCTACACCTACTTCTCGACTTGAGTAATAAATTCCTAATTAACGTTTGCTGACGTTCTAAGTTTCAATTTCGTATTCTTTAAGTATAAATCTTTGATCTTCGCAGCAAGTTATTGATTTCCTGTTTCGGTTATTATTATACGCTCCGAACCTCCTCCTTAAGGTATTCCAATTAGTCACAGTTTATTCGAATTAATATTTTCCCCACATTTTTAATCAACCAATTAATTGTGAGAGTTCAGACTCGCTTTCTCGATAAAAAAAAAAAAAAAAAAAAAAAAAATCGAACACGTATTCTTTCGAACTCTTTCAAGTTTCAGCTAGCTACACCTACGGTCACAGAGCTGCAGTTTAATCCGCGATAATATCGGCTCGGATCTAATTACGATTTACTCTTTACTCTCTCGCTTGCTCGCGCCTAACCGATTATCGAATCTCTTTCGTACCAATACCATCCCATCTGGACGTTACACAACTTTTACACGGTACCTATTCGCAATCAAAATCGTGACTTGGGGCTCGTGTGCGCGGAAAGGAACGGGAATCTATATACCAAAGTGCAAAGAATAACGTCAAGAGTCGTTCGAGGATAGGGCAAAGCCTCGGAATTCACCCTTGGAGCAATATCTTCCTTTTAGATTCTCGATCCTCGATCCTCGATCCTAGATTCTAGATCTTTTTTCTTTTTTTTTTTTTTATACCCGGGGTTAGTTGGGGTCGGGCGTGCTTCGCAGACCTTGAATTTTCTTTACCTCATATATTTCCAAGTATTAACTCTATTTTATTTCTATTTCTATTTCTATCTCTATCATATATATATTTTGTGCGCGCATGTTAAACCTGCGGAAATAATTACACACGTCGATTCGCGGCTGTAGTACTTTATACTTATATCGCGTATACTTATATAGCTAGTACCTACCTACTATAGTAGTTTTCTTTCTGTTTATAAAGGTGCTTCGAATAATAAGAAATGTAAAGAAATGAATGACGATAATGGGAATGGTATAACCAATTGGCTCAATTTTAACCACTTATCGTTAACGCGTCGAGTAAATCGTTGCGGTAGCCGCAGCCTCTCGCGCCGCGTTATGTAAAAAAGTCAAGATGCAACTTGGAGATCTTGTTAACGAGAGTAGTAGTAGTAGCCTACGGAGGTTTTTCGTATAGAATCTGGTATAAAGTAAACCGATCGGAATAAGTATATATAATATGTAGAACAAATCGGGACCCGATTTTCTAACGCTTTCATAAATCACAGAAAATATCTGTATACATATATATATAGTCGACGAATGGTAATTCACCCATTTATCGATACCATTAGGGTATATAACAATCGATGATACGTGTATAGGGCAATATGAAACCAGTGTATATTTTCGCCTTGTAAAACGCTCCATAGAGTTGTAGTAAGAGCGTAAAGCGTGAAGCGTGAAGCGTGAAACGGATCTTTTGGATTTATACGACCAATCCTGGGACAAAATCTTTTAAACGGTTAACACCGCGCACGATTTATAAGGAGCACAAATTAAAGCCGAGTATAGGCTGATAAATCTTGTTTCACTTAATAAGATATCGCGTCCCTCCGCCTAAAATCTGAAGAAATTTTTAATTTTCAGAATTATGCGTCGTGTTCAAAAATTCTCTAACGTCCTTACGCATGATGAATTGTTTGAGTAAATAAAGCGTGCACAGAAAGAAAGATTGACTTGATTCAAGATAATTTTGCGGTCCAAAAATGAAGACCGAAATTTTCTCGGATCAAATCAAAAATTTTCTCGAGCCAAGAAAATTGTCCCAATTTTCTTGGTTCGAGAAAAATTTTGATTTGATCCGAGAAAATTTCGGTCTTCATTTTTGGACCGCAAAATTATCTTGAATCAAGTTAACCTTTTTTTCTGTGTGGGCATTATTATTTCAATGATAAAAAAAAAAAAAATAAAAAATAATTAGAATATTAGCATCAAGTCCCCATTCATAAAGTTTGCGAATTTATTCAGTCGGTTTGACCTACTATCACCTGTCACCGCATATTCCAGACTGACTCGACGATTTGGCAACTTTCAAAGACAAGAGTGTAATAAAGAAATGTATGCAAAAAAAAAAAAAAAAAAAAAATGGTATACCTGTATGTGTACACAGTATATTGGTAATTATTATTGTTTTATTCCTGACTGAGAGATCAACGTTGCAGATTTTATGTAACTAAGAGTTGCAAACAGCCTGGCTTATAGTACCTATACGTAGATAATATAGAAAGGTAAATAATTTTATAATAATCAGCTTGTAAGCTCGAAGGCCTCCTGGTTCATGTGGAGCACTAACCAATAGATTAGTGGGTGTGTTTGCGCGAAGTACTATATAGTATACCTATGCCATGCAGCCTCGAGCATATATAGCATATATATATGTATATGCGGTTGTACGCTGCGAAACAATGTGACATTATGGCAAATGACTGGACGTACAGCCCCGTGTGCTTGTGGTCACGCTAAGTGTCCTCCGCAACGAGATAGCAATCCAGGTCTCGCGGGTATACCAAGCATAAGAGACTTCAAGAGTAAAAGTGTGCGGGTCCAGGTGACGGCGCGCGAGTTGTTCAGTAATTCTTTTCTTTTTCTTTTTTTTTTTTTTCTTTTTTTCTTCTTCTTTGATATCAGCTTTAACAATGTAACGAAGTATTTCCAGAATAAAGGATCATTGGGATGTCTGTAGTAATTCTTATTCTGACCGTAAAGGCTATGGGAAAGAAATTAACTGTAATCTGAACTCGGAGAAGGAAGTTGCGAAGTAGGTATACGTCTAATCTTCTCTGTAAGTTCGCCCAAACCGAATGACAAATTATATACCTTTCGACGATGAGTTCGTTTTTTTTTTTTTTTTTTTTTCTATTTTTTTTTTCTTTCCCAACTAACAATTTATCGACGACGCAACAAGTGCGTGGGTTGTTGTTGGACAGAACGGAAGAACATCGATTGAAAAAGACAAGTAAACAGGAGATCGTTACTAGGTGGGTCCGCCACTCCGTATATTCATTCTATCGATTCGATTAATTCCTGATTAGGAATCTCGCGACGTTACTCAAGTCATCCGATACCTTATTCTCGAATATACTCGAGCTACAGATCGGTGCGTAAACTGTCGTACATAGATATACCATATATATATATATATATCATACATCATATGGTATAAATAAATAAATGAAAGAAAACAAAAAAAAAAAAAAAAGCAGAAAAATAAGAAAAATGTCGCAACGCTTTCTATGACACAGTTAAGAATACCACTGGCTGGTATATAGCTGCTAGCATGTAGAATGGTCCTAATTTTTAATCGTCTAGATTTTATATTACAGGAAAACTAGGGCTACGGGTCTTCGGTTTCATATACACCGCGTATAATATCTTCGTTATATATATCGCGTCACTAATGCCATAAGGTCGTAAGCGCCAAAAAATTATTTTTTTTGCGGATATGCCCAAACGATGTTATATGGCACGAAAAAGATTTTGCCACCAAAAATACGACATTTTTTTTTTTTTTTGGCGCTTAGGCCCTTATGCCATTAGTGAGGCGATATATGTCTCTATATAATGTGTACTATATTTATAAAACTACTGCACCGCTGCACGCACTTTGGATTCTATTAAAGGGGATCTAGTACTATGGATATATAGCTTCGGGTTCTGGTCAGATGAGATCGTATAGAACGGTCAGCACCAAGACTGCGTCTGACCAAACCTAAACTTTCTAATTACACAACTATCTTACAGTTACATGTTTACAATCCTTGTTCGCACCATGGAGCCTACCGTATTTTGCGATTGTGTAACAATTTATATATACCTACCTACCTACCTACCTACCTACCTACCCGCGCCCATACGTGGGTATATATAAATCGTGATATTTTTTCGTCATATATATATATATTCGATCTATACCACCGATCAATCTCTCTTAGAGATTGTGGATTATTAGCTGTCGATCGAAAGGTTGGAACCTCTTGCGGGTTTATAATATATATGTAGTAGTCTGACTAATAAATCCCAAAGCACGTAATACCCTTTACGTGATAAAATTAATTCAATTCAAAATACGTGCTCGAAAATTTTTATACTCCTCAGGTTAAAGGCCAGTCGAATATTTTATATATATACATACGCAAGGTCGTATATATGTTCTCAAAATAAAAAAATCTTGAAAAAGAAAACGTACATATGGTGCTGGTGGAGGTGGTGGTAAAAGTTTGCACAATAAAAACGTCTCGAATAACAATATTATGTATGTATCCTACCAAAAGAAAGTAACTCAACCTATATATATATATATATGTGCTATAATAAATACGACATGATTTGTCCCAGAAAATGTTTAACCCAAATGGCATAAGCTCGTGGGCGGACGTCGCGTCGCGTCGTCGCTGCAGGGTCCTCGCGTGTTTGGCACCATTATAAATTAGCGAATACGAAGGTTGTATGGGAGCAGGCAATCGGGCGATGAAAATCCTTCAATATTTATAAGATTAACGTAACACTTTCAATTTGCATAACAACGCATCGTCATTCAAAATGCCTTTTTCTTTTTTTTTTTTTTTCTTTTTCTTATTCCTATATATATATATATTCCTATTTCTATATTCCTATTACTCGTCGTCCTGCAGCGCAGGTATGTATATAAATGGGATATTTTAATTTACTGCAGCATGATGGTAAAATATGAAAATAGCGTGAAGCTACCGGTTTATAGCTTTCGCAGTTTCTTAACAGCCCACGTATATTTCGATCGAATATTCTGATACCCCGCAGAGCTACGATCTGGAGTAAAGCTGTTATGCTATGCTATAGGAAGAAAGTTACGTTTTGATGCTGCGGAGATTCTAGATATACAGAATTTTGAAATAGGGCATTTCCACTCTGCGCGCTTATATATATATATATATCTAAACGATTCCGGAACTCGACAAAACTAAACTAGGTAGCTATAATGTAATTAGTTAGGAAATGAACTGAACTCGGAATGCTGGCTGGTGCGCGGTGCCGATAGATCTATAAATTCTTTGATCAACAAACTGCATCTTTGATAGGCGTGCCATCAGTTTAGGAGTCGTTTATTCTTAATCCTGTCTGACCAGATATCTCTTCGTTGAGTGCCAGTACCTATACTACTAGATGGCTTCGTAATTTCCTTGACAAATCCGTTGAGATTAATCGACGGTGGAAATGACAAGTGTCAATAATTTAGGGATTATCTTATACTATTATATAGCTTCGCCGATTTTTTTTTTTTTTTTCAAATCTGCAATAATAATTCGAGACAGTATAGATTTACGGTTGTATAGCCATTCATATTAATCGCATCGCATCGTACTATACTCATCCTTGAATAATAAGGAAGCTGTGAATATCGGGATAATTAGAGCGAAGCGATTATAATCTGTACGATAGATTGAATCGGGGCGTAGGTTTGTAAAATCCCGTAATAACCACTCGCGATAACAAAATGATGCGTATTATATATATGTAAATGATTATTATCGGTTAGTGCGCGCAGATACCTAACAGGTATAGTGATTAAATGTATTCCGATGATGTAAATAAGGATCGCACGTTGAAAAATTTGATTGATTCTTAATTATTATCTACATGGAATAAATCTCCGATAATAAGAGAATATCCATCGGTCATTGACAAGCGTCGATAGTGTACATATTCTCCCATGTCCCTAATTGGCACATATGCATGAGGTTTTAAATTTACCCTCTCTGATATACATAGTATATATTTTTTTATTTATTTCTAAATTCCCCGCGAATATAATATATATATATAAACTATACTTTATCAAAACTGAGATTGAAAGATGGCTAGGTGCCAGTTACCAACGCGTGATTACACCTCCTTTATCGCACTCAATGGCAGCATGATGTATCGGTCCTCGACGATAACCACTGACCACTGAAGCAAAATTTTTTACATATTCCTTTTATACTTCTTCGCATATACACTTTTCGGCTTTGGAATATCGTATATACAGTGTATAAGCTTAGGTGACAAAAAAAGAGGATCTTAACATATACATGTAGTGTGTAGGTGTATTCGATCTCGCAGGATCTCACCGAACCGATATATACACGCAATCTGTGTGCATACAGACAGACACACGTATAAAGGTAATGAATTATTGATTCATTGGCGCTGTGGCGCATTCCATTATAATTATCGGAGGTAAGTGATTATGTTATCTTGCTCTACCAGTCACCGTCGTAGTCGTCTTAGTCGTAGTTATAGCGAACTAGAAATCGTTTAGGATTAACGGTAATATTAATTGCCAATCGTACTTAGTAAATAATTAGTACATCCTCCCTTTTAATACACGGGTCCTATTACTCGTATGTATAAATATATTATCTACATAGATATAATTATCATTTTCACCGTATAGGATCATTCGAAGTTAAATAAACTGCTGCTGCAGTTCCTCCTTCCTTCATAAACACATATATACGCAATGCTGTCTGACCTGATCGTAACACGTGAACGATTCCATTAGAAAGTGCAATTAGCCGGGTATAGGATATACATATATATATCTATATAATACATGTATATATATGCGTTTATATTATATACGCAAGAACTTTTTGAACGATCATATATTATACATATATACATATATATACCATATGTTACATAGTTATAAGCTCAGGTGAAACCAGGATATGTCATTCGTACATCGAGTTTAAAAGATTGACAGGACGATGGCCAGGACCAAGCAAAGAAAAAAAACAACGCTTTCTCCAAAAACGTAATTTTTTTTTTTTTTTTTTTAAACCATCTTTTCGATCCTCTCTATTCAAATTCAAATCTCCACCATTCGTTTTTTTTTTTTTTTTTTTTTTAAACGCTTTTGCGGGTGTCATGTTCCGAGTCGTTATCCGAGTTCTGCGAAAGCTACGAGAGCACTTTAGTGGTACTATATACCTACCTACTTCGATTATTGAACCACTTGAAACAAATCTTCAAGTGAGATAGGTAAGGTACCCTATGCGTATTTATTATCTCTTGGTGTTGTGTACCGACACGAAGTCTGCAGTACGATCCAACATGTATACACGTAATTTACTCGATAAGAGTAATTAACGTTTCTCCGATATTCGCCTTGCCTTATGCGCCTCGCCTTTATTCATTGGCAACAACTTTCCTCTCGCGTTGTATGCTATTCACAGAGTTATTGCAGGTATCTCAAAAAATCTGTGTATGTGTGTGTGCATGTATTTTTTTTTTTTCATTTTTTTTTTTTCTATTCCAAAATACTTCATCCCCGTCTCTATATAAATATATACGGTTAATTAATTATCCGGTATAATTAACAACGCGAAATATTAACGCGGTATATTATAACCGTTGATCATCTTCAGTCTCGTCATTCGTTTGGCTCAGCGTGAAGGCGCATCCCGGATACAGTAGAATTGATATCGGTACGTTCGTGATTCACGAGAGGCTATCTATTGAAACGTAATAACCGATGGACTTATCAATGGTTGATATATCGCGGCTGGCTAGCTAGCGAACAAACCCCCGCCCGCTATCATTCGTTGCAATAGCCTATGCGGAAGTTGCGCTTATATACTAGAACGATTGCCCTCACCTGGATGTAAACCATTGCCCCGCGATCGACTCGCGGGTCTCAATTATTACTCATAAAACTTGTATCATCGGGTTTCTCACCCGCTGTTTATAGGAAAATCTTAGCAAAGACGGGCGTAGTATACCTCCTATAGCTATACAGTAAGACTAGAAGAGGCGAAGACTTCCTAGCCCGTCCGTTTACCTGGTTTATGGCGTTAACTGTAAATCGGTATATACGCGAACCTGCGATCGGTGCAAATCCGTGCCCGCGATTGCGGTGGTAGGTCTCCGATATTCCTTGGGCGTATTTTCTCAGTTTCATGGGCGTCTCATGGTATAAAGGTGATTTTCAAACGTTATAATAGAAGGAAGAAGGAAGCGTAGAAACAGCATCGATTTAATGATGCGAAGATTTACCTTATTATTATAATATTATATCGTACGTTTTTGTCTGTTGATCTAGCTTTGTTATTTACTGATAAAGTGAGAGGAAGATCGTTACACATCCGGTTTCTTGAATGTGAACCACTACACGAATTTATAACTGAAGAAGTCTTTGTTCGACGAGTTTACAATCAGCTATAAAACAAAGAGTGAAGCAGCTTGTCAAAATTCGAATTTAATATGTACTCGGATCACTCTTCGATCTCATAATATCAAATCGGAGTTGGTTATCAGATTCGATCTCCTTTCGATTTCGATTTCGATTTCGATTTCGGAATTCTATAAGAACCGATGTGATGCATAGAATCGAATTTCGCAAGTAAATTATTATTTTCCACGACGTGCATGTATAACAATATAATAACGTAACAACTAATGATACGTGATAACATCGAGGTGACCAGGGTCCGGAGGGACCGTAGGGAGACTAAAGAAAGTGAATATTCGCGGGTGGTACGTCACTCGGAGAAAGTCTTTTTCACTGTTTTGATGGTCTGCGAGTTATAAGCTGGTGAAATATTTATGTTCGACACTGACCTATCCCAATGACTGGTTTCCGATCGCGTTCTATAAGTAATAAGTATTGCTAAATACTTATCGCGAAATATCCTGTCGACAAATTTACGACAGTATATATATTTGTTATTCTGTTTTTTTTTTTTTTTTTTTTCTTCTTCTTTTTTTATAGAAGTTGATTAAATCTCTGCTTATATTTATTGTTACGTATATATTATTTTGGAATTTAATAATAATCGCCCACGTATATATACTACGGGGCAGCTATTACGATTCATCTTAATTTATATGCATATGACAAATCGAACTTTCCGATCATCGGTTTTCACTTCCTTAATGATTAATAAAGCGATTCGATTGCGTTATACTTATACGCACGCGGTGAACAGCTATTATGTTATTGTAACGTGTAAAATTATGTACACTAAACGTAATGGATTCTGATCCGGACGAGTTGGACAATTCTAGAAACAGCCAATCAGCGCTCTGGATTTTTTTAATCCAGAGCGCCGATTGGCTGTTTCTAGAATTGTCCAACTCGTCCGGATCAGAATCCATTACGTTTAGTGTACATGTAACACGTTTCGTATAGTACATCATGACATCATTATCATTCCTAATACGATGAAAAAAAAAAGGCTTTCACTTTTCTATATTCACTTATTAAAGAAAAATATAATAACAACGAGAATCATACCGAGAATCGGTAGGTAGGTCCGCTTATTCGGACATATAGACATCGGATATCAAGTATCGGGTCAACGAGATCACGCGCAGTGATCTTCTCACGTGACGAGCTAACAATATCGAAAGTCAGTGGTGAAAAAAAATCACCGCTATGTTTATTATCCCGGTTCTTAAAAATGAAAGAAAAAAAAACAAAAAAAAAAAAAAAAAAAAACGAACAAATCTTCTATAATTATAGGTATATGGTGTCTATACAAGTTTTATACGAACTGTTCTGTCTGTCAGCCGAACGGCTCCAGGCAACTGGGCAAAAATTTTTCCCACAAGGAGATTGAACGAAAATTTGTGCAAAAATAAAAAAAAAAAAAAATTGAAAAAAGGAACATTTTTAACGGTATTATTATTAGACGCTGTGTGTTAGACGATTATAACGAACTGGTAGTTAGCAGACGCATGACTGGTCATGGAACAATGCCGATGACTACCGATCCTGAGGTATTATTACTACTACTACTCGTTCTATATACGAATGAAATGGAGTTTATTTTTTAGTGCTGCCGGTTAAAGTAATTGACGTGTTACGAGATAAATCTGGTCACGGACCGTATGCTCTATACGAGATATAGGTAGGTATTATATTTATACCTACTTGTGCGTTAGAATTTAGTTATTATTATGTATATATACCTACACATATATATATACCATAGTGCCTCTGTTTAACTTGTGTGAAAAATCAAACATTACGAAATGATTTGCTGAAATTTATCTTGCTTTTGTAAGCCGGGGTATATATGATATGTTTTCTATTCTAAGTTGTTGCTGCTGCACTAGGTACCTATAGATAGTCGGGAATAAAGTGAGTGACATTCTCCTGCATATCAATGCGGTTTTAAAAATTCTTACAAACAAGGTATATTACCAAATTGATATTGTGAAATTCCGAGAGTATAACCAGCGGCGTAACATCTTCGTTTTTATCTGCAGTATAGTAGGTATAAGAAAGAAGATTTCTTATTTCCGGGTTTAGAATGTCGCTGTTTAGGATTGACCTTTCGCTCTGCAGAAGAATTTATTCGCCAATTACATCAACCTGATGCATATATAGTATCTCGCATGCGAACACCTATACATATATATATATATATATATATTCGAGGTTTATATATTTCCGGCAAAAAAATTATTCGAATAATTCTATCAGAGGCCAGTGGCATTACGCGCCTTATGTCATAAGACGGATTCAACAAGGATTCAGCAAGATGTTTAGAAGTTGCGTAAATAACAGAGAAAGTGTCTTAAAAAGTCAAAATATTACCCACACACACACACATATACCTACTTATATATTTATTTATTTTATTCATTTTTTTTTTTTTTACATCCTCGCGCTTCTGTCATGGATACTAAAAGCGACTTTATATCGTTTATTCAAGTCGCCCCAATTAACCAGACAAAGCTTCATCGCGCCTCGGGCTCGTAAGTATAATTAAGGGGACCAGTAGGTACAGCGACTTTTTGAGAAATTATCATAGTCCGAAATGAATTTATTTCATAACCAAAGTTCATTTCACATGAAAATATTTTTCTTTTTCAAAATCATGTGTCGTAAGGATTTTCAAGCACCGTTGGACCGATTCAGGTCATCTTGGATTCATTTTCTTCAGAAAACAAATCCTCATCATGTGAATGTAGGAATTTGAAAATAAAAAATTATGTCATAAGTTATGATCAATTTACCAAATTTACAAAAATTATTATCACTCATTTCTTAAATAACTTGGCCAAAACGAAAAATTTTCAAAATTCCTACATTCACATGATGAGGATTTGTTTTCTGAAGAAAATGAATCCAAGATGACCTGAATCGGTCAAACGGTGCTCTAAAATCCTTTCGACACATGATTTTGAAAAAGAAAAATATTTTCATGTGAAATGAACTTTGGTTATGAAATAAGTTGATTTCGGACTATGATAATTTCTCGAAAAGTCGCTGTACTGGTCCCCTTAAAACAACTTAAAATGAAAATTAAAATGACGATCGATAGGTTGAAGATAAAGGAAATTCAATTGTAAGGAGAAAAAAATCACGTTGGAAATAAAAGAGGAGGAAAAGCCATAGTGAAGTCGTTCATCTTTAGTGTCTCTACGTGTCATTTGTCAGTGGTAACGAGTGTCCAGCATCCGTTTGGAATCCAAACAAAACTCGATGTTCACTAGCATGGAGTAGGTAGGGTACCCTACCTACCCTGGCTTGCTATCTGTGTATACCTACCTACCTTGCCGCCAAAGGAGTTGAACGTGAAATCGTTCTAACCATCGCTGATTAATTAACGTACGCGCCTGGGATTCTTTACGGATTGTCTCGAGTCTGCGGTATATACATGAGGTTTGAAAAGAGCCTGGGGTGTTTTATACTACATGGCTTAAAAGATTAGGTAATCCGTCTCACTCCCATATATATAAGCGAAAAGAACAGGAAATCGAGTTAACACTTCACGTTCCCCCCATATCCGCTCGAGTTAAAGACTCTGGTTTTCCTGTACTCGGTGTAACTAGTTGTTCGGACTATTATAACCAGTCGATAGGCGTTTACCTTATAGAGAAGATTTTCTTTCATTTATAAACACGGGGCTTTTTGCGTGGTTTAAAAAAAGTCGAAAATTTATACCTATATAGATATGTACAGGGGGATAAAGGAGGCATTTAAATTTAACCGAGAGTAGATGTTAATTAGAGTCTTAAAGTCTCTGGGTGAAGTATCAATGCGCAAACGAACGTAACTTTCATTTTTTACTAATTAAGATCCTTGCTGCTCGTTCATTACGCTAAATCCCATCCAAGATTCACCATCCAAGTTTACTCAACGATCTCAAGTCTTAAAAATCTCTATTCCAAGATATCCCTCTCGCCCGCATATATATATTACTATATATATATATATATATATGTCGTCGATCTTTCTTTTAATACTCGAGACTCCCAGTAGTCGACGAAGTACGCGGTGGACGAGAAGATAAAGAAACGTTGCAAGAGGATAGGGTATAATTAACAAATTCCCTCTCCGTGTATACCTACTTGTTTATAAAAGTGATCGCGAGATCCTTGCAGCAATATTGGATACTTGAGACCCTCTTAAACGTCCCCAGCTCCAGCTCAAGCTCAAGCTCAAGCTCAAGCTTCACCAGGCTAGCTCGGGGCAAACCACTGGGCAAAAGCTGTTGGCGATTCCTCGAGCTCGTTGCCTGCCAGCGGCATTCCTTATTCTCAAGACTGACGTAAACAACGCCGCGGCACGAAAAAGACGCGCCATAAAATACCGCTCACGTATCTCGATCTGTCCGCGATCTATACCCTTGATGGACTGAGACTCTCAGAGGGTCGGTTGGTCGGCGGTCCTTTCCACATGCTGCCTCTTCATGCGCTGCACTATCGTGTAGAGAACCATGTCTATACACTCTGACCAGACATTCTGCTCATTAACAGCTATGGCTTTTCACGGCTGCTAATAACCTGCACACGAAGAGATCAGAAGAAGAATAGGACTTCTTTCAGTCTATTTTATGTCTTCCTTGATTTCATCGGATTTTTAAACGGCGCCAATACATTCGATCCTTGATATTCGTTGCATGACTAGTTGTCGCAGCACTTGGTGAAGGTGGCGGTTGTGCGATGGGTTCATTGGCATCTGCATTATTAAAGCCTTATTGAGCATTTCCTTTCCCCGTCCGGCGGCGTCTAGTCTTCCACGCGGGCCCCTCGGCAAGGGGAAGTTGTGCTGGGCAAGACTAGCCATGCACTGTTAATGAAGCGTCACTCGGCCAGTCACTTAGCGTCTCTCGTATACCAGCTTCGAACTCGTATACCTAGCTGAATTTTTCCACCCATAGACGCCGAGCGTCGGAACGCTGTTCGCCACTGTGTAAAAGACAAGGTCAGGGATTCGATGGTAGTAGCTTTTAAGAGAGGTCAAGCTACCCCTTACACCGTGCGAAGAGTGATTACAGCTAACCAACACTCAAGGTCTTCGAATCGACTTCTTTACCGGTTATGAAAGAGGCTCGCAGCATTAGGCATCGATTATTCGCAGTAACGATTAATGCCAAGCCTCAGGCCCCGGCTTGTGCGTAGGCGTCGGTGTCAGTTCGCGTGTCATTAGGCGTCGCTTGCATAAATCATAAATCGGTAATGAGGATACGATTTCGTTATCTGAGAACGAGGTTCCGAGCGCGAGAAGTCTCGCATGAGTGATGAAGATCATCGGAATGATCTACGCCTTTTTATTATACCTTTGTGTGTTCCGAGATATATATGTGAGTGCGTTCGCTAATAGGAATATCGTTATTGTATGCTCGGCGTGCGTGACGATATGAATAAACCGTCACCGAGACTTGGAGAAAAGGACGAATACGAAGCGAAAAATGTTAATGTCTATTTGCGTTTTAAAAGAAGAGGTGTACTTGGGGAATGGGCTTGTTTACGACCGTTGAATGTTGGTTAGAGGTGGGTATATATCGTATCTCGAACGTATATGGCGGGTGTTTGATAGCAATAAAGAGGGTAGAACCTTGTCTTACAAAAGTCCCTAATGTCCCGTAATTATAACACATACTTCAAGTAAGAGTGGAGCAAGATAGCCGAGGGCGTCTCGGTCAGGAGAGATGAGTGCAAAGCTCCGCGTAATACCGAACCGTGTAATAAACTGTATAGTTGTATACTGCGCTAAGGAAAGAAGAGACGCCATATGCAAAGGTTGAACAGCGGCATAAACCTCAATAAAGATAAACTTAGTACCGCGTCTATATTTAACTCGACTCTTTACTTAACCACGTGCCTTGCCTTCTCTTTACTTCTTCTCTTCTCTTCTCTTCTTTTCTCTTCTCTTCTCTTCTCTTCTCTTCTCTTCTCTTCTCTTCTCTTCTCTTCTTTCCTCTCTTCTCTTTCTCACCGCCATTCTCTGTCTCTTAAATGATTCGACGCCGGTTTGAAGGCGATTTATCACCGTTGTAACGCAGTTAATTGAGTTGGCACCATCCGTGTCACAAGACACCTCACGATCCCCTTTTTTTATATCACGATGACTGATAACCCCGCAAGATATTATCCCTTTGTGTTATTCGATTTAGTGGAAATTAGAAGCCGAGGGAATCAGCTGCAGTACTGATTTATCGCCCTTCTTCTTCTTCTTCTTCTTCTTCTTCTTCTTGTTTCTGTATATATAAGTTAAGTATAGTTATACCAGGCTCTGAGATTTACTCCTCAGATATCTGGCAGATACTTGGATCGTCCATAAATATAGGTATCTTGTGAAAAACTATACCGATCATATATCGAAAATATATACTATTCAGAAATAGAATCACATGTACATTGAGACTTCGTTAAATATCGGTTTGCTCCTGATGTCTATACGAGAACGAGTGTACGGGTTACTTCTTCTTCTTCTTCTTCATCTTCTTCTTCTTCTTTCGCGGTGTTATATTTAATTATACCTTCCGAGGCGACGTGGGATATGCAGAGTACAATGAGTAGTGCATCCAGTAATACAAAGCAGAGCTTTATGACCCTCGATGATGGTATCTGAAAAACGGCGAGCAACAAGACGACCGGAGGTTTATAGTGTCTTGATTATACCGAGGCGAGGCAAGGCGACTTGGCTGCTGCTGCCGTTCCCAGTCTCTATATACTGCACTCGCCACAACTAAGAGCGACGCGTGTCCGACTGTCTCCCCGCCTGACCAAGCTGCTTCAGGATCAGCCTCAGCCTCTCCACTGCAGCTTGACCATCTGCTGCCTAGCATCTGCGCTTCTGTACCAACCCCGTATCCATTCTCCTCCTCGATCTGCTTCGTTGAACTTGGAGCTTATGCCCTCCTGTAAAATAGTCAACGAGATATACCTATATTTATGCGGATGGATATTATATATTAGCATTCTATATATTTTACAATAAAGGGTCAAAAGATTTATCACAGAGAATTTGATAGTGTCTCGGATATATTTTTGTTCGTCTGAAGATAATATACATACATAGGGATATTATTCGCGAGTCGAAGACCTGCGTGGTCGTTTTAAATTCTAGGTATTTCGTCTGAGGTATGAAGAGGGTACCATGGAGTATAGTTTGCCAGGGTGCAGCATATGAGGCAAGGTTTTTAAAAACACCTGGCGATGTATATAGACGATCGCCTGCAGTACGCACCTGCCCTGGTAAACCTGGACAATTTTTGGCTAAAGAATTCTCTACCTTTTTATATTATACCTGCACGCATCATCGTACGCGTGCTGTAAATATAATCTCTCCGCATGCGCGGCATAAGGATTCCGTAGAAAATCTTTTCCGGCTCGTATAATATAGAGCCACGGAAATTCTTTAAGGGTGGTTTTTCCAGGTCTCGCTATACATATATATATGCGTAACGTTGCTTTATCCGTTCGCTAAGCTAACCTTCAGCTTCACCGTAACGAATCCGCGCCAACCTATCTGAAATGGCATCGGTATTTTTGCAGACAAGTCTGTCCCGCAAAGCGATATTGTGAGCTCACGCCACGTTAGACCCAATTAAGTGCTGCCACGACTAAGGGGGCCCTGGGCCCGTTAACCCTGCGTCTCTAAGGTCGGTGTCATGACTCGGAAACTATTTTTCCATCTTCATTAACGAAGTGATAAATTTATCGATAAAAGGACGGTTCTATAATATTCGCGATTAATAATATACATATGTGTAACACACAACACATCCGCGGTAAATGTAGCTATAATTAACGATGATTGCGGACTCCTTCGAACTCGTATGAATGATCCTTATTTTTTTTTTTTTTGTTCCTCCCCGAGTTTAATCCGTCGTTTTGAACAGCAGCTTTATATTTCCTCTTCAATTTTAAACTACCCCAATTATTTTTATGCCGACTAAACACGCATCACAATTTATGCTCCCTGTATCGCGTGTGATCAAACTCTTTATCGTTTTACTTTCATTCAATCCACGCGTGGAGGCTGCCATGCAATTGCTACTACTATACTACAGCTCTAATGGAAAAATGAGAAAGAAAACTTAATTGTGATTGTTGGGCTTGGGCTTGGGCTTCAATTGTACCGGAAACTTTTCAGGGCGACGTTTTGTTGCCAAAGAATAGTTACTTTATTCCTATAACATATGTACCTATACCTACTCTAAAAGGGGATATCGAAGGCAGCTGCAGCAAAGTCGATATATATATAACGAATGAAAATATTTCTTCATCTGCTATGATCACGGTTATAATTGCGTGACAGAATTTAAGTACTAGACGATAATCGCTTCTGCCGCAATAAGACTAGTTTATAACTATCCAGGTACTTACATACTCGACGTGGATTTATTTTTCTTATTTTTTTTATTTATTTATTTTTTTTTCGTTATATATTATATTGATCTTGTTTGCTGTGCATGTGGAGTTTACAATACGGTTATTGCGGTGCCGTTCGATCCCAGGTTGTAATTATAGAATCGAGGAATGCCAGTTGAGATTGCATAATAGAATGTTGGCGCGCCGGTGTACTTCTGATCCGGTCTAATTTAGGCTCGCGTTTCTTTATCTGTTACGAGCAGTCTAAGTATGTTAAAACCATAGTATAGACTCTGTACACAGTAATTGCAGAATTGCGTAAGGGAGGGCACTTTCATTGCCTTACCACGGTTCACTGCACCCTCAACATACACATACCTGTATGTAGCCATACAGTTAAATAAATATGCAAAAATGTTTTCATATATACAAGTACGTCAAGCCATTGCCTATATACACGTTCCTTTATATTATACCAAGTGGTTCCGTTCATGCTTGTGCACATACACAATTACAAATGCCCGTATCTAGATCTAACATAAGTTCGCCTGGTGCAGTTATCGAGAACCCTTCCTATCACTCCCGACCAATTAGCGTAGCGCTAATCGTGTGGATTCCGTCTCTTCTTGTGGTAAATACAAGCGCATGATTTTCTGATCTTGAGGTAGTCGCGGTTGTCGCTATTTAACATCTAAATGTCATCGTCACGTTGTCTAATTGTCGCCAGTTTCTTATCCACGCCTTAGAGAGTATTAGGTCTTTGCGCGATCTCTGAGCTGCGCCGTTTCGACGTTAAAGAAAGATTTTCGCGAAATAATAAGAAACGTTACCAAAGTATCAAACTGAGCGTTGGTACCGTTAGCTTCACAACCGCCGATCTTAACGTCTTCGTCACGGTTTGCAATGAGCGAAACGACCGCGACACGACGACGCTCAAGATAAGCCAACAGAGTTTCTGAACTCCGTCTGTCGAGTCGGAGACAATAGGATTGGGTGAATGTCGCGGAGTGAGAAATACCGCGTAAAGAATTTACTAGTTCGTAGAAAGCCTATCCGTATCCTAGACAATCAGGAAGATGGGTAAATTGTAATTTTCTGTAGCTGCAGCCTACTGTTAAGCTCGAAGCTTAACGAGGTAAAGAAAGATAAAAAAAAAAAAAGGTAACGAAATACCGTGGCTTGATTGCGAGTGCAGCGAATCCCTCCAGCTCTAGTCGTAATCGATTTTGAGAAAAAGGGTTCAGACTCAAACCACCGTCTCACCCTCTTCTTTCTCGTCTAAACAATAAAAGATTATGATCAAGTCGAACCACAAAGACTACGAGCATTATAGTGCCTACTTCGTTGTTCATTAGGTGGTCGTAAAGACTCATATCTACTCTGGGGAGTCGCATAAGTGATTTGAACTGGTGCTAATAGTGATCATTCGGACTCGTTTCGTGCCTCAAGGCTCAAGATATCGCCGGCGAAGGTAGGAAGTGGGTTCGAGATGAGTCCGCATAGAATGTATGTCTTCCCCATGCAGACTGAAAATACTTCGTATATACGTATGTACGTGTATTAATCATCCTCAAAACTGGTCTTATACCTCTGAGCAGAGCTTGTTTCTGCATTTCCTGGTCGAGTCTTGAGGGTAGAGGTTTGTGCGCGAAACATCGACCAGGGACCCTCTATCACTAGGTTGGAATCTGGTGGTGACCCCTTCACCAAGTGCGTTCTGGCGTTGTTATAAATGTCAGTGGAGCAAGAGCTCCGGGCTCATAAGTAGGAAACTGTTGTCGTGATGGGCGGCTCCCGCCTCTTAAGATCCGCGATAAACTTGGACTCGAATGTAACCATGCGGAGTGGTGATTACGAAACGGAAGAGACACCGCGATATGTACCAGATACCACCGTCTCTTTCTATCTTTCGTTACAAATTCAAGATACAGATGCAGCTGCTGGCCGACGTAAAGATCAGTCGAGGTCAATACTTAGGGGTAATTGTTTGCTCGCTGATGAAATCTGGATCAAAAGCCTCATGTCGGAAACGCCAGATGTTCATAGAATCTCGTGACATGGTGAGCCCGAGCAAGAACTGGGATCGGATGTTCCGGGTCATTAGGCATCACGCTGGGCTTACGGTGCCTGTTACTCCCTGGCGTGCGGTTAGGGGTCAACTTTCGCGTACCATTTTTTTTCATCTACGAATAGTCAGATGGGAATCTATCGACGTTGACGTAGCGACCGCGACGTGGCTTATAAGCTTTTCATTCAATTGTCGGAACTCCTTTAAGTCCGTCAAATTCGTACATGAAAAAGTAAATGAAAACGTTAAGAGGTACATTGAGAATTAATCGACGTTATAATTAAAGAACTCTCAACGGCTTTGTTTCTATCGTCTACGACTCTCGGCGCCGATATACCGACGCGTCTGACTTCTCGGTCGACCCCCAGCGAGTTTGTCCGTTCACCGTGACTCTCTGGTTATATGGGTACACTTATAGACACCCTGCCAACTCGGCTGTATCTACATCTATGCAACGTCTATAGCTGTACTATGGTACATTGCGTTTCTTGAGCTTGTTGTGCACCTCTCACATCCACACATGTCCGCACACACAGATTTCCAGGCATCTTGCTTATACCGAGTTCTCCGACCGGTAGACACAGTATATGCATACCACAGTGTTCATAAACTGTGTAAATGTATGTGTGTAGATATACCTACTATACCTCCGAGGCAAGGCACACTGCACACACCCCCGCAGTAAAAATATGAGAACCATGCTGGGCTCCAGGGCCGGTGATCCTCGCTTCATTGGATTGGAAAGTTCATCGAGTGTGGAAGAATTGAATTGGGGACATTTTTTAGAGATTAAGTTCCGTCGTTTAGGGCTCCGTCTTTATATCCTGGTGTACATCAAAGATCGACGTCTCTCTTCTTTTTCAAACTTGACCTTCGTATACGAGAGATGGAATTGTTCTTCAGGAAGAGTTTGTTCAGTGAATAATTGGCGAATACTTTGCAAGGAAATAGGAAGAGGATATTTTCGTGGGTTTTAAAAGCATTTCGGTGTCTTTCCTATGAGGACGTGCGTCCCTGGATCTTGTGCAGCCTGACTGGCGACCTACCTTCAACATAACACTCTTATTGTTGACGCCATCTTGCCTGACCGGAGTTCTCGGTGTTTTGCGTCCCGTGTTTTTATACCATGCGCCATAATCGGGTCCTTATATTACTATTTACAACCACTCAGCCTCTAGACTTTGATTAACAATTCCAACTCGAGGCAATAATATGGGAAACAGTTATTAAGTCTATAAAAATGAATCGAAAAGGGATAACAAAGTGGACCGATGCGGATGCTAGAAGGAAAAAAAAAATTAGAAACCGATCTTGGAAATTCACATTTATCAATAAATCCGAAGAGCCTTTCTTCTGCATTCGTTTATAAAACGGAAATGCGTTTATCGGCAAGTGCAATCGGCTCAATCCCTCGGTATACTAATTAATAACGGATGACAGTACCGCAGGGGCTGACGCCGAGATAGGTGAACCTCGCGCTCGGCGTCGTGGGCGTCATTGACCCCCGCGATCACGAGTTACGGCCTCGAAGGAGCACTAGTAGTAGTAGTAGTAATAGTAGTAGTAGAGAGAATCTTGGTTCTTCCTTAGTACCTTATATACTCACCCTCTCTCGGGGCATTTCATCCTCTTTGAAACCCAGCCTCAGGTCACAGTTCGAAATGAATTCGCTCGCATATCAAGCCGAGAGGAATAAGAAGAACAAGAATAAGAATAAGAGGAAGAAGAAGAAGAAGAAGAGTGGAGTTTTTCATTTCGTAGCTTTTCTTGTTACCAAATTTATGATATGTAATTGTTTAATGCCCCGGCCATACCTATACCGACTCGAGGACCTGCATAATACCTAGATGATGATAAATCAGATCTGGGCTGTACATCCTGGGTTATTCTTCTTCTCTATAGATATATATTTATCGTCAAGCCGGTTGGTATATACCCATCGATGCAAAGGCTATACACGCAAACCATACCAGCTCCTTAGAATGTTGCGTTGGTGTCTCTGTATCAAAGTGCACGAGGCCTTAGGGAACCCCGGAACTCTATGCCTCGGGCTAGGCGGTTGTAATTACTTACTTATAAATTAGACTAGCTAGAGACCAGGTCGCATGGAATGTGAAGCTCGTGGTTATTTCCCTGGTATCTTTTGCTCTCGTTTTATACTCGCGTCTTCTTACTAGCGCAGTGCGCTGCAATTAGCGGGGCATCGACGCGACCAACTCCGATGCACAAGCTCTTAGGCACGTTCAGATCTTCTTCTTGCATTAAGTGGGATAAGAAATGTCCTCAAAATTAAATAATCATCGCGAATTATTAGATTCTAACAACTTTGGAAGGCGTCTTATGTACATTATCGTGGTCCATTTAGGGTTCGTCTAGATTTCCTCGTATGATGATGTGAATTTTTTATCAGATACCTAGTAGCACTGATCCCATTAAAATTTTGTACTTACAGATTTATTTTGAAAATTATGAATTAGGGAATTGTTTTTGAATTATTTGGACTCGATTTTTGAGTCACCTGCTAAAAAATTCGCACGAGAGCTCTAAATAAGGACCACCCTAACATGTATATAATTCCTTTGATTCGGGGCTACAAGGACCATGACTTGGTATTAAACGACTCTTTAATCCCCAGTCTTAAATCCTTAGTCTGAAAGAAAGATCGTAATTGTAACGTTCACTGCAATTATAGTAATATCTTACAATTAGTGATACCCCGTATTGAGGCACAAGTAGCTACCGGCTTTGTGGGAACCTTGTGCACCTCTGGTATAGCGTACATCACCGAGTAGAAAAATTAGGAATGAAAATTACTTCCTCCGTATTTAATTGCACCTTTTCCGACAATGAGATACGATGGTGAGCGGGCTACGCCACGCCGTCTCATATAACATCGTAAACATCCTTGTTCTATGTAACGGCCTGGGTCTGCTGCTGCAATGGTCATCGGATATTAATGTATGGGGTCTCAATCTCCGTATGTGAAACGGGTACCTCAAGTTCATATATCGGAATTCACCCTAGTCATTACCGGCGATTTAGCTCGACGTCTGATCTCTAAACGTCAGTTGCGTTTCGTCAGAGCAAAATATCCCCAGTTTGATAAATAATTTACTTGGATGGTGGGACAGGGGGATGATGGGGGGTCTTTAAGTTTGGACAGGCGAGTTTATCACGAGCGACTGCAACACTCTGTAATTACACGTACCTACAGGAACGTCCTTTTATTGCGTTATCCAGGTCCGAGATTTATTAAGCTGGTATTATGCGCCATAACTCGATCCGCTGGAGTAAAAATTTTAAAGAAAAATTTTCTATTTACTAGGTAAAAAGTTTAAAACGCGCCTCTTATACCGCCGCCGCACGTCTATATAAAATATCAACGATACGGATAATTGACTCACTGCGCTATTATTCCAGCGACTTTTTTTTTCTTTTTTTCTTCTTATTCCCAACGATCAGTCATAGAAATATATATACAAACTTATCTGTGGGGAATAAGTATAATTGCAAAACGCCTATCGATTTAACTCGTCCATATCCAAACATGGTACTTGAATGCGGGTATATTACCCGGATCGTCCCGCGTTGTCAACCTACGTTTTATATTTTCTCTGACCTTGTTATTCACCCGTCATTTAAATCCCTGATTTCCTTAGTCTAATGCAAATTATGCAAATTTTCAGATTTATGATACTGGCTTAGTGAATCTGTTCATTTGCACGGAAACCAGCTATAGACGCAGTATCGCAGGTAGAGGTACAGATGATTATTTAATGACTAAAAAATATTTTCCTGTTTCGTAATAAGTGATCGTTGTAATTTTAGGACTGAAAATAATCTTTGAAGTAATATTTCATTTCATTGAAAATTAATTTATCTAATCCTTCGGACCAGTTTAAGCGCATCTAAAATTATGATAAACGATCTCGAGCGAGTTTATCAACGCAATTATAAAATATATATCCGTCGGAGTAACCGAGCGTCCA
This sequence comes from Tenthredo mesomela, assembly GCA_943736025.1. Taxonomy (NCBI): domain Eukaryota; kingdom Metazoa; phylum Arthropoda; class Insecta; order Hymenoptera; family Tenthredinidae; genus Tenthredo; species Tenthredo mesomela. The sequence continues at coordinate 2,382,787 of OX031014.1, read as the reverse complement.
AATGACAAATGCATCTCGTTCTGTCATGCAGTTAATTATGCAGATTGTAGCTCGGCGCGTAATCTTCGTTAATTAATTATAACGTCGATTCATACATTTGTTTTTTTTTTTTCCTCTTCATTATTTTATCTCGCCGGAAAGATCATCAGGTGGGATGTAAGGACGAGTATAATGGACGTCTTATATCTAGCCTGTAATAGTATATCGCGGAATTTACTTCGGAGCTATGAATAAAAGAAAAGAAAAGAAAAGAAAAAAACTAATGAAATTGGAAGAAAAAAAATTCCATCTAATAAGCAATTAAATAAATAAAACGCAACTAGTAAAGTTAAAAGAGACGAAGGAGAGACTGAGAAGAAACGCCTCCAAGTTTCCTCGGATTTCTTAAAGCCGCGCACTAAAAGGGCTAAGTATACCCCGCGCAGGACGCGACGACGTAGGAATAAGGCGCTTCCACTTCCAAGAATTCCGTAGATCTTCGTTAGACCGCGTCGCGTCGTGTTCATACCAAGGTCTACCGGCTTTAAAACTTCCCTATCATTGATCCCGGTGAGATGCCTTAGCTTGGACCCGCGCGGACCCGGCTATAGTACGAACGAGAGATGTTGGGCTCGATGCACTTGTGCCCTTCGTAATTTATACCCCATTGTTGGCCCGTCAAACCGTGACATCTTCATACGATGACTACCCGATACGTCTCTACCTCTCTACCATCGTATCGCCACCCTATTACCGCCTACGATCACTGCGCAGTATATTGGTTTGTAGTAGCCAAGTAAGCGAACGTATAATCGAAAGAATGAAGAAGAGAAGTACGGGGGAATGTGTACACTTTATAGTACGAGTTACGAAGCTCGTGAGACCGAGGAGTTACGACCCTTGCGGAAACGGTGAAACAAAGGGACCTCCTCTCGAGGTGTCGGATTGATCGACGACCACCATGCATGTGTGTGTGTGTGTGTGCTACATGCATACAAGTAAACTGTATACTACCTATATCTAGACATTTGTAAGTGTGTTTTATTGGTATAGTTGGATGGATAGCTATTAAAGTGTTAAATTTTACGTTTTTTTTTTTTTTTCTTACGTAACGCAAACTTTACGCTAATCAATTCAGTGGCAAAAGTTAAAGACGCCTATGATCACGAAGAGAAACGCGCTGTAGTAGCAGTAGCACTAAGTTAAGCCATAAAATGACATGAAGAAGCAATTTAACCGGTGGCATTTCGCCTCGACGACATATCCTGCCTATTTATATCTCTGATCGAAACGACGATGGGAGCTGTTTGAAGGACTTTGAAAATACTTTATTTTATTGTTTATTTGAGGTATAGGTAATCTTCTCGGCGATTAAGAGGAATTGTCTCTCATAGGGCGGAATGAGTTTCGTCCTTTGCATAAATCTCCTTCTTCATGAACAGTAAAGTAGGATTTTTACAACCCCGTTTAACAGTCAATAGCGAGTTTTAGTACGATTGACGTTAGTTTCGAGAGCGGAATGAATAAGCAGAAAGAAAAAAAGAAGAAGAAGAAGAAGAAGAAGAAGAAGATAATAGTTCGTAGCCAGAAGCGATAAGTTATTGTGTTGTGGCCGTCGAAGAGACTGGGACGAGGTTAAGGATCTACGTGTGGCGGTCGGTACGTCCGAGAAGAAGCGAAACGCGCACGTGCGTAGGAGGTAATAAAAGGTCTCTTTACGACAAAGAGAAGCACGAACCGAGCCAAAATCAATTTAACTTTTAGTGTCGCTCGAACCTGCATTGCTCTGTGCAGGTGGTAGGACGGAATTCCTTCTTCGCCATCTTGGTGTCTGCAGTATGAAAGGTACATACCTACGTAGGTACGAAGCGGTATGGACATGTTAATGCAGACGTTCTCGCCCATGGAAGCATTGGAATTCGAAAATGATCAAATTAAGAACCACCCTGTTGTATACACACAGAAAAAAGTCTTGTTGACACAAACAAAATTTGGGTTATTATAGGTACAATCACATTTTTTGTTCAGTCAACCAAAAATTTTGTTGGAATAGCCAAAGATTTGGTTGTCCCAACAAAATTTGGTTTTCCCAACAAAATTTTGGCTATCCGAACGAAATTTTTGGTTGACTGAACAAAAAATTTGATTGACTGAACAAAAAATGTGATTGTGCATGTAATAACCAAATTTTGGTTGTGTCAACAAGACTTTTTTCTGAGTGTTTATGTAATTTATTGAAAAGACAAAGAAATAAAAAGAGAGACGATCTACAACCCCGTAGGTATTATAGCTCAACCATCTTTTACCTTCCTGTACAAAATAGAAAAAAAAAAAAAAAAAAGAAAAAGAAAGCAACAAAAGATAATATGAATAAAGGTAAAATAACTTAGTGAAATATTCGCGAAACATTCCTTACTTTTACCTCCTGTTCGCGAGTCGAACTACTCTAAGACGCCCGACACCCCGACGCCTCGAAATCTCTCCACGTACTACGTGCATCGTACCCAAACAACGAGCAAACCCAAGATGGAAAACACGCTCGATCGTCGACCTCGTGCTATAAATTCCTTCTCTTCTTATTTCTTACCTTTCTTATACTCCCCTTGTAGGTATGTGCATACGCATCTTTTCGGCGAAATTCACCCGGGTTCAGTTCAATATACACCGTTGAAATTCCATCGTTGATAACCCCGCACCTATGCATGTGTGTAAAATCTTATAGCGATCTATACGTACATACACGAGTGAATTTATATGAACGAGACTGCGCTGCACTATCGCGAGATTATCTTTACCAGGAGTAGTGCGACCTGTCATGTGATTTACGTGGTCATTTGTCATCATTACGTGCCGAGCTGACTGTCCACTGCATATATATACATAAACTCGAAAGGTTTTTAATCAACCCGATCCAAATGGACCCTTTGCCCTTTGTACTGGACTGACACTTGACGGCTAAACAATCAAAGCGATTAGACTGTTCAAATGTTCATTCTTCTGTTCTTTCTAATCGGAGTTGCGCACAGTGCGTCTTGCTTTATGTTCAGGACTGAAATCGTGGGTTTTTAAATTCTGTATACGCTGTACTATAAGCGTAGACAATGATTGAAAAATAATCGAGGTGGGTAGGTACGTCTTTGTCAATGTCGACGAACACAATGCTGGGACGTGGGTGAGGTTACAAAATCTTTTCCTGATACTGCGTGTAAAGATTTATCGGCTTTTATGTGTATATATATATATATATATATGGGTGGGTGATATTTGGTGGTTTTATTTTATAAACAGGGGGAATATGAATCCATCGAATAACAAGACGCCGGGACACGTAGTAGCCGCGACGTCGTCGCAAGGACGCAATAGAATCTTTAGAAAGTCAAATCTATATAAATCCCCATTACCGCAATCACGCGGACGGCCATTATGGTAATTCTCACAAGAGCACATGAATTTATGAACTTATGTAAGAAACGCGTTTTAACTTATTGAATTCCGTCCAATATTCCGCACGACTTTGATATAGTAGTACAGTACGTATACGACGCATCACGCCTTCACAAGAAAAATGAGACAACAATTATTGCAATTCCAACGCTATAAACTATTTCAATCGTCAGCTTCACATTTGCACTGGAATATTATTAAAAGTATGAAAAATCTATGTACCTATACTCAAGATTAAATTTCGATAAAATTTCATCCACGCACGTTACGCCTATGAAGTACTCCATATATTTCAACACACATATTTAAGTAGTATAATGAGATCGACTAATACGCAGTTGTCATCGCTCGCTCCTTCTCCATAATTGCATCTCCAATTGGTGCTGGCCAGACGAATCTTGTGTGTAGACTAATGTAAGAGAGCTTGGGAACATGTAGTTTTTTATGGCTTTACAGTAGCTGTCCGTATATTATGGTTCATCAGATCTTATATTGTCTCCGATTTTTATACTCGCGTGTCTTTATACTTTAGACTAATATCAACCGGACATTGCGTTCGTTGGCCCACCCGTAGACATCCTTATAACTGTAATTCCTCCGTTTTTGGTCGACCCAGTAACTATTCACGTCGTAGTCTGGCGTTATAGAGGTACAAAGAGTTTGAGTCCGTGTGCTATACGAGCGTTGGCGATTTCCGAGGACGACGGACGGTGCCGGGCATAGTAATAGCTAGGCTCTTAGATTTGGGCCAGCAAACAGTCTAATAGGGACCCGGGATCGAACCCGTAATTATTTCACCGTTCAAATTTTTACTCTCAGAATTGTTATGAATTATCCCATCAAATATAACGGCTTATCGCGTCTCACGCGCAGTACCTGAAGAAGCTGGATAATTGAATTTCAAACGCTGAACTCTATTCTCAGACACAGTACTACACAGACGCGATAGTCGAAAATTGTTGATCAAATCCATTAGCCAAGGTTCAGATTCCGGTAATAGATTAGTAAAGTAATCAGTAAAGTGCACTTCGGCTATAACGTTCCCAACGTTCGTGACGATTAATTTGTCTGGAAAGTATGGCCGTTGTGATTTCTGAGTATGGGGCGCGAGTGCGAGTGTTGAACCGTCAATTTCCACGGAATCAGATATTTTCTTTTCTTCTTCCTTTTTCTGTTTTTTTCTTTTTTTTTTTTTTTTTTACTATTTTTTAATTAAAGAACGGAAAAGCGATCACCTAAAATAAATGAACAAAATCAAGAGGATATCCGAGCGTTGAAATAACGGAGAAGGATACAGTATATATATATATATATGGCCTCCCACGGAGACTAGGAAACAAATCAATTGATTGCCTCTTCGTGACCGCGGCGGACCATCTTAATTGTCCATTGTCGGTAGCCGGCTGCGAGCGCATCCTGTACTTTACACGCTTGTTATATTGTGTATGCGGTACGAAACGATTCGGCTGTTGCAATCCGTACAATTATTTTGACCCTATGGTCATCGTCGTATTTATTTTTCTCAATTCTCTTATCCGTATAAAGAGCTCGCACGACAGAATAAGTAGGTAGATTGAATAAGATGTTCAATACATCGATTACTATATTCGAGAGACAAAGAGGAGCGAATAAAACCAGGTATGATTATCCATAACTATGAATAATTTCATTGAAATTGGTTCCAAAAAGAATCATTCAAATCTACGAACAGTTTGGGACTCTCAAAATTTGGAACTTCAACCCAGCCCTCCACCAAAAAGTGCAAACGATCGTTATTTGTTGATGTGTTGTCGAGTACAAACAGGAAAGATATTCGCTTTGTATTCGCGTGCAAACACGTACTCCGGAGTTAGGTTTATGTATATGTGCACAGTGATACAAATAAACTATTCAATGACGAATGAAGCGTTACGTAGTCCAAGTCCTTCACTTCCCTAATTCTCGTGGTCCAGGTCCTCCACTCTGTAATTCTCGTCGTCCAGGTCCTCGGAGCATAGAAGATCTCATGCACTTTTTCTGCATCACTGATATCAATTTCACATCGATTGGATGTGTTTTAGGTGGGAAACGGGCTGCCAAAAATTCGAGGTGTATAATAAAATTCACCTTTCATATCCCCTTATAACGAAAGAGAAAAGCTTCGGAGGTTATCGAGAAATTTGTTTTGTGTCTTTGTTACTTCGATGCAATATCACATTCCTCAGTTATTTTCTTTTCTTTTTTTTTTTTCTTTTTCAATTACGTACGTATATAATATATGCTTGAACAAAACTACAACAACGTACACCGCGGTTCATTGGTCTCTAACAAAACACACGATACATTATCTTATATTGGTGTTCACAAATGTGTAATGACACATCATCATTTTTTATTATACCAAATATGAACTCACGGTATAAATGGGATAACATAGGTACTTTTGAAATACCTGCCGATAAATTATAGCCGATCATATGCAAATTTAAAAAAATTCCAAAATTACATTCAACTGATATGACTTACTGCATATGGTTATACTATTATTTTCGCCATAAATGTAATCCAATTTTATTCCTTGTCTGACGATCAATGAGTCGTGATTAAGGAATCTGCATCGATCTCGCAATCTCGCGAATATTGAAAATGATAATAAGGTGATACATTACATCTGAGAAATATTTACGAACGAATATGTTTCGTGCGATATGTTGCACTCGGCTTATAGCTGCTGCAGTGACTCGGTATATAACCGGAAGCTGCTCTTTATACAAGTATTTCCGGCGAGGGTCCCGCGCGAGCGGTATAACTCTAAGTAAGCGTATTTATAGTGAACAGAGAAATCTCCGTATAGTATATATATATATAGGTATATAATATACATATATACCTACATATTATATACGTTACGAGTTTTGCGTCGTATGAGAATTTCCGCACTCCTAATACGAACGTATATAGTATACACATATATCTGACGTAACCGCAGATTGCAAAAATGACGCGATGACGCGTGTTTCATCCGCGAATAAGCTCCGTTACTCATTAAGAAGAAGAAGAAGAAGTAGTATACCTATATGAAAAAGATAATTAGCGGAAAAAAATATATCTATCAAGAATTTGTATTTTGTATTTACCTGGAAAGTCACGTGCGTTTTGAAAAGACTGCACGTATACGTGTCTTCCGATTTGGAGATAAACGCAGCTCCACGTCATCGGCCATGTTCTCTATCCGTTGACGACTGTTCATGTAACGGTCAAGTGCAGCACGTGACGTCACGTATTAGTACTTTATATCCACGGTTTGACCAGCTGCTCTTTCTCTACACTCAATCGTATGTAGGTACCTATACAATACATATTATTGCCTTTTATATATACGTTTATACCTACATGTTTCATTAATTCTAGGCAGGCGTAGGTATAGATACTTTTTCTCTTTCTATCTAGGGGACGGTAAATCGATTCCTAAATAAAGGAATAAAGACTGAATAACGATACGATCGTGACGGATCGAACAAAGGACCGAAATTTATTGATACGTACCCTGGACGGGTTGAAGTTTGGAATTTTAATATTCCCGATGCACACAGTTTTTAGGAATGGTATTTTATTTTACCGAAAGTCTACATATAGATGATTGAAAAAACTTTTAAACTATATAAGAACACGGGAGGTCCGAAATTCCGGAATGCCTCCGAAACTTGAAATTCACGCATGTAGGTATTCATTGAGTGATTTTCAAAATCTTTTCAATTATTCATGACATCATAGAAGTTATCGATTGAAATGGATCTTGATCAGAATGAAATATTTTTTGTCTTCACATCCTGTGCGAAATAGATCTAAATCTTCGGATCTTTGAGCTTCCGAGGGTCAGCGAGTTCCGGAGTTTTATAACTCCAAACTTGAAAAAATTTGAAATGAATTCGGAGTTGAAAGAAATTGGCAACTTCCAACACAAATAGATTCACTAATCCATGAGATGAGTTGTGCGGGTCGTTATATCGTAAAAGAAACGATCTTGAACGCGTGCGTTTATTACGAACTAGTAAATCGCTTCTCTCTCTCTCTCTTTCTCTTCTCGGTTAACTCGCTAGTCTCTAACCGCGATAAAGATTACTCTTATATTCTGGAATGCAGAAGCAGGCAGGCAGGCAGGCAGGCAGATCCTATGGCTACGCTGTAGGGAGCAATCCACGTTTCGCAACTTCCTTGGTTATGGAAGTACCTGGAGGTAAAGTCTCCCACGACGTACTGCATAGGGTACAAGACGTTCGTTCGTTCGTTCGTTCGTCGTCGACGTATTTGCTGCTGTTGCCTATCCAAACCGCATGCCGACGTCCGCGTCGTGGTGTCGCGGGGCGTCCTCGAGGACGTACATACGTATACGCTGCTGACTCTCTTGCATTTATATATTATATACTATATAGGTACCCTACGCCAAGACCATTAACTTTATTGTGAGAAGATATGCTAATAGTTTAGACTGCGTGTAAGAAACACGCATGAAATTGCGTCTGCCGCGATATGTATAGGTATAACCGCATTCGTTTTGCTGTGCAGTACATAACTTTCAAAGGAATCTTAGTATATACCAGATCCTTTATTTAATATATTCAGATGATACGCAGATTATAACAGCTGAGATCATCCAGTTTATCCATTTTCCATTTCGAATTAAGTTATAATAATTATAACTTTAAAATTGCTATTATTATAATTAGCCATATGCATACGATCATATAATAATTATATACTTTCGCTTTTAAAACTGGCTGCAAGACGCGCATATACATATATGCACCGTGTGTGCAGGTGTCTATAAGGTATTCTATTCAAGTGTATGACACACCTTATTCAAAAATCCAGTATCCTACCTATGCGAGGAGGGCTACAACATAATATAACGCGAGGGACTTCATATTTTTATTATTATTATTCGCGACGAGCTTCAATTACTTTAGACAAATTTGAAACCAGAGACTTGCACGATGCTGGTGGCCCTCTCGTGTTACATATTATTCACCTCCGCGCGCAGTCTTGTACTTAGAATACAGATTCTCCCGAGCCCTTAGATGCGAGGTATGCGACACTTTCCCTTTACACAAGATCAGCAGGACATCTTATCTTTATTTCTGAATCTATAAGTAATAAACGAAATCATGAAAACGAAAAGGAAAAAAAGATTTCAAAGAATCGAATACGTTACCTATACCTACCTACCTCTTCGGAGTTTGGTTCACCATGAGGTCAGAGTTGGATGGCATATTATGCCAGTTTCACTGCCGTCTAAATTATGACGGGAAGGTCCCGGGGTCGCGATCGTTGGTGAAAGTCAAAATCACGACGTTTCGACTGACCAAGTTCCTCGGATTATATATATTCCGAAGTAATTCGGAGAACAGGAATAGGTACAGGGTAAAAACTTTCAAATTCTTTCATATCATCTGAGTTAAACTTCGATCTGCGAGTTAATTTTTGATAATCGTATATCTTTTTGAGGGAAAGAAATTCGGAAGGCGTGTGTGTGAGGAGGCCTGACCGAAATAGCTGTATTTCCGTATTCTCGCAGCCTCGACCCTCGTTCGAAGTTCGCGTTGGCCGAGGTTCTAGGCTGAAGCGTCGAGTTTCGAATTCCAAACTAAATCCGGGATTTAGAAACGCGTTTTAAAAATTTCTTTACGGTTCTGTTAAACCCACAGGATTCAGACAGGAGTTACTTATCACGCAGTTGACACTATATAGCTATAGTCTCGTGAGAGGCTGGGTACATAATCAGGAGTTAGTTTATCGACTTTAGAGTCCGATTTATGGGCTATATATTAACGTCTATTCTCGAGCCTTTCCGCAACGTTTTATGTTCACAAATCGACGTAATATCCGTGCGCACGATCGAAGATCGGTAAAAGGTTTACTATGCTAGAAACAAAGAATGAACGTTTCCATAAATATCCATTAAATTCTAATCTATGCGATAGATCATCGCATACATCGATGATCTCGCCAATATCGAAACGATTACCTAACGGCGAATGATCGGGGATCGGCTTCTCCCCGGGATCCATGATCGCTATTTTTTTTTTTTAAACCGAGTTATAATAATTCCGGTGTATTTTATAGCTTACGACGATTAGAAATCATCGTGCGACTAAGTAGATATTCCATTTCGGCATTGAGTTATCGTTGCTATTCACACAAATCATTGCTCTTACGTGTTATACACTGATCGAGAAGAAAGTTTGTCTCGATATATACGCAACGAAAGCATAACGCTTCGACGACGGTTTAGCAACGATCGTAATTTCAGGCTAAGAGATTAAAGATGAAGACGCAACTTCCTTTTTTCAACATTTATTTTACGACAATTTTAGCGAATATTATCTCCAACAACTTTTACTCGTATATGTAACAAAATTTTCTGTCCTTTTTTCCCCATCTCTCTATTTCTCTTTCTTTCCGAATTAATGAATGAATATAAAAAAAAAAAAAAAAAAAAAAAAAAAAAAAAAAAAAAAACTATTAACAAACGTCAAGTAGGTCGTGAACAAACTCGAGAGACTCGATAGGATGTCGCGTAAGATATTTCCTTGGCTAGTAGATATATCGCGTCACTAATGCCATAAGGGCGTAAGCGCCAAAAAAAAAAATGTTCGTGTTTTTGGTGGCAAAATCTTTTTCGTGCCATATAACATCGTTTGGGCATATCCGCAAAAAAAATAATTTTTTGGCACTTACGACCTTATGGCATTAGTGATGCGATATATATAGAGCTGTGTATATCTATAATACTCCCGTGTCTCTCGACTATATAGAAATTTATTTATTTCTCTGGTAACGGGTACGTGTACGTCCATTATTCGAACGCGAGTGTCCGAATCCCCGATGAGTTCGCTCCAGTAATGGACTGTCGTTTGTTGAAGTCCCGACTCTTGAAGTCTTGACAAGCTTGGCTCTGTGTTAGATCGTATCTTAGCTGACCTTGCGGTATAGTGTATACAGTCGACATGTAACACGAGATCCGTGTCCTATATATGCGGGTGTAGCACATTTTACAACTCTCAGTATCACAATGGCGTTCATAAAATATCCGTACTATTTCATTTATAGCTCTAACAATTCGCGTCTATATATAAGATATTCGAGGCGATTTACTTTTCCGCGTAAATTGTCATGTGTAGCGATTTTTATATCGATCAATAATTGGTAGTAAAAAATTCGGCTTAAAAATCGCTCCTATACTATATGTATACAATTTCGTTCTTAACCGATTTTAACGCCCTTCTGAAACCGATATAGGCGGATTATATTTCTCCGTTAAATATCTGCTATACGTCGACTTATCCTTGCGGTTACTTTCGAGTTTATAGAAACCACGTTTCAGATCTGTATATAAGTACGTACGTGCCCTAAAATATTTTCAGAAATAGACTATAGACGAGTTTCTCCTCCGCATATTATATCAACCGGATATCTTTGGTGATCATATCCGCGATCTTAAAATATAGGATTTTACTTCATCCGTCCAGGTAAAACGGACGATTCTCCCGCATGGGACGAATCTTATCTCATACGATTTCGGCCCTCGATCAAAGATAGCTATACCTTATCACTTTTTTTCTTTTTTTTTTCTCAATTTCCCTCTGCTCATATGATACAGATCGCCCTCGCGCACTCGCGTGTGGAAAGTGTGCAGCAATATAAACGCGGTGTACCATCTAGGTCAAACTTATACTCCTACGCACCCGAGCAACGCACGTGTGTATAAGATATACATAAGAGAACAAATTTACTGGGTCATATAGCCGCAAGGTCGGTGAGTGCAGCCCGACAACAATCAGCCCCTTTGTAAACCAAAAATTTTATACCTAAAGGTGCGGCATATGGTGATTTTTTATTTTATTTTTTATTCAAAATTTCCCTCGAGTATATTTCCATACGCAGATATTCTTTAGGTTTGTCACGTGCTGATCAAAGAAATCGATCAACGTTTATATCCGTATCTTTGAATCTCTCGTGGTTCTCATCTGTGTAAATCAACCAATCGGCCGATAAGTAAAATGTATAATAAGTAAAGCTGTATCTTTGTGTATTTTATATAGGTACTGAAAAAATATACCAGACGTCAGGTACTATACGCATATATACGCGTGTATAGATATAAATGCGATAAAACGTCGATATAAGAAATAATACGTCAATTCAAACGGACGCGAAACATACTGCACATACTTTATTTTATTTTTATTTTTTTATTTTTTGCATATACGTGCTATTTAATACATATGCTACATGATTCCGTGTATATACCATAAGATATACTATATCGTCTATATACTTAGGTGTACGCAGCTGTATACCTATCCGTGCAGTATAGGTACGTATAGGATTTGCACAGAAGAAGCGAAATACGTCGTTTGCAATGACGGGGGTTTGCTAAGGGGGGGAATTACCGAGAGAAATTATTATTGTAAATCGTTGCAGCTGGCACCCCGTAGAGAATTGTGCGGTTAAATCGTAGTGGTTTTATTATAAATTGAATCGATAAACCGCGTGCGCGTACCTATATAACGTGCAGCTATCGCGATGTATTGATAGAGGCGCACGTCGATCAGTTTGTCGTGCGTAGGTGCGTGTAGAAGTATATCTCTCTACTCGCGTCGCGTCAGATCGAGGAGGTTTACTCTTGGTAATAAGAACGTGTCTCGCCGCAAGTCGACAATCTATACAACGGAGACTGTATATTCGCCGACGATATGTGACGCGACGCTATGCTATGCTATGCGATGCGACTATATAGTCGCAAGATCTTTGATTCATTGATTCTTTGTTCGTTTAGTTCTATATGACGAACATAAGGTAAAGGTAAAGGTAAAGGTAAAGGTAAAGAGTAAAGCGCCGGCACAATCCGATAGATAGAAACTATCACTGTCCGTTAAGCTTACCTACGTACCTTGTCTCATGATGCTAGAGCACCATACGTGCTCGATACAAGAGATCCCCGTTGTATTTCTCAACGTATAATATGTAGGCTATACGGATTGTGTTCGATGTTCTAATGTCAATGCCATATGTATATTTAAATAAATAGTATCAACGCGATATCGCGATAGCTATGAGAGAAATTTCGATAAAAATTCAATCCGAAATTTATATACGATTTTCTCCATTCACTGCAGTGAATAATATATGTATTAAAATCGAGATACGGATAACTATAAGGAATTATCTATTTTATCGCAGCTTTTGAAATGCCTTATTCGCAAACTAGTATATTAGGATGGTTAAAAAAAGACCTAATTTCTCAGATGTTGCTGCTCATTTGTGAAAATGTTGTTTGTGATTTTGAAAAATTATTCCATTTTTTTTAGCTCTATTGGACAATATTTACTAAACTGCCTCAGTGAAGTTGAAATTTCGAAATTTAGCCATTTTCGGCAATTTCAAAGTTCTCAGATCAAAGCGCTCATCTGGCTACCTCGAGATTCTCATTCAATGAGCATGTTGGTTCAAGATGAGACTCGTACGATAATATTTAGTACTGCCTCGGAGACATTGGAGTTTTTTCAATATTTTGCGTTTTTTCGGAGATTCGATCGCCAGGTGCTGCTCATGAGACAATTTCATCTTATCAATATAAGGAAGAAATCCAAGAAGTTTGCAGTCTGCGGGACCATTTTTACCACTGCCTCATTGAGGGCGACTTTCCTTCAAGTAAAATTAGCAACATGAGGCAGTAATAAAAATGGTCCCACAGACTGCAAACTTCGTGTACTTTTTCCTTAAAATGGTAAGAAAAGACTGTCTCATGAGCAACACCTGGCGATCCAATCTCTGATAAAACCCCTAAATAGTGAAAAAACTTCAATGTCTCTGAGGCAGTACTAAATATTATCGTACAAGTCTCATCTTGAACCAACATCCTCATTGAATGAGAACCTAGAGGTAGCCAGATGAGGACTTTGATCTGAGAACTTTGAAATTGCCAAAAATGGCAAAATTTCGAAATTTCAACTTCACTGAGGCGGTAGTAAATATTGTCCTATAGAGCTAAAAAAAAAAAATGGAATAATTTTTCAAAATCACAAACAACATTTTCACAAATGAGCAGCAACATCTGAGAAATTAGGTCATCTCAAGAAATTTGGAAAATTTTCTTGGCTCGAGAAAATTTTTGATTCGATCCGAGAAAATTTCGGTCTTCATTTTTGAACCGCAAAATTATCTTGCATCAAGTTAACCTTTCTTTCTGTGTGCCGAAGGCAATATATAATGCAAGTGTGATAATGTTACAGTTTTATGCAATTTCGTAACACTTAGGTACATCGCTCGAAGCTAAGCGCTTTTACTACCTCGAAGACGCGTGCCGTGTTTAAAATAATTAGAGGTAGGATAGGTATAGTAGTATAGTACATATATATATATATATGTATATACGACAATTAAACATTCGCCATGTCTTCCATTTCTCTGTAACTATATTATAACTACTACTGTTCAACCGCGTGGCCTATATTACAGTAGCAATAATATTACGCCAATCGTTAAGGAAAATTATAACTATTAAGTCAGAACTGCAGAGAAGCTATACTAGCGATAGTCATTGCTATTACAAATAGTACAATTTTTTTTATATACAGAAACAAAAAAGGCAAAAAAAAAAAATTATCTTACTGCAAAGACATGACACGAACATATTGGCAAATCTTATACTGACAATATTAGAGAATGAATAATTGATCGTATAAAAATAATAGGGATTCAATTATAAACGATTTATCTGATCATAGAATCATAAATATTGTTCACTGTAAGTCACATTATGATTGTTCTTTGGCTAACGGTACGCACCTAGTCCATTTTTGTATTATATTAATTTCGAGTCACAGATAAGTGACTCTGCATAATTAAACCGCGTGTATATACATATAGACTTATGAATATTCATCATAGAAGAGGTCGTTACTTCAAGCTTGTTGTCGGACTAACGGATTATTATGTCTTAATATTCCGCGTGTAGTTTCATACGACGACAATCACCGATTCTAATAAACGCATTAATCGCTGCGGCTATAAAAGAAATTATAGAAATAGGGTAAAAGATAGAGAAAAATAGATCTACGCAGATAAACTAATATATATATGCTTTGGGATTGCACGTAATGTTGAATCTGTATTAGAACGCGAAATATACGGTTGCGAGCTTAGATCGACTAAACACAATCATAGATGTTAGCTAGCTATAAGCATTAAGCTAGCTCGCTCGCTCACTCGCTTTAGAGAGAAGATATGATCTTTCGAGAGATTCCCATGCTCCACATACGCGGCTGAAAACCTAGCCTAAGCTAATCTCGTCTAACCCGGGTCGAGCCAAGCTCATACCTCACCTCCACTTCACTTCTGCACATATACCTAATCGGCAAATGCTAAAGTGTGGCTTGCCTCATCCTCGCGCAGCTACAGAATGGGTATAGATTTTTTAGCCTTGTTATTCTTCGGTGCCACGAGATGAAACTGCCGTAGGTAGAAATGAAGGTGTGGAGGTGGTGGTGGAGGTGGAGGTGGAGGTAGAAGATAGAAGTTCGCTTCCGTACGGAGGATGCTGTACGCGTAGTACTGTACCCTCACGTGCCTTCTCTACATCGAGGTTTTGCTCCAGCTGCCCGTCGTAATTTGCAATCTACGTCTCTTCTCGCTCGAGTCCGTTAGAAAGGTTTAAAGTCGACGATATCTATGGCAAGACACCATATTTGCAATATACCTAGTAGCAAATATTCTCAGGTCATTTTCATAGGGTGATGGTATATAATATGTATTCCGTAACTTCGCGGAGGACTTCGACGAAGACAAATAGCTGTTTGTCACTTTATTTTTTTTTGTTTCTCGAAAATGTAAATTCTTTAGCGCTATAGTATTCCTTTTTGCGAAAGATACAAAGAGACTCGAACATCTCTCACCCACCAGGGACGAAAAGGATTCTGTACATGGCGAAGGAACATGTCGAAGTCGTTACATCGCCTTTATACTTACTTGGCGATCCACCCCGGGTTGTGCGCATGTAATGCCTGTTAATGATCCGGCAAGCCGCACTGTACTGCACTTCAGCTACCGCGTAGAGCAACATGCTCCTATAGATGCACGCGGAACTTCCTGATTCTAACGATCAGATTGTATTGTGGGCCACTCCCGGACGCGAATTATATAAAGATTTTTCTGCAATGCCTCGATATAATGCAAATGCATGCATATGCATAGATATAATAAGATATTTAGATGTTTTCGCAGATTTTCGCACGTGTAGGTGAACAGATTACACAGTCTCACTATTTTCATACAATTTTCACTTACCCGCGCTTTCACCTCGCGTATTATAATGCGAGTAATAATTGTTTGTACGTGCGAGCCAGGCTATGATTCAATTTTTTTTCTTATTCTTATTCTTCTTATTTTTTTCTTTTTCTTTTTCTTCTTCATCGTATTATTTTACCGCGTCAATTTTCAGTCTAATCGTTTCTCTAGACACATAATAAGTGAGGATATATCGTGCCTACTATACAGTATACAGCGTGACGTGTGACGCGCTTATATATTATAAAGAGAAGAAGAAAGAGAAAGAGAAAGAAAAAAAAAAAAGAAAAATATCTAATAAACAATCGAATTATTATACAGCTAGACGAGTAGGTACGTCGACGCAACTTTTCCAAAACCAAACTACTAAATATAGTAATTTTATAATCTCAGTGCTAAAGATGAGAGGGTGGATTCCGAGGCTCGCGCTTCATGCTTGAGGAATGCGCGTGGGAACTCGTGATTACGCGTCATATATGCGTGTTTCGCACGTGGCTACGTAAGCTAGACGAACGTTCTTACCTTCCTTCCTTCCTTCTTTCCTTCCTCTTATTTATACCAAAGAATTCTATATGGAAGGCTTTAAAATGTTTCGGAGAATATAAAGAAAAAGAAGACGAAGAAAAAAAAAAAAGAAAAATAATAATTGCTAGTTTCCTTCGTTTTAGTTCCAAGATGCGTCTATAAAAAAAAAAAAAAAAAAAAAAAAAAATGCATACCGGAAACGGTGCATATTTTTTATTTATTTATTTATTTATTTATTCATTCGTCGATACTAATATAATTGTAATTCGAAACTTTATGAATTATAAAGATTCGTGTTGAATGAATATAAAGCATGCGATATATATATATATATATACGACATTATCCTTAAAAATCTGTTTACCTACGTCATCGCGTTTCGCGAATCATATTATATATCGAACGATGCGCGATCGTACGATGTTAATGTTTAAAAATTCCTTTATAAAATAAAATAAATAAACAATATTATAAACATATACATATATATGTATTCCATATAATTATATACTCGGTGATGTCATTTAGAGAAATACATACGTATACACGACGTGTATAATTTTTATTAATAATTATATAAAGTTTTGGGAATAATTTAGTAAACTTTCTTCTATATATTATCTTCTTTCTTAAATTTAATCGAGATCCGTTTCGTGATCGGTCTGTTCTAGATTCCATTGTCTCTTAGGCAAAACTGGACTATAAGGTCGAAGCTGTGTTGATTATACTTGGTAAATTTATTACGGCTCCCGTGTTGTCCGGTAGATTGTTATATTATAGGTATAAGTAAGATGAAAAAGATCTTCAGCAATGGTTAGCCGGGTAGCTAAAGATCTCCATAATTTACTGCTAATTAATATTAATGCGGAGGGCGAAATACCATCGCGGGCATTTATTCGCACGGACTACTTTAGCTACATAATGTAGGTATATATATATACGATAAATCGTTACAATATCAAGATGGGAAGTAGGAACCTACAACACAGTACAAAGACGTGAGCGAGCCTGAAGCGAAATAAAAGATAAAGAAAAAGGAACACGAAAAGGTATAAAGGTATAAAAATTGACCCAGAAGATTGTTCGTGTCCGAAATCGGGAGGTCGAAAACCGCAATTTCGATCGATCGATCGTAGCAATCTCTTGATATACGGTCATGGAAATAATGAGAAAGAAGAAGAAGAAGAAGAAGAAATTCTCTTTGAAAAATAAGAAGAAAAAGATGTTTTAATTTTGTCGAATATATACTATATAAGAGATCGTTGCGTGCGATATTGAGTTTATGTATTAATTCAATATTGGCGGTTTCGATCTTCGGCCAAACTCGAAATCCCATAAATTTTGAAAGAACGGGTTTTGCCTTTAAACGGGGTGCAAAGGTATTAACAGTATTTCTTATACCGAACCGCACCGTCCCCACCATATCAACGATACCAGTACTAAAATACAGTGCATCTATCTCTCAGGATGATCATATAGGTACTACAACGTATGCGTCAGTATATTATTGCCTACGCAAGACCAAGACCAAGGGCTGGGGCTTTGGCTTTGGCTTGGGCCTTATAACGACGTCGTGGGCATCGAGCGTGCTGCGTCGTTGATTGAGCTGTTGCCAAGGTCGATTACAACTTACAACCGCAATCCCGTGAGGAACTGGTCGACCCGCTAATCGTAAGACTACATCTTAACCTGTGTAGGTATCGATGCATATATATTTATATTTATATTTATATTTATTATATTTATACATGTATGTGTGAAAAAAAATAAAATAAAATAAAAAATTTCCCACTCATTTTGACAAGTTGTAAAAACCGTTTAATAATCCTTCCCGTCAATTGAACGACTCACGATATCCTTAGGGCATAATTTAGTCAGCGATTTGTAAGATTATTAATCGTTATCCACAGAGAAAGAAAGGTTAACTTGATTCAAGACAATTTTGCGGTCCAAAAATGAAGACCGAAATTTTCTCGGATCAAATCAAAAATTTTTTCTCGAACCAAGAAAATTGTCCCAATTGGGACAATTTTCTTGGTTCGAGAAAAAATTTTTGATTTGATCCGAGAAAATTTCGGTCTTCATTTTTGGACCGCAAAATTGTCTTGAATCAAGTTAACCTTTCTTTCTGTGCATATCATGAGTTTCATGGTTTTCTATCTATCGTCAATCAAACAGAAATTCCATCGAACAATGAGACAGGACCCTGATTCTAGAAACGTATCCAACTGTATCACAAGCGTATCGGCCGACTTTCCGTTTAACGCTGTTCTCCGATTGGTCCAAACGGCGTATACCACCCGCGAAACGATTCGATAAGTTTCTAGAATCAGGGTCCAGATTTGATCAAAGCAAAGTGCAAGGTTCTGGACCCTGATTCTAGAAACGTATCCAACTGTATCACAAGCGTATCGGCCGACTTTCCGTTTAACGCTGTTCTCCGATTGGTCCAAACGGCGTATACCACCCGCGAAACGATTCGATAGGTTTGTAGAATCAGGGTCCTGTAGATTGTTTTTGAAAAAAGATAGAAAAAAAAAAAGAAAAAAAAAAGGACAACATAAAACGCGATATACAATACATATATACATATATACTGCGTCGTTGCATTGGTGCAAGTCTTATAACGATATGCGATATCACGGGGGCTTGGGTTATAACGTAAACGTGAATTGACTCGTGAGAGCTATCGATACCATCAATTGATTGATAGATTCGCGTGGCTGAGCTGCCGCGCAGCTTGACTTAATGAGCGCTCTATACGTCAAAGGGGTTATATACCCATATTGTATTAAATTTACGATTAATATACATCTCAGATATTTTACTCTGTCTATACATATATATAGGTATAAATATACTAGGTACACAGATATAGGTTTATATCTCGTTACTTACGTACCTCATTATTATATCGTTTTTCTTGCACACATATATGATGGATTCCACGCGGAGCGGACCACAAAAAGACCTCAATGTCCCATTCCAAAACAAACGTGATTCGATAGGAAATTTTCCGAGCTTTTCGAAAAAAAATACGAGAAAGATCTTAAAAATGACATAAGTGGATAAAAATAGAGTTTTGTGTTGGAAAACGTTTTTTCGACATTTCGAAAAATCAACGCAGCATCAATGCAGCCGTGTCCCATTCCGAAACAAACGTGATTCGATGGGAAATTTTCCGAGCTTTTCGAAAAAAAATACGAGAAAAATCCTAAAAATGACATAAGTGGATAAAAATGGAATTTTGGATTGGAAAATGATTTTTCGACATGTTTTCCGATAGTCACGGGCAAGATCATGGGCTGAGGTGAAAAAGAGTGAAGAATACTACAAATCACCCCCCCATTACTTTTTTCATATGACATACCGTTTCTAAGATATTTGCTTCCAAAGACATCAAGAGCGTAAAAAATGAAAAACTGAAACAGCTCGTACACCATAGGTAACAAAAGCTACATATGTCGTACATACATAAAAAATGCTAATTCTGAGGGTACTAAAGGTCATCCAAAAATGAGAAAAATCCGTGACATCTAGGTCTTTTTTGGTCCGCTCCGCGTGGAATTCATCATATATGCATGTATAAGATAGTATACATGTATACTTACGTTCGTTATGTAATACCAAAAGCTCCATAATATAACGCATTGTGCCATTAATATTTATTGCAACTAACAACGTTATTGCATCTTTACTTATTATCCCATATAACGTATATAAATATCTAGGTATAAGTATTATACATAAAGTTAGATTTAATAAGCGGTAAATTGTATCGAATTTCAAACGAGCGTAGTATGTATGTATGTATGTAGTACATACCTATATTATATACACGTCTCTATTCTCTATCAGGACCCTGATTCTAGAAACGTATCCAACTGTATCACAAGCGTATCGGCCGACTTTCCGTTTAACGCTGTTCTCCGATTGGTCCAAACGGCGTATACCACCCGCGAAACGATTCGATAAGTTTCTAGAATCAGGGTCCAGTATATTAAACTGTTTATAGCTATATCTATACGCTACGAGCTTTTATTTCACCATGCAAAATCGACGTAAAGAAAAAATAAATAATATAAATAATAATTTTACATTTATCTCGGGGCAGAGGTACCTATGTACAGTTAACTATCGAATACTATTAGATTTGTGTCTGTATCATGTACTGGTACTGCAACGCGTGCTCGGCTTCCATCTCTGATGTGTAACAAGGTAGCAGCATGTAATGCAAATACGAAACAACGCCATAATGGGAACTGCCGTATGGTTTTACCTGTATAGTAAACGAACTTTCTGCGATGTAACATATCCAACAGAAATTTAACAGCAGAGGAAAATTTAAGTGAGATTATTGGAGGAAATATGTTTTAGGGAAGAAAAAAATCGATCCGGGGTGAAGTTCCGAATTATAAAAGCTAGTTTTGTCCTTCGGATCTTTAGCTTTTGGAATTTTGAACTTGCGATCTTCTGCGTTTGAAAGTTTTTCAAATCGGCCATGTAGACTTTTGTAATATTTTTATTCGGAATTTTGACCGTTCGGGACTTTTAGAATTCAGAACTTCAACCCTGCAGCAGGTTTGAAAAAAATGATTTTTATGGATTTTGTCTTCTCTTTTGACGCGGAGAAGAACGGAGATTAATAGGAAGAAGCGAGGCGTGGGTATTGACTAATTAGCCTTCGAAGCATGAATAATAAAGTGAGTAAAGAATATAAGTAAATAATAAAAAAATCAAAAGAAAAATCAAAAAAAGAATCAAAAAGAGGAAAAAGTAAAAAATATTGGAGATGTTGTAAAGCGTAGTAACATGATCCAGGATCTCGTCTCTCCAAGACCACACGCGCGTCACTAGATCCAGTGGTTGTCGTTGACTGTCTATAGCCAAGCCACAGATCACGAGGCGATCTTAATTATAGATCGTCGATCTTGCGAGATCTTACGATCCTACGATCTTAGATGCCCGCGAAGACCTAGCGGTGAACGAAGTCCTATATAGGCGTTAAAATATCTGACGTACTTATAGAAGTTACAAGAATTTAATTTTTGTAACACATGCATGATTTCTGCGTTTTTTTGACCTAAAAATAGGGTCAAAAGTAGCCGTTTATTGACCGTTTAAAAAGAGCGGGCAATAATGGATTCATTATTGCCCGCTTCTTCAATAAGCGGGCAATAAAGGATTCTTTATTGCCCGCTTCTTCAATAAGCGGGCAATAATGGATTCTTTATTGCCCGCTTCTTCAATAATATATATATATATATATATATATATATATATATATATATATATATGCCGCTTATAAGCACAAAAAACGCAGAAGTCAATACATGCGTTACAAAAAATATGGTGTGTACCAAGGGCTAAGTGGGCTTTTTGACCTCGTGTGGTTGCAGTACTCGTCTTCGGCTCGCGGATGCACTCGTCTTCGACTCGTGCTCCCTCGCCTCCGACTAGTACTGCAAACTCCACACTCGGTCTAAAAAAGCCCACTTTACGCCCTTGCTACACAATATACTATTTAACCCTCGCATATAATATTATATAGTTTAAGAGGACCAGTACAGCGACTTTTCGAGAAATGATCATAGTCCGAAATCAATTTATTTCATAACCAAAGTTCATTTCACATAAAAATATTTTTCTTTTTCAAAATCATGTGTCGTAAGAATTTTAGAGCACCGTTGAACCGATTCAGGTCATCTTGGATTCATTTTCTTCAGAAAACAAATCCTCATCATGTGAATGTAGGAATTTAAAAATAAAAAATTACGTCATAAGTTATGATCAATTTACCAAATTTGCAAAAATTGTTATCACTCATTTCTTAAATAACTTGGCCAAAACGAAAAATTTTCAAAATTCCTACATTCACATGATGAGGATTTGTTTTCTGAAGAAAATGAATCCAAGATGACCTGAATCGGTCCAACGGTGCTCTGAAATCCTTACGACACATGATTTTGAAAAAGAAAAATATTGTGAATGATGTGAAATGAACTTTGGTTATGGAATAAATTGATTTCGGACTATGATCATTTCTCGAAAAGTCGCTGTACTGGTCCCCTTGATCGATTGATATGTTAAATAAAAAAAAAAAAAAAAATGGTTCGTCCGAATCAGTTGTGTCGAAATCAATATTTAGGCTCGAAGTTCAATAATAAATTGAACTTACTCTTACAATAAATCGGGTAAGTAGTATACCGCGTATACGTTATAATATATAATATCATTTTATTTTTCCATCGAGCGTAAAACGCGCCTTGACCAATCTGGATTGATTTTAAAGTGGCGCACGCGGTCAATTGATCATTTCATTTAAAATACAACTGTCGTATGTAATATGTACTATATAGTATATATGAACCAGATCGAGTTATTATTTGTTGATGTTTATTGCCCCTCGCCAACGTATTAACGTGCGCAGTAATATGTACTACTATACATATGAGTTAAATGTGTTGATAATCGAGACTCATATTTCTAGGTGAGAATTAAATAAAAAAATACACGATGTTGCTGCACTGTGTATCCAACGGAGCGTGACAAAACGGTTTTAAATTAATCTGCCACAGCCTCAATTATTATCGCGTGAACGTGCACTCTCCATCTCATCCCATCCCATCCCGTCCCATGCCATCCCATCCCATACCATGCCATATGCCATTCTCGCTGCGGGCTACAGCATGCGATCTATTTTTAACAGATCTTCAAATTACGATCAATTGAGAAAATTTTATTTTTATACACAATTTTATAAAAATTTTGTATCTTTATTTCTATCGAACGATGATCAATACTCGCGTTTCTGAATTTTAAACTTTTGAAATCAACGCAATGACAGAATCTCGGTCTAAAAAAAAAAAAAAAATTTAAACTGCCATAGGGAGTAATTCTGCGATCAAAGAATAATTGATACAGATCATAAGTCGTGATACATGCATACATATTATGTCGAATCGCCCTGGTGTGTGCACAATCACGCGATATATCAACTATGGTTAAATTAACTGCTATGCCATGTGTTGCAACGCGAATTGATCGATCATAGTTCATTGTCACTCGGTAAACTACGCTAGATCATCATAGTAGTAATGATATTTTTCTATGTACTACTATATTATTACTCTTGAACTTCCATTAAGCAATCTGTTCAATATAGGCAAGAATCAATTTTAATTTAAAGCATTAAACTATACGTGTACCTACATATATATGTGCATATAGCTTTATCTATGTGTGTATATTAAACGAGATATGCCTAGTCAGGATTGAAGAAAAATGAAAAATGAAAAATGTAAAAAGAAAAAAAAAAAAAAAAAAAGGATCACCTCGCCTATAAAATCCTCGGGGCAAAAACCCTTGATCACGTGCATGTTAGAATATTGAAATCTATCTGTCTGTAATAATTGTAATCACTGACCGGTGCTTCGGATTCATTCAAAGATAAATCGTCTTAAGACGTGGGTTTTAGTCACGCACGCGATGTAGTCTCGGCTTTAACGTCTTCAACTATTTCTATACGTATATAATCAAAACTTATCGCGCACATCGCGCGTATCATCGATCGTCGATAACGATTTTAAAAATAAAGATACTATAAAAATGAACAAAAATTCAAGAAGCCGCCCATTCGCAATTACCAATTCGCACGTATACAAAGGGTTTATTATATATATGTAACACAGGTATAAAAGCTCTCTTATTTCTTATCCGTATCACTGATACTAGAAGTTATTTAATATGGAAAAAAAAAAAAAAAAAAAAAATTTCTAATCTAGCTCTATGAAATTTTATATTTTATATTATTATCTTCTCTTGATAGTTCGCTTAGTAACAAGCAAGAAAGCTATCAATGTCAAACGATGTACGAGCAAAACGTTAATAGCCACCATATTACAACCTTTATGACCCCGAAGCCCTCACCGAGTTAACTTCTTCTGGTATATACCTACCTAGAAGGTATAGACTTCGATTCATTAGATAGACCTTAAGTCTCGGTATTAGCTTCTTCTTCTTCTTCTTCTTAGTCTTCTTTAAACCTGCAGCTCGCTGCGGTATAGTAAAAGCAGTAAAACTCCCCTCGTCATATTATAGTATAGCGTTTTCTTATTTGCCTCAAGTAATGTACTAACATATGATTTTATTCACCGGTGTGAAACTACCCTAAAGATTCACCGAGCCAATACCTCGGACGAACGTCTGCGCGGAACGCCTGGAACGGACACTTTCGATACCTATGTAAGTCTCGTAATTATAGAGCACGTCCTTGCTGGGTTGTACGGCTATTTATCAAACGGTATGTACCTACAACCATAAGATTCATACACCAGGTGCGGACTTATCAACTATCAGGAAAATAGTCTCTTACTCATAATTAGAACCGCATAACGAAACCCGACGACGTTCACGATGCTATGAAAAACCCCTTGTCTATATTATACACATAGCCATTATATGGTACGCCCCGACGCCCCGACGCCCCGACGCCTCGGTGTAGGTATATAGATTTTATCTAGTTTTCACTCCGAGTAGGGTAAACTGCACAGTCTCCCAAATGGTCTGAAAAAATTGGGGACCAACATCCCCGTCGGGAAAGTTATGAATATGTATATCTGTACCTATACACAGAAAAAAAAGGTCAACTTGAGCCAAGAAAATTATTCTTAATCCGAGAAAATTTTGGTCTTCATTTTTGGACCGCATAATTGTCTTGAATCAAGTCAACCTTTCTTTCTGTGTAGCATCGCATCGAGGTCCTTTTTTCGAGTGGTTCTTTGATTTGGAACAAGAATTTTTTCATCCTTTGCTAAATTTTGTGCATAATTTATATTCGAAATCGTCGAGCTTCACTTCAGACATGAAAATCCACTTATCCTCACGTGCCTCTCCTTCTTCTTCTTCTTCTTCTTCTTCTTGTTTACCTTGCAATATAAAGTATCCCTTGTAGAGCCTCGTCTGACAAGGCACGTCTCTTCACTTGTCATGATCCCGGGGAGTCTTACTGTTCAAGTACAGTGATCGGTGCTGAAACAATAGTGAATTACCTCAGGGTGAACCCGCCCATCTGTAATAATCTTCTCATACCATGAAGGCACGTTCGCGTTGAATTCTCATCAAAGATACTTTCCGGGACTTTGAACTAGTAGGCAGTATAAATGATCAGAAAAAGTGAATGTTTATTCATTCATTCATTCATTCATTCCTTCATTCGTTCGTTCATTCGTTCGTTTTCCGATCGTAAATGCCAACGCAGTTCTATTAATATACGTTCTGGTATAAATGCAGTTATTCGAGCGATGGTTGATTGAGCCGATGATGCCCACGCTTAGGCCCAGTAAATCGAACGGTCCCAACGCAACCGTGCGACCCGAGTGGGCCGCAAGACCGCATTGCGTTATTTATAAGGTACATACGCAGGTACCCTACCCGTTTCTGCTAGTACTGGTGGCACCCACTTTGCGGAGGCTAGATTATATTTTTCAACCTCTATATACGAAGTTTATTGCACAATATCGTTGCCGAGTTTATAACCCATGAGTTTAGACGAGAGACTGATAAAGATGCCCTCATCCGATCCTATAGGATGGGGAGTCGCGTCTACCTCTGTTGGACCCCGCTTCACAACATCGTATACCTCAATTTTTAATCCGTTTAATTAACTACCTGCGGTAACATGATCGTCGGGCATTAAACCGTTCGAAAAATAAAAAGGTTTAAAGGCAAGATTCCTCCTTTATAGAACCAGTATAAAGGAAAACCTTATGTAGTCTATATAGAGAGACGAACAGCTCAGGCGTATATCTATACATCTGCCCATTACGGCTTGGAACTATTTATTGTTATCGGAAATCAGCTGCTATGCGCACATATAGAAATAAAGAAAGTCAGAGGTTCGGTCTTATAGACGCGTATAAGGTATATATTGTAGTAATATCTATATGGTCTATCCTATATACTAGGTAGTACTATATAGATGAGATAAGGAATAGAACGGATGCTGCGGGCGTCACAGGATGACAGGGCGATGTTGAATCGCGACGTAACTGTCCGCCCGGAGCGTGGTATAGGATCGAATGGACCCGGAGATGAGGAAAGAAGACTGGATGGCGGGAAGAGAAGAGCAAGGAGAGAAGGACGGCAGCTGGGCGTCGACGCCAGTCTCTACGGCCTTGCAAGGACGTTAGCTGTTACTTCTGTTACTGTTGCTGGTGATGGTGGTGGTGGTGGTGGTGCTGCCGTATGCCGTGCGACCGGGACCGAGTAGAGAGACTGTCTTCTCGTTTGCCTCTAACTATAATAACTGCGGCTGCACGAACGAAATATTGCGTAACTAACATAAGAACCAGCGCACGTAAATACCGGCACAATTCTAGTTATGGAAATGCCTCAAGGTAGGTGGAAGATAGGTGGTTTCCTGCACTGCTTTCCTATGCACCATGGTATTCCTATGTACTCGTACTATGGTACCGGCACTTAATGTACCCCTGCAGCAGCAGCAGCAGCAGCAATACCGTGTATAGCGGTGTTCCTCTAATCAAGAACTCGAGAAGCTCAGGAATTGAAGAACCCTCAGTACCCGAGATGGTACGAAGGGATTTAAGAGGCACAATCACGCCATCGCTGAGTAGTATTAACTGGAGCCAATATACATACATATATAGGTGTATTAACACATTCCTTTTTTTTTTTTTTTTTATTCCCTTCCACCGTTATTTTCATCTTGGTCCGAGTGGGTGTCGTCTTACTTTCTAATCGAGGACTTATGGCCCAGACTCTAGATTGTAAACTGTAAGCTCTGTAAGCTGTAATACCTCGCGGTTTGTAGTGGTAGCCTACACCATGAATTTTTTTTTTTTTTTCTTTTCTTTTCTTTTCTTCGTTAACACGACGGGCAAATATACAAAAAGGTTTACCTGTTTGTAGAAACTTATTACTGTTTGAAAGATCTACATATAACATGTCTAGGTATGTCTGCTGCATATAGACGGATCCGCAAGTTCTTTCACGCCTTATTATATATTGTAGACGCATATTATAATTACACGCCTTTATTATGGTATAATGGCTTCAAGAAATATGCGTGGAAATTGAATTGCCTACTTCGGTATAGGTATATATATATATTAGAACGTGGGAGTTTTTGAAATCCGTTTCCTCATCCATAGAATAATTCTTTATTACCACAAAACTATGATGCGATAATAAATAGATTAGATCGGTATTCATCGGCGACGAATTTTACTTGATTATATGTATGTGCGAAAAATTAGAGGGACTGGGTTGAAATTCCGAATTTGAATATTACCGAATCACAGTTTTTAAAAAGGGTACCTATATTTCCCCGGAAGTTTACATAAACGATTCAAGAAAACTATATACGAAACGAAGAACAGAATGAACGATTTTTTTTTCTTTTTTGTATAAATTCAAAACTTGAATACGTTTCTGAAAATTGTAAATCGTCTTGACACGAATTCCGAACTTAAATCCTGCCTGAAATATTGTAGAGAAAATTCGAGTTTCATAATTGAGGTTGAAGATCCGTGAGTAAAACTTCGACAAAGAAATCTTCGTCTAATTTAATTTAATTCTATTCGAATGATCTTTTAAACGTTTCGTTTCATTCAAACTATACCTTGAAGAAAAATTTATTTCCATACGTTTTAATTACAGCTGTTAGATAATTATATACCTGTATTTGAGGACGACGAACGACCTTGCGTATGCGTCATATATATATTCACCGATAATAATAATGATAATAATAAAAACAGATACGCGAAGTGATTGATATCGTGTCGTGTCGTACTTTGCACTTAAAAATAAACTCCTGTATATATATATATATCTAGCTATAGTTGTTATACGTCTTAAATATCGTTATAAGAATAAATGATCGTGCGTTGTTGCCAAGCCCATTTTACAGTTAAACTCATTTTAAAAACCGATCACGATACACAACGCGTATGTACCCATACGTCTTATTATTCCGATAAATAGAAACTTCTGCGATCATATATATGTGTATGTGATCACTTTTCCGCGTAGTTTTAAACACGTCAGGGACGTAATAACACGAGGGGCCCGGCCATTACCCTTTCATATATACCTATATACCTGAAAATATATTTACAACCATTATATTTAAACTATACATATATATATGCAAGTATATAGGTATACAATATAACACTATATATAAAATACCACACGGTTAAGAATTTCCCCGTGTAACCAAACACGGTCTGTCAGACAGCTGGTCTCCGCTATTCACATATACCTATATAATATATACCTATATACCATTTACCTCGAAATATAATTCTCTTTTCGTATATTTGGCCACGTATTTGGTTAGGAGCAGCTAGTCCCATCCGCCTTGATTAAAGGTACATGAAATATTCTTAACCCTGATCACAATAAAACATATATATATATATATATATATATATACGACAGGGATATTCGTAGCAAGGACCAAGACCAAACGGAAGCTGAACAAACCGTAAAATTTCATTGTTAAAAATATATTCTCAATTTTCTAATTCAAACACATCAAATATCCCAGAATACACCTGTGCACATAATATACCTAGATGTATATATATACCCGTTTGAAAATTTGAACCGTGTTATCAGAACATTCCAACGTTTTTTTTTTTTTTTTTTTCTTCTTTTTTTGTTTCGTCACGGTTAATAATAGAGTATATATATATAACAAACAAGAATTTTTTTTTTATTACCGTATCATTTACGTTGTAAATTTTCTGGCAGATAGGTAAGCTATAAGTATCTTGCAATTACTATGAGTGTATAGAGATATGCGTCTTTTTCGTAAACGAGATTTTGCCGTAAATTTTTTGTATTTTTATTTTTTTTTCTTACAACTCTTATGCATCGAATGAAAGGAGAACAACTTTTTTCTCGTAATGGTAATTAGAGCTTATAGAAATAGATAGATAGATCGAGAGAACACAGGCGTAGATCTCTCGCGGTCTATAATGTAAGACGACCCAACGCAAGCTACCATCACCTTTCACCACGTACCAACTTTACCTGGCGACGACGCTTGTGTAGTTGGACTCTCGACGCAGCTAAGCGAGACGCGGCGAGGTCCAGGGAGGCTGGAAAGACGGCCTTGCAAGGCCCTCCTCAAGGTCCTTCTCAAGGTCGCCTCTAATGCCTTCTCATTCTCGTCCTCCACGTGGATCCTACCTACTAGTAGATTCCTTCTCGATCTTTTTTTTTTTTTTTCTCTCTCTTATTCTTATTCTCGATCGTCTCCGCTCTTTTCTTTTACCTTTTTACCTTTTTTTTTTCTTCTTTTTTTCTCTTCTTTTTAATTCTCGTTTGGTTATACTGGGACTCCGGACTCACCTGCCCTCCCGATTCCCGGACCTGTCTCGGTCCTAGCCCTCGGAAATTTTTCTTTCTTTATTTACCACGTGCCTGGCCGCCGCGCCGTCCGTCCTGGGCACCGCGGTATTCAACTTCGGTACACTTTTTAAACCGACAAAAAAACTGCCGGGCTAAGTTCGACATATACTTATACTTACCTACCTATATGGAGGCTGCAAAATGTTCTGTATACAGAAATCGCGGTAGCTTTTATACCTGTAAAACAATTATTTCCTGAAACTACGCAGAGCATAAATGGAATACAAGAAATTCTTCTCATTAGGTCGCAAATTCGATTCCGCAATCGCACAATATGATCAGAATAAATTGGAGACTGGGTAACCTACGCGTTCGCCTTTCTTCGGTGTTCACTGACAATAAGGATACTTGAGCATGCGTGAAATCTAGTCCATGCGTAAACACATATAGCATATAATATCTGCTCGGTACCCTACCAATACAATTATTGTCGTGGATATGCAACTCTCTCGATATTTGTGCACCTGTGATATCGCGCAGATACGCGTTCTTATCATGTGCAGTGATTACTTCTTTGGGCATTCGCCTCGCGGACAAGAGTCAACTTTATTGTATCTCTAAACGTCTGCGTTCTACATACGTTCTTTTTATCTTAAGAGAGATACGGCTACAGCTCACCTACACGGTTCCAGAAGTTTCTAGTTTCAAAACTAACATTCCATCTCCAAGTGGAATATAACTACTTACATACCGTTACGTAATGCAGCAATGGCAACGTGAACTAACCACTTGCGACAATCAACTTCTAATATCTCGCCTTATATATTTCCCTCGTTTTTACTGCATATTCTTGGTAAAATTTCTCCAATGTGTGACTTTCGAACGGTCAATACTGACCAGTGCAGCATTTATAACGTATAAACAATAAATGCACTAGAACACACGTCTCGGCCTTGTGCATACATAAAATTGTGAGTCATGCACAGCTGTGATATGCGATATATTTGTTGTTCTGTTAAAATAATCGTTAGATATACTCAGGTACTTAAACCCACGGCATAAACACTTTGCTTTTTACTCTTCATCAATGCGCGATTATTGCGCAGTGCATTGACTCCGTTATCATGGAATTTATAATTCATGATCATCGAGGGTAAACCCTTGACCATTCGATACAGCTTCTTTCTTTCTTTCTTTCTTTCTTTCTTTCTTCATTTTATTGCTCTCCTTACTTCGGTGCATACGGTTACTTAGGCCACGGTGTGCAAAAATATTCGCATACCTATACCCACACCGATGCAGATGGCCTGAGTTCAGAGCAGAATATACGTGCCGATGGCTGACTGAGACAGGTAGGTATGCGAATACCTGGTGCATTCGTGTATATATGTACATGCAAGATACGAATGCATTTCGAGATGGAGATCGTTCACATTGAACGGCGACTTAGTACAAGGTAAAAATGAATAATCGCGTGGCAGATGTTATGCTATTACTTGCAATTTGCGGGTTATTAATTGAAAGCGCAAGGCGTGTCGATTCAGGATGCCTACATACGTCCGAAGCCCCCATTTGAATGGAAATTTGAAATCGCAAGTGACTGCAGATCGGGATTGGATCGGTGCTCGAAGCAATTTGGTATAACGAGCGGAGGTTTTACTTTCGGTTCTTCATTTATTGAAGATTCTTATTCTCCTTCTCCCTTCTCCATTCTCCCTTCTCCTTCTTACTCTTCTTCTTCTTCTTCTTCTTCTTTGAAGCTTGGAGAATTACTTTCAACCAAGTAGCGATGATCTAATTTGCTTCGC
The DNA here is from genome assembly GCA_943736025.1 of Tenthredo mesomela. Taxonomy (NCBI): domain Eukaryota; kingdom Metazoa; phylum Arthropoda; class Insecta; order Hymenoptera; family Tenthredinidae; genus Tenthredo; species Tenthredo mesomela. Next base: position 2,351,321 of record OX031014.1, on the reverse strand, counting down.
TCTTCAGGAATGCGATCGTCTGACTCGCGTTTTGCTGAGATAAGCGTATATACCGTTTAGTTTCTTCTTTCTTTTTTCATTAATTATATCGTACTCTCGCCTCTTTGTCCTCTCTAATCTTTAGCTAATGTAAGAAATCAAAGAAGCCGCGGTAACTATAATTCGATACATATATGTATATAACTTCCCTTTGCATATACTCGTTATATATGCTATATACTACCGCTGCTACTGCACTGCAGCATAGGTCAGAGATTAAAAGTCAATGCAGTAATCTAGCCGTCATTAATTGATTAGTAATAATTATTGCATCAGATATATTGGTATAAAATGTCAAACGATATTAATTTATTAACGCAGCTTCCACGCTGTCTGCGCAGTCAATTGAATGACATTATCAGAGATATAGAGAGACTGGAAAAAAAAAAAACATTGCTCAGGAAATCAGAAGTGAGATTAAAGTTCGCAATAACCAGCCTTGGAGAAAATACAAGATGATAATATATGGATATATATATAATATGAAACTGAAACTGAAACTGAAAGTAATTTAATAAATGAAATATGTATTTTCTGCAGCAGTAGCTGGTTATTTTCTATATTTAATTTAACATCGTATTACTTTAAAGTTGCATAATTATTCTAAAGCGTGGAAGATTATTATAAGCTGTGCAATTACTCCACATATATACTTCCTACCTTTCTTTACGATCTGCAGGCGGGTATCCCCGTTTTCTCAATCTAGTGCGGAATACATCGTGTCGTGTAGTATACGCGTATAATAGTTACGTATGGTGCACGATCTCTCAATGGAGTTACTTATATGTGTCGTTATATAGAGAGATACTTTCTTCTTCTTGGCCGCGTTCCAGAACCTGGTTATACAATCATCGTTGGTATTTATCAACGATTTAAAAAATCTTTAAAAACTTGAAACACCGCCAAGAAAATTATAACTCTACAGGTTTTATAAAAAATATGAGAATTCCATTCCTCCCCACCTATCGGCGAATGTCTATAATAATTCTATATCCCATATTTTATTTTCCACTTTCATTTATCGAACAACGATATAATATTCCATCGATAAATCTAATTATCATCCTACAGCAGCTCTCAGTCTACTCGTAATACACTAATATATAAAAATCAAAGTCAAGGTTGGAGCCTGCTTGAGGAATAGCACGATAATTCTACTGCTGCTGTTGCTGCTGCAGCCTCCAAGAGAAGATATTTCGCATCGAGCATAGGTCAGGGGCCGCAAGTTACGTGCGGCTAGATACGCTATTACCACGAACCGCACGTATCCGTACGGGTTAAA